>WBMV01006289.1:1328164-1808618 GCA_013396655.1 Campylorhamphus procurvoides | reverse complement strand
GGGGAGTTACAGAGAGCATCCTAATATATGTAGAACACTGACAGCATCTGTAATAGGTAACGTACTGAAATCCTCATGGTACAAGGCTTTCAAGCTCCTTGTAGTTTGAAATCAGGGCCATATTTCTTCCCCATCAGGGCTTGTTGCAGGTTTAGGCATTTGGTGAACTGCATGATGAGATGTGGGCGGTAACAATTCTTTTTACTTGCTTGATTCTCCTTGTTGTTAGCTTGTGCTGTTTTCCCTTTGCACAAAGTCTATCCATATGTCTTTAAATTATGGGTGGTTATCCAAGGTCCAGAATTTCTTCACTGGATTGATTGCTTATATAGTTATTTTTTACAGGGTTTTGATACAAAGCAAGTATAGGAGATGTATAGTCCTTAAGGCAGTAATTTGTGAAACCCAAGTGACTAAAATTCCTGACTTAAATGTTGTAGTAAAGATAGAGACCTTTTTCCAATTATTGTGGAATTCTTTAGCCTAATTTTGTTTGCTAAATAATAATGGGATATAACAGGCTAGTGAATACTCCATACAGTAGAGTGTGAATTTGCAACCCAGTAGCTGGTCCATGCAAAGTCCCATGGGATGCTCTGAGTGTACATTGACTTTGAGTTGGCTGTAATCTATGGTAAATTATCCTGCACAAAGGCAAGTTTAGAGCAAAATTTTTGAGCTGGCATATTACTTACTCTGCAGTCCTGTGTAACACCTTAACCTAAACATACCTATGTAAAGAGACTCCTGACTTCTTTTATATTTGCTTCTTCAAAATCCATTTTTCTTCATGCTTAGTAGACCACATCAACTAAAGCTTGGCAGATATTCCTATCAGAAAGTACTAAACCACAGTGCTTTTTGTGATATCCTTTCAAAAAAGGGTAGCTAGTAGACTTGAGTGATGCTTTTCCTCCAGTTGCCAGTTTTCTGTTAATCAATGCTTTGCATAAATAATAAGGCACGCCAGGCTTTGCATAAATAATAAGGCACTCTGTAGGCCATGAAGAAAAATTGTTCTCTTTAATTGGTGATGCTTGAGGACTTCACATCCTCTTGTAACAACCTTTACAAGGCTTGATCGATACGTGTTTTTCCTCATCAAGTGCTCAGGAAATCTTAATGAGAAAAGTGGCAGCTAGTCTCCAAATAAGTCATGCTGAAATAGAAAAAATAAACAAAATTATAATGCTAATTTTCTGTTTTCCAGACTCGTTTCAACCAGCGTCTCAGTAACCAGGATCTTGCCTTGGATGAAGACGATGATGATGAAATGGAGAGAACAAGCAAGTAAGAAGCCTGTTTGGATGTGTATGTATATACTGGAGAAAGAGTAACTAGTGCTCTTCAACAAGGTCGAGTTCAAGTGCCACATATTTAGATTCTTGATCTAAATGATGTCAAGTATTTAGGATTTAAATCTGCTTTGAAAGAGGGACAGGCTATTAATATCTTTTAATTATTTATAGAGTGTAGAAGAGCTCAGTCTTCACAGACTCTAGATAAAAAGACTACATACACAAACAACAGCAAAATAATATTCATCAACATCATGGGCAATAACCTCAGCTAATCAATTCTTTAGGACTTGTGTTGTGGTCATGAAAACAGGAAGGTTTTTGGAGGGTCTGAAAAAGAAATAATGCCTTTAGAGTTCTATATCAAGATTTTCTTATTTGAGAACTAAAGGAAAGTCCTAAGTTGAGGCTTAGGCTGCATTGAGGCATTTTCTGAATTCAGGAGTTGATTTTTGATAGTGAACCAGTTGGATTTTGAACTAAACCAGAAAGGACACTGAAAGCAAAGTCAAGCAGCTTAAGCTGTGATGTAGTAGGGAAGAGGGAGCTACTGTAATGTTAAAAGGATATAATCCAAACAGTGAGCTGTGGGAAATAGCCCTTGTGGCAGTATTCCGAATAGACAGAGATCGGAAAAGACTGGGTAGAATGGGGGTCTGAGGTAAAGGTGTTGCAATGAACAAGAGCGAAAGTAAGAGACAAAAGCACCAGTTCTCCTTGCAGAGAGAGGACTCCAGTAAATCTGCTCATGTGATGCTAAAAGGGTTTCAATATGAGTGTCTTGCTACTAAAACAAAGTGTGTGGCTAACCCAGGAGACAGCAAATGGCAACTGCATCTCCACTGATACCACACATCTATGTTTAGGAAAATCCTTGAGTAGAAAGAAATTCCAGGTTTATGTTCCCTTCCAAAAGTCCTTCTTTCAGAAGTGGCTGTACTGAAATTACTTTTAGGTTCCTATCTGATGAAAAAGTTTTTGTTTTCAGGTTGTCATCAGAAGACAGTGAAGAAGCTTCTGCTTGCTTTTATGATAGTGATGGTTCTGGTGAAACTGGAATAATTCCTCAGCATCAAGGAGAAATGGACTTGCTTGGGGAGATCCTGGACACTCTGAGCACACACAGTTCAGATCAAGGAAAACTCTCAGGAGCCAAGAGCTTGGATTTCTTTAGGTCAATGGATGACATTGATTACAAGACTGCGGTTAGTTTTCTGCTTTCATTTGAAAAAACAACCCAAGTCCATTTATAGTGGAATACTGCACTTGTGGAATCAACAACATGTAGATCAGACACTGCAGCACAGTCCTTAGAATTTCCAGTGTGTCTTCCCAGGGCTGCGTAACAGTACACTCATGCTCGTCACTGAGTGATGGTTTTTCACCAGCCAAGAAATTTGTTTCCCTTTGTCCAGTTTATTAAGTCACCTTGGAACAGTATTTTTCCCTTAAAACAGTAACCACATATATACCTGTGAATTGTGCAATAATATACTTAATTGAATAGCTTAATACTGTGTCAATGTGTTCAAACTGATGTACCTAGAGATGATTTTAGTCTTTTTTTATGCAGTTTAGAAGGCATTTCTAATTTCACTTTGCAGCCTTTAACTAGTCATAGTGATATGGAGATCTTTTCATCTTGATTTAAGTTGTGGGATCCATGTGGTAATTGCACCTGAAACACTGCTAGAATAGTGCTCCTGAGCTTTCTAAGAGGGCTCCTTGTTCCTTTTTTAGGTAGGGTTGCATAGGTCCTTTAGCATAAATAAGCCGCTTGCCTACAATTTTAAAACCCTCACCAAGTCTCTGCTGTGGTACTAGCCAAGAAAATATTAGTGTTTCCAGCACATATCAGCTGTCCAACATTTACTTTTGCTGAAAGGGATCCTATAGGAGAAGATTTGTTACTGGAGCAGCAAATACTGGTGCAAATGTTTATAAAGCTTGTAAAATTTTGTATTACGAGTGTCACACAGGGGTTAGATTAATAAAATACCCATTTTTGTTTGGCCAAAAAACTTTAATATTGAAAGTTGGTATAATTAATTACTGAAGCAAAGAGGAAATGCCATATGGTTTTAGTTTTAGGTCCCCTCCCTCTCATATTATGGGTACAAACCAGAAAAGTGTGTCTTTGTTCACTGTCAAAACTGCCTGTGTGAAGACTGAATGGACAGGGGAGACAGAAATCCCTCCTTTGTCCTGAAGGTGATCCTTGGATGAGACAGGTTTCTGGCAGTGAAGTGTAGAACCACTTGCTCTTGCATTGTGTCTGCAATTGTTTTTTTGTAACATTGAAGCCTAAAGGGGTGACATAGGAACACATAAAATCCCTGAGTGTACTTTTGTTTCAAAAATGCCAGTGTAGAGACATTTCTTATGACATTAACTATAAACATCTTTTCTTTCAGAACAAGTCAAATGCACCCAGTGAGAGCAACCTTACCTTGCTCTGCAGCAGTGCCAATGATCAAGCAGAGTGGAACCTAGGCCAGGATGACAGTGTCCTCCGTGGGAAGCAGCTCCCTCCATCACCAAGGAAGCAAGTTTCTTCTGATGGCCAGAGAGAATCTCTCTCAAGGCTGGAAGAAGAGAAGAGTGACAAAACCTTTATTAATGACAGGATGGACACCACTAGTATGACATCCCAATCTCCAATACAACCAAGTGCTCAGTTTACTTCCCCGGAAAGTTTCAAAACAGGCAATTCTTCCTGTAAGTATGCAAAGCAGAATGAAACACTAAGCAATACCTCAGAAGACCAGCTCCCAGCAAGTCTTGTTCAACATCCATCCATTCTAGTCCCTTGGGAGAAAGATGGGAAGGAAGGAGATGAAACACCAGAAGAGGGTGGTCTTCTTCAAGAAGTGGTGTCATTATGTAAACTGAGTTCTGCTTTTAACTATGGTTTAAATATTTCAAAGGATAGCTTATCCAGCAGTAGCAGTGGAAATAAAACGTAAGGAAACTATGAGAAGAGAAACTTGACTCCCATCAGAAGTTAAAGGGAGACTACTCAGGACTCCATATAACTATATAACATGATAACCAAAAGATGAAAAAGGAATAAGAGGTCTTCAGTTATAAAATAATTCTCTTCGGTTGAATATGCATTTTCTGCCATTGGGATATCCGCTTCTAGATTTACTCAGTTCATTTGTTGGCTGTAGTTATGTCCACGAAATGGAACTAAATATATGAATGCACTCTTAAATCAGGTACTAGTTAATCTCTGTGTTAAAAATACAGCAAGTGTATTATGGTGCTTCTTAGCATTTGCTTCCTCTAAGCAGCAGGAAAGGTGTCGCCTAACAGGTAACCAGGTTTTGAAGGTACTATGTTATTCCCAGTAAGCATGAAATGAACCAAGCAATCTCATTTGTCTGAAATGTACAAATGTTAATATTTGTAATGAATAATAATTGCCTTAATCTTTTGAGAAGAGGTTTAACTATCTTAGAAGATGAATGCAAATCTACAAAACAGCAATAATAATTTTCCATGGCAGGAATTTGCTTCAGCAAAGGTAGGGGGGAAGGAGACTTTTTTTAGATTAAGGAATTTCTCATGAATATAACTTGGAACTTAACTCCAAACTAAAACTGTGGCTCTGTCTTCCAGACTTCAGAAAGGTAGCACATGGTTTCTCTCTTCTATAAAGTTCATGAAGCGCTGAATTATAATGTGAAGTTTATTGACTTCTGTTTACAACTAAGACACTTTAAAGACATATTATCCGGTTTCCCTAGATAGACTATTTCACCTAAAAATTTTCAGAGAAGAAAGCGTAAGTGGAATTGATAGATTTCTATTATTTTTTATTTTCTACAGCTTAATGGTTGGAAAATTAATTTGTGCCTAATTTGTAACACTAGAAAACTAAAATTACAGGTTCAGTTTGAAACTGCACACATCCAACTCTCATTTTAGCCAAGTTGAACAACGAAAAATTGCTTTCTAAATTCAGTGAAGGAGAATAAATGAACTTGATGGATATTGTGTTTAGAATGAGCATTTTTCCTCCTTCTGGCAGTGTTCCTGAGGAATATTTGGGTATTTTAAATGTATGAAATTTTTTTATGCTCTATGGAGCAGCTCTTTAATTTTTTTAATTTTATCTCTTTTCTTTTTCCACCTCACCATACATACCTTGGCCTCCACAATAGCTCAGGAACAGAAAAGACATTAAATCAGTTTCAGCAGATTGGAATTGTCAGCTTTGAAGGATATTTGTGGTAGAAATAGCACACAAGTATGAAATGAACTCTGCTCAAGAACGTTCTCCTGCTCTTCGTCTTAATCTCAGTGTAGGCCTGAGTGAGCTTGTTCATGGGGTCAGTGTTTGGATCAGGTTATGCTTTAGTACCTTAGTAGTAATTTGCAGCAAAGTTTAATATCGGTTGCCTCATTGAGATTTATTAATTAATTTTCCTTCTAGCTAATACAAATGGAAAGGGGTTTTTTTGGCTGCTTTATTACAAGGCAGCTGCCCTAAGGGAATTGCTCCATATTATTAAAAAGTCAGTGTTGGAAACTCCACCAAAGATGCAATAGAGTGAGACCTGGGATTTGTTAGTGCATAAGTTTCACCCTGTTCCAGAATGAGAAGGCCTGGGCCAGTACTTTCCTTGAGAATGAGCTTCCAGAAGTAATATTTTTAATCAGTGCAACAAAGTTGAAAGTTTGTAAAAGTGCAAATATTACAGAAATGCCTGTTTCTGATTAGAACATGAGTGTTCCAGAGTACATCTGCAATCTGCATTGCTGAAGAATCTCAGCATTCGAGAGTTAGAAGTTATACATCCAGAGGTCTGTACTCCAAAGTATTTGTTTATACTTTGGTTCCTCTTGTGTATCAACATGGTACATTGTAGATTTTTTTTTATTTAACAACAAATGTTATTTAGCAAAATATTTTGCACTATTAGAAATTGAAAGTCTCATAAAAATAATTAAAATCTTTAAACTTTCCAGGTGGGTCAGACCAGGTGCCTCAGGTCTTTGGATGACAAAACTGCAGAACAACCTTGTTTAGAGCTGTTATTAATGACTTTGTAGAGGGCATTCTACTCCTTTGCTGGTACTAAAAATTGCCCAAACACAGTGTTGCAATTGTGTCTAAGAGAAAACAAGCAAAGGTTTTTGTAGCACTTCTCACTCGTTCTCATTCATGTCCTTACATTTTGTAGATGAGAATTTCTAGATTCGCCTTGTCTTTTCCTCTGCATCTGATAGGGTGTTTCTGTCCATAGTTCCATCTAAGTTGTTTTATTTTCTTCAATTATTAAAGACAGTAAACAGTATTAATGTCTTAAGGATGAAAATAGAAAAAAAAAAGATCAGAAATTATGGCCATCATTACTTTCAAAACCACTAAACATCTAAGTTCAGGAATGCTGCCAGAAAATTATTTTTAAAAATTACTCTCTGGCAGAGGCATAAATCTTAGTGGCTTTGCATGAGGGTTAAACACTGAACAAATAATCACATACGTTGTCCCATTCTGCTCTTGATGAAATAAATATGGAAGCCATGTAAGGCTGCCAGTATTCTTAGAGTTGTTATAAAATCATAAAATCAGAAGTTTGATAGTGGAATCTTTGAAAATTGAGGCATAGTAGCAATAATTCAGTGTTACATTGAGTGAAAATGCAGGCTGAAAAGAAGTAAACAGATCAAGCAAAAGATGGAAGGTAAAATTCAACTTAAAATTATTTTTATTTCAGTCAAAATGGTTCTATGCTTATGCTACATTTTTTCCTTACTATTTACAAAACCCATAGTGTGTTTGCAGTCATTAACTAGTGTGGTTTTTTTTTGTTTTGAACCTTGTATGGGTTCAGAAATAACTTAGTTTTATATGTATGTTGATTTTTAACTGTAGGTACATTTTTTACTCTGTAATATACAAAATCTTTCCACTTACTATGAGTGATCTTTTAAAAAGGCTAATAATTGTGCCTTATTTAAGTAGAATTACCAGTTACCAAATAGATAAGAGTCCAAACTGATATTTCTGGTTCAACAGTCTTGTTCTCTGTCCTTGTGATAATATAAAACTGTTTATTGGCTACATATACTGTATTTTTATGATGACATTGGGTTCAACATTAAGATAAATTGTCCAGGTCCAGTACTTTTTGCAAGTTTTATACTTGTATGATTCTTATTTATGGAAATCCTTCTGGTGTCTTTAAAAATCATCAACATTTATCACCAGCTACTGGTGAGAGCTGAATTCTGCTCAGTCAGAGCTCCTGTGGTCTTCTTCAGAGGCATCTCTTTTCTTCAGGATCTCAAAATCTTCTGATTTCTCCTGTTTCAGGGAGATAACCAGGTCACTTGATAAGCTGTTACTTACACATAGGAACAAATTTCTGATGTAGAAAGTCAAACTAGGACTTGAAATTCATATATTTGAGTTTGTTTTGCATAGATGTCTGCCTAAAACGAGCTGTATCACTCACCTGATTTGGGAGGAAAAAGTAAGTGTGGTAAAAGGAGAAAAGGATTCCTGGGTTGTTCCGGTGTGGTGTGGTGAAGCAAAGCCTGGGAGTCCACAGGAGGAATAGTAACTTTGAAGAAGTCCAGATTTCAGTTCCAGCTCAGTTAGCGTGATTCCAGCCCAGTCATGTAGGCAAAAGTAATATTGCCTATGGAATCCACCCCCTGTGGGATTTACAGAATGAATAATATGTTAGTCCAGTCAAAGCCTTCCCATTCATGTGTATAGATGTGACATGGAACACAGTGCAGATATTCAGGGAAGGACAGCACTGTGGATGCGAAGGTGATCCCTACCCACCCTCTATGCATGCAGAGGGCAGTCTATGTAGAATAGACAGTGTTTGCTCTTCCATCTCGCATATTGAGCATCACTTAGTTCTGAAAAATAGACTTGTTCTGAAGAAAAAATGTAGTTGTAGAAGTTGTCATAGAACTTGTTGACTGAAGCCTTCATTGTCATTTAGCATTTCAGTGGTGCTGCTGCTGTTGGGGTGGGATCATCAGAAACTCTCGGCACTGACTGAAGTCCCCTCTCAGGCATTATAACACAGACTTCAGGCAGAGTTTTAGACAAATGCTGGGTGCTTCTGAAAATCCCACCCAATCTATTAGAAGAGTGTTTTAGACCTCAAAAATCTGTTTTAGATGTCTTTTCAGGTTTTAGGATGAGCTAGTTTACAACCTTGTGTTCTTGTAACCAGTGTGAAGTCTAGGCAAAAGAACAGTTAAGCCAGGTTTTTAAAACAGCTTTTATTTATCCACCTACAGTCAATCATATTCAGTCCTACAGAACAATCTTTCGTTGGTGCAGCTGTCTAATGACGTTGCTAGGAGCATCTAAAATATTTTCTCTATGCATGTAAGTAATTAAAGAAACATTTCATGCAATAATTGAAGTGTCAGCATGAGGCCCGTTTGCAAATACCCCCCTGTGTAATTCTGACTGTACTCTGTCCTGCAGAAAGGAGCCCTTAGCCATGGACCTCCCTGGCTCCACAGGGAGAAGGCAAGAGTGATCTTTATTTGCAAGAGAGTTGGCATCTTCTTCCCTGGCACCAGCCTCTAGTCCAGGTGCTGGGAGACCTCAGCCAGTGTGTTCCCAAAAGCCTGAAATTTTAGGCTAAACATATGTGGCTAATAACATTATGCCTGAGGAAAGCAGCTTCCTTGTTGCAAAGCTCAGGATGGTGAGAGCTGTCTGTTCCCATGGTATTGCAGTAAATCTTTGGAGAATGAATGTAGAAATAAATGCACCAGCAAAACCAGTATGAATGGCGATGTGACTTTCTTTAGGAACTTCTTTGCTGCTATTAGGTGTGTATCTCTTTGCCAATTGTTGTTTACCTGTTAGCAGAGTCTGAGCTGACTAGAACATGTCCTCATCTTCACCCCAAGAGCATGGACCATAGCTGGCCTAGAATTCATGTTCTTCAGGGTGTTGAAAATAAAGGAATGGAAAGGGATGATACGGTTTGTTTGTGCAAAACCTTCCTTGATTTGCTTTGTAATACCTGTTTCACAGTTTTAGTCAGTGGCCAGTTCAAAGTACTAGACAGGTCTTTCTGAAAGCTGCTTATTTTTCTAAATAGATTTGCCTGGTGAGTCCACAGCCTTCTCAGTCTAGAGGACCATCCACCATCCATGAAGTTGGCAGGGCCATTTACATTTTCTGCTGGGTTGGAGTATGAAGCAGGTAACACAGTTGCAAGTTACTCCAAGGTTTACTGTCGTAAAGGGTACTCAAATAAAATTACTATTCCTAAGGTCAATACTAATGACACTTGTATTTAGAATCCAGTAACAGTATTAGCATTTGAAAAATAAGTTGAGTTCAAGTATGTCGACGTTTATTACGATTCTGTGTGAATTAACGTTCTGTTTCTGTTAAAAATAAGGGAGATATTTGGTTGGGCTGGGACGGGAAATATGTTGACTTTCAAATCTTCAGTGAATTTTGTGCAATATTTCTCCTTATTTCAAAATGATTTAGTAGTGCACATCTGCTTTTAAGCAGAGATGATATTTTTCAGAAATGTGTAAAATTACATGTAGCTTTGAAGTATGGTTGTATGATAAAAACATGAAGAAATATTTTCTAATGAGGCAGATGTATATTTCGAATGACTGGGAGTGATTATGGATGTCACATTCTGTAGAAATAATAAGGCCTAAGGCAATGTTTGCATACCAGTAGTTCCAGGTAATTCTTAAAACTAAAACCTGGTTAAATTGAAGTAAGGTTAAATATCAGAATTTAAGATGTTTGGTTTATCATTTTATCACCTGTTTATTATGGATAAAAAAGTTGAGGAGTTAAGAATTGCTTTTCTGGACCAGCAGTGAGGTGAGAGTTCATGGTGATGACCGCAAGAATTCAGGTTGTGACATCCCTAATTATCGTAAGTCATTACTTAAAATATCTACTAATGTTGCCAGTATCCTTTTAATTTTTTGTAAATTAATTTCTTTGTATATTGATGTACATTTTCTTTTAACCTTTGGTTTTCCCTTGAGAACTTCTTTAAATTAATATACTTGAATGAGGCAATAAAGCACTGTGGAAAAGCTTAGTCTTGATGCAGGTTGCACACAAGCACATCACGTCTGTTACTTTATGATTTCTGAGGAGGAAGAGCAATTTAAAATGCTTACATGTTTGGCAAACTGACAATTTGTGTTTCTTACTTTTAAATCTGTGTCAGATTTAAAGAGAAATGCCTCAACATGGAACAAAGCAACATTATATATCCTGATGCTTCTAAGTGGGGTTTTTCACAACGTTTTTTTCTTTTGTGACCTTTGAAAACCATTCCAGACAATGTCCTTCTTGTGAGCCATTAATACTTACAGGAGAGGCATAAAGTACAGGACACATGGAGATTTCATTCATAATTTTAATTTAGAGATTAAAAAAAAAGAAACCCACATGCCAACCAACCAGCATTGTCCTAACAATTTTGAAAAATTTAGGTAGTTACTGACCTTTTAACACAACTAGAGCCAAATGTAAGAATTTACTTCATGTTTTTGCACCTTCTGGACTACTGTTCAAAGTCATCTCGAGAACTGTAATTCAGACCTTGACTACTGTTAGTAGTGCACTGTGTAGATGTATTAAATGAGCTGTGATGTGTGGTGTGGTTTGTTTTTCTTTTTCCTTCCAAAGTTTGTGGTGTCAGTAGAAATTTTTGGTGAACTCCACATTACCATGAAGTGCCCAACACTGTACTATAAAATAAAATCTAACAATATCAAAATGCCGTGGGTGATGCAGGTTCTTGTTTGATGGGTTCATCTGAACAGCTTTTTCATGCTTTCAGACATAAAGGTTAAAATGATACTCTATGATATTGAAAGTTTTTCACTGTTGAATGATCATTTCAGGTTCTCAAATACAGAGAGAGCAGAATGTGTTTTCTCAAATGTAGTTGATTAATTAGTGTAACAGTTAAATGTTGATATCCTTTGAAATTCCAGTCATATTTTGCATCTTTTAAAAACCTTAGCTAATTATTCCTTTTTCTTGGTCTCTAGTTATTGCTAAAAAAAGTAGGTGTATTATTTAATAGATTAATAAATTGTATATTAAGGAAAAATTACATGTGGACCTGCCTTCATCCCCCCTGGCTGCTGGTGGGCAGAGGCTGATGCAGAAAGCACCTCTTGGCTTTGGTGGAGATCAGGAATAAAATTGAGGGTAGGTTTTATTTGTAATTTAGGTGGGCTAAATAACACGTAAGTGGTGGGTTGGCACTGGCTCATCTCTGCTGCTCCTTCCCCCACACGGGGAGGGCTCCTCACACTCTTCCCTGCTCCAGCACAGAGTCCTCCATGAGCTGCAGGTGGATCTCTGCTTCCCCACAGACCCTCATGGGCTGCAGAGGCACAGCTGCCTCACCACGGGCTGCAGGGGAATCTCTGCTTTGGTGCCTGGAGCACCTCCTGCCCCTCCCTCCTCACTGACCTGGGAGTCTGCAGGGCTGTTCCTCCCATAGTCTCACTCCTCTCTCTGGGCTGCAGTTGCGCAGGGATTTTTCCCCTCTAAACTGGGTTATCCCAGAGGTGTCACTGGTCACTGTCACTGGTGGGCTTGGCCTTGGCTGGCAGCAGATCTGTCTTGGAGCTTTATGGCATTGGCTCCATCACATACAGGGGAAGCTTCTGGCAGCTTCTCACAGCAGCCACCCCTGTGGCCCCCCTGGTACCAAACCCATGCCACCCAAATGCACTGCTACATAACCCAGTAACACATCATGAATATGTTATCAGATGTGGCTTAGCTTTTTAATGGAGTTGCTTCACTGATTTATTTTGTGCAAGTGTATGACTATCATTCAGCTAGAATTTAAATGGCTTTGCAGTTTAATCTGATCTGTGATTCGCTCTTCTGAATTAAAAGCATTTTGATATCTTACGCAGGAAAACCATAGAGACTGTGGTTTCAATGTTTATATACTCAATCCACAACTGACAAAAAAATTACAAATGACCTTGATGCAAAACAATGTGTGTGTGATTTTAACACTTGCCATTAGACTTGTGTTAGCTTAATGCAGCCACCAGAGTGATACCAGCTGTGAAGATTGGTAGCAAAGGGATCTTCACTGCTAGATTAAGCATAACACATCTTTGTTTTTCCAGTAGATATGTCCGTATTTATTCAGCTATTAAAATGGTAGCTGTGAAAATGAACTTTGTGTCATAGGTCCAGATTATGAGTCAGTGAAGGACATTATAAAAGCAATTTTTGCAGGAGTGACAAAGTATGAGAACAAAGTCTTTCAGCTAAAGTTTGCCTACTTTGCTTAGTTTGTTTTTCTTTTTTCTCAAGGCACTCAGAGGGTGGTTGCAACTTGCCTTCTGTGGATATCTCAGTTCAGTAAGTTCTTTCAAACCTAGAATGAGAGAGGATTGAAGAAGAGCAGGTAACAAAAGAAAATAGTCTAAGTTGGCAAATTTTACACAGGTGATACAACAGGGCTTTCTGTCTGCTGACACAATACCAAGTTTTTGTGAAAATCTATTTCAGAGCAGTTTGGTGTATCAGCCACGTGGTAGCACCCTGGGTATGAAAGCTGGCTCGTGTTCAGAGTTGTGTTGTTTCCCTCATTTGAGGTAAAAAATGTGACTCAAAGCAGTGTCTTACTGGAGACTTGTTTGGGAGGAAAAATCAGAAGAGGTCCTGTTCATTAGTAATTTCTTGGTTGGTTGTGCTTCAGAGGCAGATGAGAATTGCTTTTGCAATGCACTTTCACACAGAGCAGCTGCAGCCAAACCCGAATGATGGACAGAGCATTTCATTTTCTTTCCAGAACTCACTGTGTGTTAACCTCATGTTCATAAAATGAGAAGTAACTTTATCAAATTCATGGATTTAGATTTTTATTTGATGTGACAAGCAACAACAACAACAACAAAAACCTGAGCAATGCCTGGAGTGTTGTTGTGGTTTTGCTGGTATTCAGATAAAGCAGAGTAGGGTCAGTCTGCAGATTTTCATCAGTCAGAAAAAAATGCTAACAGCTTCTTGCACTTCAGAAGCCTGGAGGCTGTCAATCCTGTTAGAAATTCTCTATGAAACATAAACAAGTGCTAGTTGTAAAAGCAAAGTTTGGGAAGCACATTTGGAATATGCTATGGGCTGTATATCATTTCCTTCCTTTGGCTGCCTGTTTCACACTCCTGAAAGTCAAAGGGCTGGGCTCCTGATGGTGTACTGCTCCACTGATTTTTTATTTTTGGGTCCAGTGAAACATGAGTAACAAAACAGCAACTAAACCCAGCATATAACACTGAAAAAAAGAAAGGTGGCTGACAAAGAATCTGTTAAACTTAATTGCAAGCCTTTTCCTTTTAGGTCTGTTACCTGATTTTGATTGTGAAGTCCTACGAAATGCTCAGTCTCGTGGATGAGGCACAGTAAAGATGTACTCTGCCATGTAGAGCTTACACAGTACTCATATGCCTATATAAGTTTGTTTTTGAAGTATGTATAATTTCATTAATAATATACTTTCCAAGGTGAGTATTTATTATCCTGGTATAAAATGATTTCATTTGGTTTATCTTAAGATAGTTCCTAAATGGTGATGAGGAGCAGCATTTCTGTTGTGCTCAAGGTGGGCAGAGGGTGCTTTTCTTGGCCTGGACTGTTGAAAGGCTAAATATTAAAAACTATCTTTGACTTTTAGGTTTTTTCTTTGACATTCTCATCTTAAAACTTGTGGAGCCCAGTTTTTTTATATTTTAGAGAGTGGTTTAGCATTGTTGACTTAAATTGTGGAAAATGGATTCCTAGACTCTGCCTTGAAATGTGCTTTAGAAGTCACAGACACAGTGGGAAGTTGTGACTCCTCCTGTCCTGCCTAAAGTTCTCTGCTCAGTCCTGTGTTAGCATTGGCTCCATGTTCAGTAATACACCACTTCATAGTATCAGCTGTTTTCTGTTCACTGTTCCTTTTAAGAAAATAACCTGTTAATATAATACCGCCTAATGAGGAGGATTATGTACTAAAATGTTCAGCTGAATAATACATACAAACATCTGACATTTGGCCTGCTCTGAGGATAGGTGACATGCTTATTTAACGATTTTGAAAATGTTAAAATGGTGAGGTAGAAATTAAAATGTCATTTTAAAATATTTGTATTTAACTTATGTGATTCAGTCCTATTCTACATTTCCCCTTGGCATATTCGTACTGGGTGTCACTGTAGCAGTCTGACACTGCAGATACTTTGAATGATATACTGAACATTGTTGGCATTTCAGCCTAATTAATTGCATCCTATTTTGTGATTTGTCTTTGGTCCTTTGGGTTGCTGGCCCAGGATTTTTTTTAAACTTTTTTTTTTTTATGCTCATCATTGTCTCATTTTAAATGTCAACAGACCAGTACTTGTGTAATTGGTTTTTGCCTCTTACTACTTTTCTTCCCAATGTCAGAAAATTTGAGAAGAGATTTCTACATCTCAGGCAGGCTACACAAAAAGGTGTATCCCAGGACTGGGTAACAAACATGCTAATCCAGTCTGTGCAGGTCTTGAGTGTAGGCACATGTTTTTCTGGCCAGTGGTCACTGACCCACGGTTTTGAACTAGAATAATCTTCTCTGGGGCTGGTTTAATCACTTGTGCCAACACTGGGCCACCCTGAAAAGCAGATCTGCATCTTCTCTGTCAAGCTCATTTCTCATGCAAAAACCTGCTGGAGCTGCCTCCTCCCTGGGGTCAGGTTTAATATAGTTGCCTATGATCCTGCCACAGATTCCTCTGAAAGAAAACGCTTGGCACTGGGCTTGTTCAACTGGACATTGAGGTTTTATACATTTCAGAAGGGAAGTGTCAACCTGCTGATTTGCTTTAAACAACCCTCACTTGGCATAGTGAGGGTTAAATAAATATATCCCAATAAATATTCCCAAGGGAATATTTAAATCTCTGGAAGAGTTGCAGTCACTGACACATGAGGACGTGCTGCCAGAAATTGAGGGAAAACAGGAGTGCACTTGTGTGGTCTTCTGGTTTGCTTTTTTTCCTGCTTTGTCCCTGGGATCCAAGTCGAGGTTTCTCCTCTTGTGGATGTTTCTTGGTCATTGCAGCCAAGGCATGAAGTGGTGTTCCCACAGTGGTGCTGCAGGCAGCTGGAGAGCAGAGCCTTGAGCTTTTTTCCTCTGAAATAACTCCTGGGCTCCTGGCTGGTCTCGAGGTGGCTGTGGTACAGGTGTGATGCCCTGTCACACTGGATGCCCACAGCTTGTTATGTGAGTATCCTCTCCCTGCTTGCTGAGGAGGTGACTGGAAGCTACTAAAGGTGTGTTTGTTTAAACTGTTCTGCACTTGGAGCAAAAATATGTGGAAACATTCCACGCATCTTCCCTGCGGACTTCCACTTTTCTAATCTGCCTAAAGAGTGTGAAATTACTTACGGGTAACACCTGAAATTCTGTTAACCTCATGCTAGCTGCGTGGGAGACGTGTAGTTGTTTATTCTGTGGGGCAGAAAGCAGCCCTGTAACCTGAGGCTGCGCTGCACTGGGACTGCCTGGGCATGGCAAACACGCTGCGGTGCAAGTGGCTGCTCGTGCAGGTGACAAAGGCTGGTGGCCTGAGCCGTCACATCGAGTCAGGATTGCTGGGCAGAGCCTGCTCTGCCGCTGTTGCCCCTTTGGAATTTGTGCTGCCAAGTAGGTTTAGCGCAGGTGCCAAGTGAAACTAAGTGGGTTTAAATTGGAAACACACATTTTTGTCAGCGCTAGTTATTACAATACATGCCAGTGGAAATTGCGCTTTTGCTGGAACTACAGGTGAAATCTGAAAGGTCACACACAATATTGAGCTGAGGAAAATGGCATGCTTCAAACAGTGCCATGAAGCGTGTGGAACCAGATGAAGGCCTGTGTAGTTTTGCTCTGATCAAGAAAGATGATTTAAAGCCATGATTTGGACATGTCTGCCTTGCTGTTTTTGGACAATGTTAGATGAATTGCTGATGAACGTAATTGCTTTGTCAAATGATTTTGGGGAAAGAAAAATCATGGCCTGATAAAAACAGAAATTAAAAGCAACTTTTGTGAAACCAAGTCTGAATACAACAAAGTTGCTCTATTTGGCTGCAATATAAAATCTCTAATATATTTTTATCCAATAAGTATCATTTGAAAGAACATAAACCCAGAAAAATCACCACTGAACTGAGAACTCTGCCTGGCCTTCAGGACTCCACCTGTGCCTTGATTCATAATTTATGCTCTGGCTTTTCGCTGTGCAAGAGGTCTTCACACCTCATGACATGCATTATAGATGGAGGAGTTTAGGTTAAAACATGCTTTTGCTGTGAGGCATGGAGTATCTCCCACTTTCCACATCAAATTCATGTGTGCAATTTAAACAAGACCTCACTCTGCTCCCAATAAATGCACACCAGATGTATCTTTTATAAATGTTAGGTTTTGCAGCATCTTGACACATGCCAGTAGTTTGAAGCCTGTGCATGCTTCAGTGGGGCATGAAAGCCCCATCCATTCATTCAACTGTGACATTTTGCAATAGGCAAAATTCTGGTGTTGTCAGCTATTCGCTGTTCAACTTATTGAGTTACAATGCCTAATCTGATGCTCTTTTTTTGACTTATTTTCAGAGGTGTCAGTTTTCTTTAGCTGAGAGGTGATTGAGTAGCACGGGAAAAAGAACTTGGCCAAAGTCCTCTGATCCGTGATTCCTGATGGTATGTGACATTACTCATGTAAGGTTTGTCCTTCAGTGAGACTGGGGGCTTATGTTAAATAAAACATGCTGCAGAAATTTTGGGCTGGGAAAAAGATTTTGCTGTCTCTTATCTGGACACAAGCTTTCTGCTGCAGGATGCATTTATTATGGCCGTTTTAAAAAGTGAATTTACTATGTTCTTTGTTTAATACTACAACCTGGATGATGTTTATTATTAATTAGCATCTGTTTGAACAATAATCACTAGCCAGACTTCAGATGTAGACAATGACAATAAATTGTGGCTTAGCTTCTCATTGCCCTGAAAGCTGGATGGGCCAGATGCTTTCTCACTTTCTCCAGGGCCAGGACATGTGAGCTGATGAGGCCTGGGAAGGGAGAGTGTCTTACCTGGAGGTGCCCTGGGATGTGGCTGTGGCAGCCAGAGCAGGGGAGCTTGCAATGCAACTGCAAGCACCAGGATGACTGAACTGGTCTGAGGGAACCCTTTCAGTGACTACTTAATGCCTTTAGGGCAGAAGGACTTCTGGTGTCTGACATTGTTGATCTTTATTGAAAAAATAACAGAGAGACTTTTGCAGTGAGCAGAAAACCCCTCATGAAAATGGTACTTAAGTGAAGAGAATTCTTACAGCTCTGCCATTTTTCTGTCTGCACTCACCCCCAGTGCCGGAAAGACAGTAGTAATTTCCAAAACAGAGCATGTGCTTCTCAGCTTGTATAAATTAGTTCTGTGAAGTTGTATTGATTTATACCACTTTGGGGCCTGGCACTAAAACCTCCCTTTTGGGGCACAGGGCACAGATCCATCGGTCAGTGTGGATGTAGGCAGAGGATGGTGCAGATTGCAATGCTGAGGCTGGCAACTCTGACCACACCACAAAGCATGTTGATCTCATTTTCCAAGTGCAGAAAATGTTTCTTGATCTCTTGATTCCAAATGAAAATTTGACTTTTTAAACTGTAAATATATTTCTGGCCTGGGGATAATTTCCTTTATAATTGCATGATGAAATAATCCCATGAAGCAAAAAAATACAGCCTTCATGTAGCTTGATATAATCTGTATTTATTGGTCAATTTAAACCTGTACACAGCCAAATAGTAATATGAGTACAGCATCTGAACTATAAACATATCATGTACATATAGAGAAGTTAATTTTACATAAAATAGTGAAGGCATATAATACAAGGTACTGCTCACTGTTTCACAGGCTGGATGTCACCTTTTTCCAAGGGAAAAGAGAGTGGACCATGAAAGGAGGGTAAGTTTTATCCTCCCCCTGCTTCTGAATATCTTCAGAGAGATTTGGTGCAGAGCAGATCGTGTGCTCTAATATAACACCCTCTCTTTGTAGAAGGCTATTAGACATGAAGACAAAGTTTAAATGTGGAAAGTTTAGGAGCATATTGAGCAATTTTTCTTTCAGGGATGGTTGCAAGTGATCGTAAATCATTTATTTTACTTGAAGCCTTGGAGTCAAATAGAGAGATAAAATATTTCAAAATTGCAATTGTATTTGGAACTGACATTGCCTTCTGGGCCTTTTCTTGTTTGTTTCATATAAGATCATAAATAGAGTTTTGAATATTTCACGTTTTAATCCCTATATGAAGTAAAACGTGCTCCAAGTTCTCTTACACAGATCTGCTTCAGTAGGTAACTCTCATTCCTAACTCACCATCATCCTCCCTCCCTTTCCTATGGTTTCACTGCTATGAAAGTCCAGCCTAACCTTTGCTTCTACTAGAAGCAATCCAGCTTCTACCTCCACCTCCCTCAAGTGCCATTCGCTTTCATTTCCTTTTCTTCTCTCATTTTTCTGTGAATTTCCACCACTTTTATTTTTATCGCTTCCTCTTCACCGAGACTGACAGCAATCACAACTTACTCTAATCTTAGTTTAAAGGTTTTTCCCCTGCCTTCTGTCTCCTTGACTTACCTTTTACGAACCACACTTGTATTTCACTGTGAGATTTTTCCCTTTGTTGTGCTTTTATGAGTGTCTTTTTAATTCTCTAGGAGCATATTCCTCCAGAACTCTCTTTGGTCTGTATAAAAAGTCTTCAGGCTTTCATCTGCTCTGCCTCTTCCTTCCTCTGTACATGTTCCCAGGTATCTTGCTCAGCCCTATAGATTCTTTCTGTGGCAACACTTTCTGGAATATTTATTACCTCTGCACACATTGTTTTTCTACTGTCTCTAAAATTTCATCCACAAAGTCAAACCACCAAGAAGAGCAGATTTGGTCTCTATCCACTTCCTTATTCTTGCTCTATCTTTCCCTGTGAACAATAGTGCTTTCCTTCAAGGTAGTGTTCCATGCAAACTTCCTCTGTCTTCATCTGTCTTCTCTCTTTTGTCCTTTTTTTTTGAATCAGAAAATAATTTAGTCTGGAAGGGACCTGCTGATGTTACCTAGTTCAACCTCCTGCTCAAAGAAGGGCAAACTTCAAAGTTAGGTCTTTATTATAATCATTTTACTGCTATTTCTGATATTACTTAATTTCTGGTTTTCTTTCTCCATCTCTGCTGTTCCTTGAAATCTACCTCAGTTTTATTTCTCCTTTGACTCACTGACCAGAATAGCAAGAATATAAAGCAGGTTTGTGAAAGCATTTTTTTTGTATCCACTTTACTAGTCCAATGCTGCTTCTGCGACTTTGGCCTAATTCATGCTTTTAGATTTGCCCTGGTGTTGAGCTTCCTGTCCCCAAGCTCTTCCCAGCCTGCAGTCTTACATCTCTTCTCCACACACTTACTGCTTGCCCTCTTGTTACCACAGCTTCCCATGTCTCTGCCCACTTGGCCACTCTCTGGGCAGAGTTGGCCTTGCCTTTGGGTCTCTCGCAGCTTTTTTGTGTGAGGCAAAAGCCTCGTGTGTAAGAGCCCACAGAAGAGCTTCACTTGTGGTCTCTCATCCTCACAGGAGGTTTTTTGCTGTCTCCTTTGCTTGGTATTTTCTGCCTCAAACTATACAGTCTTTGAGTTAATGCCCTCTCTTTTTCCCAAAGCTTTTGTCTTTCTAGAAAGGATCACAGCAAACTAACTTCGTTATTTGTTATTATGCCTCAGCAGTGTCTCACAGGGCAAAAGCTGGGCTAAATCAAAAGTTTCAATTAAAACCTACTGCATCTGTAATTACATAAAGCTATGTTTTGAAAAGATCTACCCTGAATTTCTGCTCTCTCATGATAATTTTAATAACTTATTTTTCCATTCTTAGTTGTCATTTGAATTCTCTGAATTTAGACTGCAGCTGTACAACAGCAATTACATTTAAAATAATAAACTTCAGTAGTAAAGCCGTAAATTGGGCTCAAATAAAATCTGTTGTGAATTTTTGCTGTGACTACATTCTGCTCTTCTCACTCGGCTTGAATCCAACCATCTACTCACATTTTCTGGAGGGCCTTATTTTGAAAGATATTGGTGAGGACTGCAAGAAATCCTGAATGTGCTTACTATCATAGTTACTGATATTCATCTAATACAAAAATAAATGTGAGTGACATTGATCTTCAGTAATCCCTTAAGGGGCTCATTCAAAATGAATTATGAATTGATCCTTAATTAAAAAGATGAGTTAAACTCTTGGATACTGAATGTGCATACTCTATTATGCAACCCCTGGAATAATCATCTGAGGTTTGATGTGTCTATATGGGATGTTTCACAACTGCAGGAACATGTAAGCTATAGTGCAGGAAGAAGGAAATGCCATTGTGGACTTTCCACTCTGTTGCCTCTTTATTATTGGTTCAGTTTGTGTGGGAGCAATGTTTATGCTTTAATTTCTTGACTACATCTGAAAAATAACTGCATGAGTTATAGCTAAAATTTGCCTCTACATTCCAAAACCCCCTTTGACCTGGATGTGCTTTTGGCACGTATTTTTGGTACCATCTTTAAGGCTGGAAAGCACTTCTAAGACCATTTGAGTCCAACCATTAACTTATATTTTCAAATGTCTATTTCATCACAAGATTTCTTTGCATCAAATGTCTATTTCGTTCCATTATGTGTTGTAACTTACATTACATCTATGTAAATGTCTATCCCATTACAAGCTTCCAAGCTTCTCCCATTACATTTTATGCATTTGACAAAGCAACTCTTGTGCTACTGAGGTTTATGAGGTAGTTAAATGGGATTATCTCTGTTTTAAAAGAGGAAAATTGAGACATAAAAATTTATTTTCCCATGATCATATGAGAAGTCTGAGTGCCAGGAGAAGCACCAAATTTGTTGTAATTATTTTCAAGCCAGTGTTTCACCTGTAGGCTACTTCTGTCACTTTCCTGGTATTTTCCATGAGCTTTGGGAAATATTTCTGAGCATGCTTTTTGGCAGCCAATGTATGTTTGCAGTGTGAGAAGCAATAATTTTCTAAAGGGGACCATCAGGTGATACTGTGATGGGAGGAAGGCAGTAGTGTGGATGCACACAATTTGTTTAGGATGTTTAGATTTCATGTCTCCTAAGAGGTCATGTTGTGCCCACTGGATATTTTAGGACACAGTTATTTATACACAGAAAAATATGTGCTTTTGTGGAAACCAAAATACATTTCACCTTCATTTCAGTAGAAGGTGGAGGGATGGCAGGTGAAATGAAAGAACTGGAGGAAAGAAAAACAATTAAATTTGAAGCATTTATTTTGGAGAGCATTCGCACAGCTTCCATTTAATCCCTGATTAACAGATGAAAATGGATGTGCTGAGACACAGCTCTAGTACTGAGCCCTTTGATAACAGAATTACAATGTCTTTATTGTACAGGCTTAGTTGATTTGTCTTCATCATCTTCTGCAGCAATGATTGCTGGGCAGTCAGAGGAGACCACAAATGAGAAGCTGCTTATCTGTGTTGTGTCCTAGACAGGCACTTACAGGTATCCCAGGAGCCATTACTGTCTGTAATGCCTACTGCTGATTATCAAGGCTGCAGTTTTCAGTGCAAATAAAAATTGTCCTTGGACAGGTTGGTCCAAAGCAATGATAAATGTCATTGGTTCACTTAAATGCTAAAAGAACTTTCATGTTATTGAACTTAAAAGGAAAACATTGAAAGCCCAAAGTCATTGTAATATTTATAATGAGTATTCCTGATATCAGAGTGAAAATTAATATATATATGTTCAGAGTCCCCTTTCAGGCAGCTTCCAGGATGGAGGACTGCTTTTGCTCTCTTCTAAATCAGTCTTTCCATTGGCGGTGGCTGCACCATGTTCCACATCTCCACGCGGGATCCCTCCTTCTCCTGCCGGCTGGGGCTGTAGGTCCCTTGAGTCGCCCGTTTATTGGCAGTGGTCACTGAAACCACAGCTACCAAGAAGAGGATCAATAACAAGGCCAGCGTTACTGAGCCAATGGAGATGAATATGTTCGAGATCAAGGCAGTTGTCAACTGGAAGGATTGAAATAATTGCAATATAATTTCCGTCAAGAGAAAACTGAGACACACTTGAGCTACCATGGAAGGAAAATGAAACCCACTCTATGGGTAGGGCTTTGGATAGACAAGCTACCACTGAGGCACCATTTATTGGAAGAGAAATACATTAGCCTCTCCAGGTTTTGTTCTTTGGACTCCAGAATGTTACACGCACAGTGCTGGATGTTTAATATTCAAGGCAGAGCTGGATGAATTTCATGCATTGACCCATTTCTTTCGACAGCTTCCTTTACCTTGAAAATAACTTGTAAGTTAATATGTCTGCAGACTGTAATAGTAATTCAGCAATTATTTGTTTAATCACTTCAATAATAATTCATTATCCCAGGTTTGGTTGTGAATGTGTTATTGCTGGTCTTTGCTACTGCAAGTTAAACATCAGATAATTTGACTGGATATATATTCAGTCACATTTCTGCTTCTCTTACTGGAGGAGTTAAGTTTGTGAATATTTATATATGTGTATACATAAGTATAGATTATATATACTTTATATGTATAGATTATATATAGAAAATTTGCTTACATTTAATATTTTTGTAAAATGTACTACTTCTACAGGCAATCCTGCCAGTAAACTTTTCTACCAGCCTGTTTGCATGCTGTAGGTGTATAAAGGTTCCACAAGAGTTCAGCTGGAATCTATTGCATGAGATATTAATCAGTATATTTACACAAATATGTTTTAAAATACTCATCCAACTTTTCTTCCACCTACAGGCTTCATAGCTTCATCTGCAGAAACGCAAGCAGCACAGTACAGGTTGAATGTAAGGATGATCTGATTTTTTATTGTTTATTTTTTACTTTTCATGTGGCAGTGGGAATGGTAATAATGTCAGAAGGCATAGTGCACATAAAAAAATCTGGCAGTTGAAAAGCTTTAGACCAGATAAATTTTATAGCTGCTAGATGAACTTGTTATACACATTTAGGTATACGCTTTCATGTGTAAAAAATTCTTATGGTGAGGTGAGCCAATGAAGTGATGTGGTTAGTGTGGAAAAGTGGTCACTGTGGACAGAATGACCCCAGCAGGAACTGAACTTCTAGGCAGATTCTGCCACCCATCATCCTTGGATTTGTATTACGAGTGACAGCTGAAGTGCCCGAGATGAATGCGTGCTTGAGGCTGAACGTTCAAATCCCCAAATATTTAGAAACAGAAAACAGCAGGTCAAAGCCCATTTCCCAGTTAGATGCTCCATATTATGGGATATTTTAGTGGCCTGCTTACTCGTTATTTCTAAGGAAGGGCAGTTACAGTCCGGAGATCCTGCATTCAGTGATGGACGCACTGTAAGTGGGTGCTGCTGCTGTGTGTACATCACTGGGGCTGTGCCTTTGCTGGAGATCAACAATGCCAGAGGGGAAAATGTTAAAACAATCCTTCCTCTTTTTTCCTCACTCCAACTCCACACTGATGTAAAAGGTCCCACTATGATAGTAAAAGCAAGTTTGGCTCAGGGGTTCTCTTTAGGGGATACATGATCGACTAGGATATTTTCCTCTGTCCTTGATGGCTAAATATATGGTCCCTATTATTTAAAAAATATTTTTCTAATAGAAATAATCTAGTGCAGGTGACAGACCACATGAATCCAACTGTAAAACAAGGTGGCATGAGGCATGTTGGTCTATTAAATTGGATTGGATTGGGAAGGTCATTTCATCTTTAGATGGTGTTACAGATATATTTGAGATCTTAGTTTTGCTCTGTACTCTTTTAGACTGTGACTCTTCTTTTCTCAGAGGGGCTGCAAATTTTTAGTGGAATTTTTTGTTCTCAGAAGATGTCTTGGATTTTCATAATCTGCTCTGGGAAACTGTGGACTGAGATAGTCCAAGTTCACTCTGATCCTAGAGTTGAAAAGGATATTTGTGAAAGAAATTCACTACCTAGGCAAATGGATGGTATTGCCTTGCCTCTGGTATGGGAAATTTCTGAACTTATTTCCTATTTTCCAGTCTGTGCTCTTTCTATTCCTGTTGTAAGTGTGCCTGTATTTATGGAGATGTTTTCATTTATGATATCCTTCAAATTAATTTGATTTCTTAATGAAAAATTTTATGCAAAAAATTGGGGAGGAAAAAAAGCCTGTAACTTGTTAAAATGCAGTCACATATCTAAACTTCATTCTCAATTTAAAATCATCATATTGGGACTCTTTTTCATTTTGCAGTAGTTATTTATTACAGAAACCTTACCCATCCTGAGCCAGTATGTAAAAGAAGTTACTCCACTCATTTATATCTAGGCAGCTGGGGTTTTTTACCATGAGCAAGGACATAAATTAACTTTATTTCTGTGTTTGTGTTGCCTCTAATTTCTAAATGTAAAAAAAGGGCTTTTAATTAATCTTTTTAGGTGAATTCTATTCATTTAGCTCACTGCTAAAGCTACAATATAGGTTGCCCCCTCAGCAGTTGCACTGAACTGGTAACAAGAGTTGCCAGAAGGCTCTGCAGTCTGGTTGCATGAAAATCAACTGCTTCTTTAGTAATTAATGGCTCAACAGTTAAATTAATTTGGAAAATCAGCTGGCTGATCTGGAAAAAAATATCTGAAAAGTTCTGTCCCCCGTCACCTCAGAGTCTGTTCGTTGCATATTTGGTGATGATAATACACTGGACTGTAACCAGTGAACCCAAAAATAAGAGGATGGAGCAGCATTTTAGAAACACAGTGCTGCTGAGACAGTGGAAAAAAGAGTTTTTGTCACTGACCCTACCATGTACTTCGCATAATGGTAGCGAGTGGGGTTTAAAAATGAGGTTTGAAATTAAAGGCCCCATATCACTCCTTCAGGCTTTTCTGGTAAGTCTTTGCTTGTTGCTTCACCCATTGATGGATCACACAGGCTGCTCCTCCCTTCCCCACATTAACTGGTTGTTGAACTGACTGCTTGGGAGATGGCTAGAGAAAGTTTTTTGGTGTCTTTATCACAAAGCTGTGGCAGAGACCCACACGAGAGCTATTCTGTGGCCTAGAGCTACAAAAGCAGAAGGGGAAAGCTCAGGAAAGAACAGAGCAAGGCAAACTGTTTTGTCTCAGCACAAAAAAAAAAAAAGGCACAAGGCAGCAGGAAGTCTGTGAAGAGAAACAAGTTACTGAATTTTTTTGCTGAAAACCTTTGTTGTCAAGGAAGCCTATGAGACCCCCAAACACTGTGATAGCCTTTCAGAAAGAATTCTTGCTAATACATACTGCATGGTGATCACAGCTATTTCTGAATGTAACTTCAGCACTGCTTATGAATAATTAAATATATGTAGGGCAAATGAAGGAGGGTTAATTAACTGACTGGGCAATACCTTAGAGATTCTCATTGCAGTTTGAGCAGGAGGCTGGACTGCAAGATCTCCTGAGGGCTCTTCCAACCTGAATTATCTTACAAGCCTGTTTAATGTTGATGACGGAAGAGTGGTGAGAGTTCCCCTGCCCCCTAATACAGAGGAGCTGTCAGTAAAAGTTGTATCCTTAGTGGCAATGGATGCTGATGGCAAGATGACATCATGTGCCATGGTAATACCAACAAAAGGTCTATCTGCTTCTCACTAAGTTATTTTATGTAGCATGTTCTATTTATATGTCTTCGGATGTCAGCTGGGGCAAGACAAATTTATTTTGGCAAAATTTAAAAGAAGAAAAAATGTTATTGCATTTAGTTTTCATGTAGAGAATAGCTTCATCTGCAATGACAGGAAGAAATGCAGGAAAAAGTCTTTGTCATGTTTTAAAGTCAAACCTTTTAGCTTTTCTCTGGTTTAATTTCAAAGCTGATTAAGTTTTTTAGGGTAATTTTCATTATTAAATCTAAAAGACTTGAAATATTTAGATTAGATAAAATAAATCACCATATAGAGTGAAACTTCATTGTAGGGCTGGGGTTTGCTTTTCATTTGGTTATTGAAATAGATTTATTGTTCCAGTTTGGTTCCTTGATTTGCTTTGTAGATGAACAGTTTGGATAAGGAGGGCCCAGTTCGCAAGTCAAAGCTCAAAGGCGTTTATCAATCCAGTATATGCATGCTTATCTTTAAACAAGCCATCTCCCAAATGGTTATTTTAAAAGAGGGAACATTAGGGATTTGCTATGTATGAATGTTTCCATGTGTGCCAAGTGTCAAAGGCAAGTGGAATAGCACACAGAGGAAGCCAGCCAAACACACAGGGCCTCTTCCTCCTGTGTGTTTTACGTCAGCATGACTTAGCTGATCTAATCCTGCTTTGTGTCATTACAGGGATGGGAAGCAAGGCCACAGACACCAAAGCTGAGCCAGATCAGAGAGAGAGAAGAGCGAGCTGTGGTGCTGGTGGAGAAATCCCTGTAGATATGAGAGAGACAGGACATGCTTCCTTGGGACACTGCTGCATGGGCACGAGGTTTGCGTGGGAAAGGGGGTCTTGGATGTGTCTGCGAGATGTGAAAGGCATGGTGGGCTCTGAAAGCAGCAACAGCAGCCTCTCTGCTGGGCATTAGGAATCAACCAGCCTCCATTTCAGCACTCACATAGAACTGTACCTGATTCTGGATTCCTCGCAAGACACAGACATCAACACAAGCTTTAAAATACAGCGATTGACAAACCCTGGAGAACTCCCTTCTCTGCCACATGCGGGGCTTTCTGGGAATTCTACAGCTGCTCGTGTGCACCAGAGCTTTCGCTGGCAAAGTCTCTGAATCCCGAGTCCTGACACCACTCACGAGGTTATCACTTCATTCACAGTAAGAACATCTGATCCATGCCATCCAGATTTACTGCCCCCAAATCAAAACCATTTGCTACAGTAATGAGGGCCAATTGGTTTGAGTGGTCCTAATCCATGTCAGAATTTCTTTGAAAGGTTTGGGGGCATATAGGGGTAATAGTGAGCAGCCAAAGAAAAGCCATTTACTTGATTAAAAAGCACATAGATATGCTGAGTTTATTTCATAGAGGATTTACAGCCATCTTATCAGAAATTTCCTCAGTTAAAGGCTGAACTGATATCAGAATCTGGGTAGTTCAAGAAGAAATCCAGTCAGTCACATACAAATCTGGTATTATGAGATGCATTGATAACCCCAGCCTGTAAGACTACAGTTTATTTTCAACAGCAGTAAAGGGGCCATAAATCTATAGATTGACTTTGTTCTACTAAAAGTATGTTAATTGAGTGGCACATGAAGTCCCTTTTTCTGTGATTTTCTTTTTTCACCTTCACAAGCCGTTACCTATTGCTCTCCCTTGCATCATCTGTAAAAGGTAGCTACTCTGCTTGTTCTCTTGTCCCTCATCTATCTCTGTGGTCCTCTGAAAATCTTTCTGTATGGCATAAAGAGTTGGTAGATAATTTTGAAATTCCATCATTGCTGTTGCTGTTTCTACCACCGACCTCTGAGTCATTTTCCTGATATCTGCAGGAAAATACAGTCCCATTGCTGGAGGGCCTGAATGAGACCCCAAGTCCTGTACATGCCCATATGGACACTGCTGAAGATAAAACTTAGGTGACTACTTCTGATCTGTGCAGAATATCCACAGTATAATACATGTAGGCAGTTCACTGTGAGAAAGAAAGATTGTAAGTAACTTTTTCTTTTAATTATGACTTCTCTATTCTGTCTGAATATTTTCTTAAAATGTCTCTGAAGAAATTACATTCACTACTACCTCTATCTAGTATAGGGGTTTTTTTATAAAATGTAGTTTGAATAGTTTGTCTTAGTTGGCATGTGACAATTTTAATTGATTTCTTTCTGGAAAATGTCAACTTTTAATTTTCTGACAGTTCTTGAAATCAAAGCAAAAGTGTAGAGATAATTCATGTTAGCTGCTATAATGATAAATTGATCATCTGGCTTGACCAGTTATAGATCAGAAAAATGCAATCTTTGCTATCAAGGAAGAATTACATCTCTGGTGTTCTGTGAGAAAATGAAGAAGATGGAGATGATTGAAGTCTGGATTTAGCTGGGCTTGCAAGGAAGGTACCTCATTAAGAAATTCTGACAGTCTCCCTCCTGGCACGTGAAGCTGCACTGTTGTGACACTACAGAAGTTAACGAGGAAGTTTGTTCTAATTATAGCGGAGCAAAAAGTTGGAGATTGGAGACTGAGCTCTCTGAAGTGTTGCAACTAAATTGTAAAGCAGACTTTGGTTAAACGTGTGTTCACATTAGTCTTGATCGTCCAGTCAGACTGTCATACCCAGCCCTCCTGCTCCAGACATTAGATGCCAAGACCATTCCTAGATCACTTTAAATAGTGCTGTGTTTAAATCAAAACAATTTGCCCCCTCTGCAATGCTAGTACATGCAGGAATGTGTGGCTCAGGTGGCCTGTTACTGATACTATTAGGCTTGGCCAAATAGCTTTTCCAACTCTGAAGCTCACTTTTAGGAATTAATCTTTAAAGAACAAGCTACATACAGTAACTGTAATTTACATAACTACTTGTAGGATTGATGTCTTACTTGTATTAACTGTTTCATGAAAGTGGTCCAGTCATGAAAACAGTAGTATTTAATATGTCTGGGATGGTCTGTCTTAGGCAGAAGGAATAATATTTCTGGTTTTGGCTGCTGTACTGTACATGAGCTCAACCATGGACCCAAAAGAGACTGAAGTGCATATGTAGCCCCTCAAAATCTCCATCAGCTATTTTGCTGTATCAGTATCTCCCAGGTCAGAGTATTAAATGCCCTTTCTCATAGACAGCAGAGTATTGGTTACACAGAGAGAAGTGATTTGGGTGGCAGTTTGGGAGGTCAGCTCTCATTAAGCTGTGTGCTTTGAGGAGGCTCCTTGATGGCACTTCTGCAGTAACTGCCAGTGCTAAATTTCTGGCTCTTTTTGAGAGCATCTTGGTGGTGCAGCACAGATTAAATGTGCAGCTCAAATGTGTTGTTATGAGATGTCTTTTAAAATTCTATCGACAGCCTCTGGTGTAGAAACTTCACCATCTGCTGCAATCTGAAAGGATAAGAGGGAAAATCTATAGCTGGTGCAAATCCAGGCAAACCATGCTGAGGAGGAGTTTGTCCCATAGCTGCTATATCACAGACTAGACAAATGTTTTAGTAAAGGTGTCAGTCTCTGGGGTGCAACATCCCTTTCCAGTTTGGGAAATGCTTTAGGGCATCATATAGAATTATTTTTGTACATGGCTGACAGCGCAGTGCATCAGGTGGTATCTCTCCACAGGGGATAACTGCTTTGCAGCTTTGAGACAGCAGATTCTATATGAGTAAATCTTGGTGGTGGATAAAAGCCTTATCAGACAAGCATCTTGCAGGAAGGAATGGATGATGTTTAAACTCAAAAGACTATCACTAAAAACAGTAACCTTCTATCATTGCCCTGCATATAGCCGGGCTGAGTTTACTGCATTCCTGTAGCTGCCACAGTAGAAATGACTCCTGAAGAGGGATTTGGAAGAACACACAGCAGTGGCCTTTTGAGGAAGTCCAATCCGGTTGTCATGGAAGAGTGAAGTGGGTGTGAGGGGTCAGTAAATTAAACCCAAAAGCAGGAAAAGACAAAAAATAGATGCTACAGCCCTGATGAAGAGGTGAAGAGAGGTTCAGTAGGCAGAGTGAAATAGTTAAAAATTATGGAATAGAAGAATGGGGTTCAGAACTGCTTTCTTAGTTGCTTCCATAGGTGCTGATCAGACCAGCGTGTGGAGGATGATGTCCTGATACTCAAGATGGGGCTGATGGGAATGACAGCATTTGGATAAGAGAACAGCAGGAAATGATAATGTAGGGTATCAGCAGCTAAGTCAAGGGAGCAACTAAACCACCCCTGCTGCAAACTTTCGCTTTTCTGAATTTTGCGTGTAAATTTTATCTGTCATTCTACATTCCAATTTTTTTTCTCTATATGGGGAGGTGGGGGGAAGAAATTTTGCTGAGGGGTTTGCATTCTGGGAGCACCAAGTCCGAGTGAACACCTGCATGTTGTCTTTCCTCACTAATGTTTCCACGTGCATTGTTTTCACCAGGCATTATTCCCTTGCGTTCTGAATAATTAATCTCAATTAACTTTAATAAAGTTTGCACAAACTGAATGGTACACAACCTGGAATTGCTCAAAACTCCACTTTTCAGCACACAACGTTGAGCTTAAAGATCTCTTTCTTAATTAGTGATGTTAGAGGCAGATTTTTTTTTTATTTCTGTAATCAGATCTCCGAGAACAGCACCAGGTACCCATCGAAGATCAGTACCACATACAGGTGCAGCCACCTTCTGTGGGCTGTGATTTCTGGCTGTGACAAAGTGTAGCAGGGTCTGGTTCTCTTGCACAGGTACAGCCTGTGCTGAAACTGAGCCCTGTCTCCTTCCTCTTTCTGTGGGAATAAGAAACTGCTCTCTGTCTTTCTCTGTAATGTGTACTGGGTGGGTCAGCAGTGTATGATATAGCAGAGATCATTATGATTCCTGTCCAATTTTTAACTGCCAGACACTTTCCATCCCTACTTCTCTGCCAGAAAGCGAAGCCCACAATCTCAAAACTGTTCCATGAAAGTCTTCTCTGTATTTGGTGCTAAGCTCCTGCAACACAGCCATGTGCTACTACCTAGCATTAATATGCTGTCAAGTGGTGATGAAGTAAGTAGCTATTTGACTGTTTCACACTGTCAGACAACAAGGTATCAAGTCAGCATCTAGCCTTTGCTGGGTGCAGCACTTCGATTGCAGCCATCTCCTGCTTCCAACTGTAAATATTAATGGTGTAAGATAGACCTTTACTGGCTACAGAATACTTGCCTTAGCACTCTACGTGACACTGTCACGTTACTCAGCCAATTATATTCCTTGATAAAAATCGTGTGTTTTTATCCTACTGGCTTTTTTTTTTCTAGTAGGAAGTCAGTTAGAGACAACATCACTATGGTTTGGCTTCAGGAAAGACTTTGTTAAAGATGCAAACAGGAAAAGTGTAAATGAAAAAAAATTATAATCTTCCATGTTAATAATTATTCATTGAGACGCTATTTAGACTTGATTTAGGTCTTTCATTTGTTGGTGGAGTTATTTTTTCTCGTGGGGTTATTTTTGGGTTTTTTGTTTGGTTGGTTAGTTTTTTGGTGTGCTTCTATCTTGTTGATAGGATCATATATGTTTGTCTCTCTCTGTGAACCTTACCACTGTCCTCAGGGATTCTTGGATCAAGTACTGTATACTTAATATAGTATCCAGTCATTGTATTAATATTGCTGGCATTCAACAGGTTTGCATCTGAGTGTAAACTGGATGAAGTCAGCTCTAATAATTACTTTTTGGGTATATTCTCAAGGTGCAAGTGTTTTAGAAAGTCTCTATCTATGGCATAGCCAGCACAGTACATGAGGAAAAGGTCTCTAAAAATGGAGTAGAGATTTCTCTTAAATTTCTACTCCTTGCTTTTACCTTACTGCCACCTAAAGATAACTAACAGAAAATACATTGTGCTTCAGACTCTAATATGCTGGGAAGAAATGGCAGTCTTGTCAATGTCTTTTAAGAAGAATGCCTGCACTTTCAGGCTATTTTCTTGATGATCATACTTCTTGGAGATAGGAAAAAAATACAGAGTTTCTCTGTTCCTCCAAGGCAAGATATATTGACCATGAGGCCAAGTGATTCTGTTTTCAACTCAATGGTTAATTTTGATCTCCTCAATACATCAGGTTATGCCAATGATGCTTTAGTATTTTAAAATGTTGTGGTTAAATTTTCCTGGGATAGATTGTAGTCTGTCTCTGTCCAGTTCCTAGTGAAGAACAAGATAATACTTCTCTACCTTGCAGATGTGCCACAAGCATTCACTGAAAATAATGAAGCCATTTTTACTGTGTTAAGATACAGCCCAGGTGTTCAGTACTGTCCCCATCGGTTTGGTGTTTACAAACTCATTTTACTTTAATTTTTCCACTTGTGTAATTTCATTTCCCCAGTATTGCTTTGTGCCTCCAGGATCTCCCTCAGAACCACCTTTTTTGATGGTTTCCAGACATGATAAGCAACACTGACAGCACTGAGGGGTGTTTTGGGACTCATCTCTGGCTTCCCGAGACAGATCCTCAGCAACCACTGGGGGTCCCTAACAATATCACTTATTGAAAGGACGGGAATGATAACTTCCAAACATGTAGAAAGTGACAGGAGACACAACTTTTTACTAGTGGGTTCAGGTCTACCATGAAGCATGTGTTGTTTTCATATGTGTGGAAACCGAGCATTTTCTTTTGGCCTGAATGAGTTTTGTGTTTGATTAAAGGAAACAATAAAATAAAAAAGGACCAAATGGGATTTTCCATGAGACACAGCAGATGTCTTGCCTGGCTCTTGTGTGCAACACACTGATCAGTTCACACAAGGGTAGGCTTTGGGATAAAAAAAGGTAACAGTGACATCCCTATAAAAACTCTGTGGAGGAGTCATATGCCTACACTGCCATTTCACTGAGAGCTTAGAGCCACCCTAGGTAAGAGCACTAAGTGGTAGGCTTTGTGAATACAAGCTGAAATAAATCATGCACTAGATGTGACGTTGCCAGGCCTGCCCAGTGCCTGGTCTCTGGTTCCTCATTGATTTTAAGTGGGAGCAAATTTGGGTTTTTTCTGGGGTTTGGGGGTTGGTTTTGGTTTGCTTGTGTTTTGGTTTGTTTCAGGGGTTTGGTGGGGTTTTTTTTGTATTCCAGATTAGCTGCTCCAAGGTAACAGCCAAGCTGACTGTTCAGACCATGCATCCTTTTCCTGCAAAACTGGCAAAAAGTCGACAGGGGAGGAAAAGTCTTGTTACAGGGTGATCAGGGAAGCAGCTGCACCTTGAATTTCTCCTGACAATGATTACTGCTTGGAAAAGAGAGAGCTGAGGGTCCTGTCCCTTTGGGAAGAAGAGCACAGTGTGAGTGTTACCAGTGCTGCAGCAGATAGAAAGAGAAATATTCCCATTTATTTCTGTAATGGATAAATTAGACCCCAAATTATTCATGTGAGAGGGTCATCAGAATCCCTACCCTAGCATTTCACAGGGACCACCAACAAGCAAAGCTGTCTGCTGTGGTGCAAAATCTGTTCGCTCTAAATAATTGCAAAGATTTGTAAAACTGCTGATTTTCTTGTCCTTTGAATTACAGCACTATCACATTTTTTACTTCAGTGCTCTTATTCTTCTTGAAAAGTGAATAATCTGTTCTACCAGATATTGTTTGAATAAATTTAAGGACTGTTGTATTTGCTGCACAGTTAGATTGGTAGAAAGCTCAGATATTTGTATAACAAGCTCTGCCTCATTTAAATGGCTCTATGTATCAAAATATATAAATGCTCTTGAACTTTTGAAATTAACATATTTTTCAGATCCTCAGGAGCAGGAATTTTTATTTCCTTTTAGTGGAAAAATATTCTATAAACTCAGTAAAGTGTGTAATTTTTTTCCAATATTATTGGGAATGGAGTCTCATATTAAGGACTGAAAAATAGTCTGCAGAAGAATATACATTACAAGCAGAGTTTATCAAGAGATACTTAGGCAGATTAACATGTTTTATCTGGAAACGTCACAATTCATGAACATTTGATAGTAATCTTAAGCACATGATTCCTTTCCAAGGCATCAACTCTACCCTATGAAAAGTAAGCTGAGCTAAGAGGTCTGTAGTTATGGAGCTATAGCACTATCACTGCCTGAAAAAAGTAGTGGTTCAAATCATGGACCTTGGTTCCCATCCAGGCACCTGAATAACTGTGGTAGAGTTTCTGAAGTGCATAATCTGTTGTACCAGGGAAATCTCCATGATTGCCTTTTATCTGGCATCCTACTAAAGTGAGAGTAATTTTTGTTCTTTCTAATGTAGTGGTGGTTAATGAGCTTCCTCTGCAATCCCCTTGGTCCTAATCTGATGATCAATTGCCATCATCCCATGTCAAACCTCACGCCCATGTTTCAGTTCTGTGAGTTTCACTGGACAGACATTGAATCACAAGACACTGCTGCCACCACAGACTCACTGTGAGGTAAGTTACCATTTCCATTACAAACTCCTTAACTTCAACCCAGGTTCTTTTTCTTTTCTAAGTATTCAAATGAAAGCCCAGACTGTGTTTTTCAGCTTGAAAGGGAGGTTGGAATTTTCTTTAAAAACTTTTGGTTAATTTATCTGCTTGGAATTTATGGAATTAAAACAGATTCATGGTCTTGTTTCACTCAGTATCTATATTTTTTATATATTAATTTTTTTAAAGAATCTGGTTTTTTTTTAAAATAAGTTTAAAAAATTACCACTGAACATAGTTTTGTTTGCATTTTCAGTGGAAAGCAGACACCAAACTGCAAATATAAGATTTTTTCAATACTTGCAGCAAAGTAATTTTCTCATCAATTGTATTTTAAGATGCAAAGTAAATGGAAACATGCAGAGTTTCAGCATTAGATCATAGGAATAGTCAGAAATACCAGAATTTCCAAAATGATTGTTCATGTTTGGGTAGTTCTTAGGATGAGATCAGAGTTACTTTTTATCTACAGAGACAAATGGAAGACAAAAGAATTTGTTCCTGCTTTAAAAAAAAAGTAAAAAGAGTGTATTTTTATATTTATAATTGTTCTAAAGCAATTTTTTTCAGAATAACTTCCCTTAGTGCTTTATTATTTGAAGAGAGAAACAAAAAAGTTCTAAGAGAACATTAAGTCTCATGAGCCATATGAGGAAAAAAGGGACATAAAATTTAGTATCTGAACAATGCATGGAGTGCATGAATGTGTTATAAAGTGAGCAATGACTGAAGTAAATGCCCATGTGATGTGAATGTGAGTCTACAGGGAAAACATCAGAGGGTGAGAAAAAGGAAGACAATACCATTGCAACAGAAAGGATGGTGTACAGACAAAATGTTAGTCTGAATGCCAAACGTGTTACGTGAATGCTGTACTTCGGCTGATTCCTCTACTGCAGAGTGTTATGCTGTCGTATGTCATCTGGGCTCCCTTTTCTGCTTATATTTACCATGTACATTAAATATTCAACTGCTTTTCACTGATGCGTGCAGTAATCCTGGCCTTGTGAAGAGCTTTCTTGTCTTTCCCAGCTAAGACATATCAGATAACCTTATTGTCTTTGCATCCTAATGTTTTTGTACCTTATGTTGTGACACACATTAAATGTGTTTCTTGCAATATCCTTTTAGAAGTTTTAGTTAAATCCCATGTTTTGAATACAGACTAATAGAAAATAGCAGAGGGTATTAAGACGTTGTTCTGCTCTGCAAAACAACTGTAAAAATGGTATTGTGATATTTCCAATGACTTCCAGAGCAGAGCTGCTCATTTTACAAATCTAAAGATGTTTCGTCTTACCCCACATTTGACCTGGCACAGGAACAAAGCAGAGCTTTCCCTGGCTCCTACAATTGTTGGTAAAGATTCTGCCATGATGGGTGATCTACAACCACACAAATGGTAGGAAACCAAATAAACTCCAGCTCTTTCCCAGCTCAGTGATGGTGATTCTGCTAGGCTAATAGAAGTAGTAAAAATTTACTTCAGTTGATGAAATAATGTTATTTCAATAGCCTATTATCACACTGTAATAAATTTACCTGTGCTGTACAGTCCTTTTCTCCAAGTAGTTACCATGATGAGGGTTTTCCCTAAGTAAGGTTCTACAGAGAGTAAATCAGAAGTACCAGGAAATACCCTTTATGCTTCCAGCAGCAGCCTCCCAGGGTGTAAGTTACAGACTGTCTATTTTCTTTCCCCAGTCTGCACCCTGTCTAGGTCTTCAGAGTGTCTTTAAAGCTGACAGGAGAGACTTGACTTCTGCTTGTTGATAGTTCTGCTATCTCAAGGTTTGCTCCCTGTTTGGGAAGGAATGCCAGCAGGAATGTCTTATGGGCTGGCTACACTGACCGCAGGTGCTGGAAGTTGAGGGCATCAGCTTTGAACTGGGGTTCAGTCTTCACTGGTCCTCAAGCACTGCTGGCTTCAGTGTGATTTTAGAGCATGCTCCTGAGTGGTTTAAATACCTCTGATTTCATGAGGCTCTATTATTGTGAGGCAAGCACCTCAACTGCAGGGGGAACAGCTACACAGGACAGGGAATTTCAGAAAAATGGATTAATGTTGAAAATACTATGGTCTTTTTCAACAGGCTGCAAGAGCTCTGGAAAAGACAAAAGACAGTAGATAGAAATGTGCTCATTTACTGAGACATCAGTCTGATGTTCCCCAATACCTTGACCCGATCAGTTGTTCAGCCACCCTACATGAGGAGAACCTGGAGCTGACCTCCACGCATGGGGACACCCTCTGCTCACCTTCTGCTCACCCTCTGCAGGTTGTGACAGGTGGAATAAGCTTTTCAGTGAGCTGGGGCACCCACAGCTCCTCAGCCGGTGCAGTAGGTGAGTCGCTTGTCTGAAAATCAGGGTGGCAGCACAGCTTTACTTCTTCCTTTTTCTCACATTCCCGAGGCTGGCAGCTCAATATTACTGTCCTAGTGTTGTCAATATTGAGCATTCAGGCTTAGGCTAAGAATAAAAAATATCCTATTGCCTTAAAATGTATTTTAATATTAATTTTGGTTTTTTTTTAGTTTTGAGCTTTATTTTTGTCCATCTATCGCTCTTAAAGTCTTTTCTAATTTGGCAGGTCTAGCAACTTCTCTACTTACATGAAGATTGAAATATATGTCTGGAGCATAAACACCAGCCATCTAGAGCAGAATTGTTCCCTTTGAAGGTGTTTCCAATATTGCTACCCTAATTTTCCAGTTTTTCCTATTTTTTAATGAATTTCACAAATTTATAGACTCTGAAGTATGAAAGTGTCCTAACCATCTGCAGTAGGAAAAAGCATAAATTCAGGATGAGAATAAATCTATACTGATGACAAAGAGAACAGAGTGCTTTCAATTTTTGCAGTCTCAAGACAGAAACTGATGGGAGTACTGGCTCAGAACTGGTGCAGTGTGGAAACTAACTTGCATGACTGTATTTGCCATTAGATTTCTCTACAGGTCTTGAAAGTAAAACACTGTTTGTATTTCTGTGTGTAAGGCATAAGATAGAGGTATACAGAGCAAGGCATACAGGTAAAGCCATAGTGAGACTGCAGCAAAACTGTGTAGTTGTTACATTCCTGATGTCCACATCTTTTAGTCTAATGATAATTATCCATTAATAGCCTCATAATCATGAATATGTAAATAGCTGTGGAATGCATTATTCATGAATCACCAGGCATTAATTATTGTAATTAAGTATCATTTGCTACGTTCATATTACTAACCCTTCCAGTTAATGAATACATTAACTAATCACTGTAGAGCAGATTCAATCAAGATTCTTTGTGTCTGTGCTATGGAAGCCTGAGAGAGTTTTATTGAATTTAGATTCAATATTGAACATACCTTACATGCTTATCAGTGTATTTTTAATGACATTAACTGTGAATTGTAACCTCCAGTGCATGATGCTTGTCCTTGTGCCCTGGAGGACGGATTGGTACCAGCTGGAAGAGTACGTGAAAGCAACAGTGGTGCAGCTCTGTGAACTAAGGAGAACTTCAATTCTGGGACATGAAATCCACCACCACTTTCAAGTCTCATGTATATTCACATGTACAATAGGAGAGGATGTGCTTTGTGAGGAAGCGCTGTCCCGAAGGTGCTGCTGATGGCCATGTTCAAGAAACAGTTCCAGAGTACAGAGGGAGCTGTTCACCAGTTGGTGCCTTTTGCCAGCACCAGCAGAACACAGCGCTGCAGGATGTGCTCCTGAATCTAATGGCGCCTCAGGGCACTCTTCAAACACAAAGTAAAATGAACAAAACCCTGTGGTTTTTTAACTCTCTGGAGATCTATTTCAAATAATAGTAATCTCAGTAACACAAAAAAGATGTGTTGAAGGGGGGTTTGTTGCCTTTTTAAGGTTACAGTTCTTAGGACTAGGCTTTGTGGTTCTTGAAGTAGCAAGTTTGAATAATTTATTGCAAACAAAAGTTTCCTTGTTTTTAGGGAGAATCACTAACTCAGGATATAAATATGTACATTGAAGTGCTGAAAGTTAATAGATACAAGTAAAGTCCCCTCTTGGCTGAACTTTTGGCTGTCAGGACAGAAAAAATATTTGTAAGGAAAGAATGAAACCTTATTTCATCACTGCTAGATTGAAACATTTTTTTTTCCTATTTTTAGATTCGCCAATGTGCTGCAGTCACATGTGCTGAGTAAGTGATTGGATCTAGTTTCTTGAGTAATCTGGGAGTAAGGGAATCTAAACAGGCGTACATCATCAAGGATATTTTCAAATACACAAACACATGGGCTCTTCATATTTAAAGCTGTACTAAGACACTGCTGGCAGAGTTCAAACTGTACCTGCAGAAGAGGGGCAGTCAGAGCCTGTTTTTGTAAGGGCCAAAAGTAGCAATGATGGACAATAAAGCAAGTCTGTGTTTCCCTGTGTATGCTTTCTCAGTGGAATACCTCTCGTGTATTTGCCAAACAGAGGAAGGAATATGCTTTCATTCATCCCACAGCTGATGCAAATCCCTTTGCTCTCCCTTCCATCACTGCTGTCTTTCCCCATTTTAGAAATCTTAATTCTGCCTCAAGCCCAAACACTGTTACTTCTCATTACCCAGCTTTCTGAATGACAGTCTGGCATCTAAAACTGTTTGAATCAGAGTATCATAAAGGGATGTATTACAGTTAATACCAGTATTGAGCATCACAAGCCATACTTCCAAAAATCATGACCTTGCTTTTTTGCTTTCTTTCATTTGCAGGTTTGGTATCCCTCCTGTAATTCTGAGTACACTGAGATGATGGTTTCCTAAGCTCTTCTCAATGCCCAAAGTGGTAGGAGTGTTTGTTTGTTTGTTGTTTTGTTTTTGTTTTATGAATACTGAGATTTTCACAAAAGCATTGACTCAACAGGGAGTTTGTGTTCTAAATAAAAAAAAAATCAGCTATCAAAAGATCTGCAATACAATTGCAACATTGCAAATGTATGAAGATCTTGGCATAATACCTTAATATTAAACATGAGTAATGGCCTTTTCAACACTTTGAATTCTAAAAAACCTTAGAAATTGGATGTATCTACAAAAAGATTAGTGCTTACTGTCAATATTCATCCAGCTATTTTTTAAAGTTTGCTTCTATACCTGTTTCCCTTTAGTTGTCTGACACCCCATCTCTTAAAATATATATATATATAAGAAAGTTATTTAAAGTAATCTGGAATTTGTTTATTTTTTAACTTTTACAACTAAAAATATCAAGTCTGTTCTCTGCTGTGTGTGTTGGGAGAGCTGTGAGTTGGACAGGTCCAGCCTGTGGACTGTGATAGCTCAGTGGAAAGGGATGACCCATCAAAAACTGGGGAACAAAGACCTTGTAATGCCCATCAGTTTTCTCAGTATTGACTGTACCTAAGGGAGAGCCAAGGGTTGCTTTAAGCCATGGGGATAAAATCCCTTCCTCTCTGAATTGCTGGTCTGGGTGCTTGTTAATTTACTTTTGCTCTTTAAGGTCGCAAGAGCTACCTGGCAGAGGTAATTGCCCTGGGGGTGACACAGCCCTGCAGCTGGCATCCTGGAGAGCCTTTTTGGGAAGCACCTGCCTGGCCCTCCAGTGCCTGCAATCCTGGAGAACACGCTGGGACCAGCTCAGTTTTTGTGTGGTGTACCTGTCAAGTGCAAGTGTTCAGAAAACGTGGCACACTGAAAGCAAATGAATAGAGTGAGCAGCAGAAAATGAGGAGCAGACATAAAGAGACAAAGGCAGAAGGTTTATTTTGTGTATAAAGGTAGGAAAGTTATGTACATGTGCACAAGGTAGTTGAGGATACAGAAGTACAAAGAGGAAAGGAACAACATTTCTGAGGTTAGGGGATGTTTCATGAGGACAAGGCATTGGAGGAAGGAAAGAATTCAATTACAGGTGAGTGTACTCTGTAAAAGAGTGAACTCTGCTAATATAGTCTTGATTAATAACTTGCATATTGCTGTTAATTCATATAAAACCTGTATTTAATATTGTATGTACACTCATATCAAGTTTCTAGCATTGAATGGAAAGAGTTTTGGAATCTATACAAATGTGTTCTTTGTTTTTCACATTATGCTTATAGCTATAATGGGTCAGATGCACTGTTATGACATGTATTCTTTCTACCTTTTGTTACCATTAATACTAGGATGAAATTTTTGTTTAATGTAATGTGTTCTGTAGTGTATGTTCTATGGCATACATAAATGTTCAATTTACTTATGTGGAAGCTGAACTCAGTTAGAAAAAAAACCAAAAACAAACCTTATTGTGATTTTCTCAATTTTAATTGTTTAAAAAAAGCCCAGTTTGGTTAGTAGCAGCAATCTTCTTCAGTTGAATTTTTAAAATTTCTTATTTCTTTGCCTTGAGTGAGCATTCTGAAATAAGCTACTTTTCATTTCAGGTTATTTGTGTTTCAGTTTTCCTTTTTCATTTCAATAACACTGAACTGAGTAATGTTTTTAGCTATGATTAAATGAAAGCTACAGTTTGGAATAAAGTTCCCAGCATAATATGCTATTGTTTTAAATATCTCCATGTGAAAGAAAATGGATATTTTAACTGTAAACAAGGCAAATGTTTTAAATTTGTTTTGTTATTGATATTTTGAATCCAAAGACAAACATTTCACACATAAAAATTTATTTCATTAAAAAAAATAAAAAGGAAAAATGGCAATCCAAAAATTTGTCGACTTGATCCCACTATTTTATCTGGAGTAAAAAGCAATTTTCCAAAACCGTTTTTTTCATTGGGGAAAAAAAGTATCCAAAATGCAGTTTTGTTTTTGTTTTTTTTTTCTCTTTGCCAGTGTCCTACAATTCCCAGTATTACATGTGATTTCCAGTAAGGAAGATAGCTAAGCCTTACATCTGATAGAATATACAGTTGTGTTTCTGAAACTGCTACATTAATTTCATCTCCAGTGCTGGAACATGCATTCCCATCTAGTGTTTATTGATTGCTTACAAATAGGAAAGGTTTTTTTTTTTCCTAAAATATTTTTATATGTATGCAAATATATATAATTTTTTTAAATAAGAGCTTAAGAACAATATTGCCCCAATCACTTTTTGGATATCATAAAGACAGTAAAGAAATTATCCTTGAATACAATTACTATAAGTAAATATATTGTGCTTAATTTTCATACTAAGGCAGATGCCTGAAACAGGAGTGTGTGACATAGCACAGGGATGAATTACATTTTTTCCCACAAATGTGCAAAAAAGTTTAATTTTTTTCCCTCCCCCCATAAATAGGAATAGGCTTTTTTAATAACAGGAATGTTGCTGCAATTGTGCACTGAATGTTCAGAAAAACAACCGACTTTAGGACATTTAGGGAAGGTGGAAAATAAAAAATAGAAGCTTGATCTATTTGCAGCGGCTTTTGCTATGTTTTGCTGGGGCAAAATGAAAACCTTCACATCTCACCTATATGCTCCTTTAGTAATAAAACACCGCCTTATACATGCTAATTTATTTGAATTCTCACTCAAGGAGACTATTCAAATGAGTAAGAAGAGTACAGAATCTATGGAAATATGATAATGAATGCTCAAATAAATTGTTTCATCGTTCATAACTTTTTTCCTTAGAAAATTGTTAGAAACCCCAAAAGCTCACTTTTTCCTGTTATTTTGTATTTAACAGTGCATTTTGGTTGTGCCTGCACTCTCAAAGGCAGCTACACAGATATTTTGCTATTTTTGCCAGATCTCTCGTGTTCACAATTTTCAGGTTCCTTATTTTTCTTCTTTTAAGAATCCATGAACAACCAATCAACTGAACTATCTTGCTTGCTTCCTGAAAATCCTGTATGTATTTTTTTGTCTGATGACACTCATGTATCAATCGATACTACAGATTAACTTAAAGTTGTAGAGATCTTTAAACAAACAACAAATCTGATTTTCAAGTCTGGGGTACTTACTGGGCCTTTCTTGAAAAGGGAACAATGGTAAAGGTTAAGATGGTTGTATTTTCTCTCAATATATTGTACTGGAGGTGTACAGGCTGCTGGGGCAGAGGATCAGGATTAGTGATATCAGTGCAGGATTGCCACTAATTCAAATGGATGTGGGAGCCTCCTCAGCATGTTGTCAATTGCTAATCCAAACCATTATCAAATTATCCAAAAATATCCTACATCATTTCACAGATGTGAGACCTAACTGCCAAAGAAACAGCAATGAACATGGTATGTGATGTGAAGCTAGTGACCATCTGTAAGATTTAATGTCAAACAAGCCTTATTCAAGGCTTTGGGTATTTGTCACTCATTGCAAGAGGGTTTGAATGCCACCATCAGTAAATCTGACAGTTCTTGTTAATACGTATTGCCTGTTGGTGTGTCCCACTGTCACCCACTGGCAGTGAAATGCTCCAGTGAAGGTGGGATGAAACACTTTCTAACATCTGCTACCACTTGTTCTAAAACGAAGTGATTAATAGAAACCCATTCAAAGATATATAAACAGGTTTTAAAACTCTGGTATTTGTGTTGCTTTGCTAAGTTACTTGGTCAAGGCATCTTCTGCTGCAGTAAAAGACAAAAGTTAAAAGACTGCTTAGTAGTCTTCCTGATCACCCCACTCGACTGCTGGCTCATCGTCCATTCGTAGAATAAGATAGGAGAGAAGCTGAAAGAGATTCTGCCACAACAGTAAAGACACAAAAAAGGAGAGGTCGCTTACATCTATCTCACAGCGGTCCCCAGCATAGTTCACGTCGCAGAGGCAGTGGAACTTGTTGAGCAGGTTCTGGCAGAGGCCCCCATTCAGACACGGGTCAGAGCTGCACTCATCAATGTCCTTTTCACACCTAGAGGAAAGATTGCAAATACTAAGCCTCTGAAATCATGAATCAAATACATCAGGCAGGCACATTTTTTTCATTCAGAAGCTTTTGGGGGGAGGGACAGGAAGATGCTCTGGGGCATATTTCCACACTTGTTTATGATTTTATTAACTACCTGATTAGCCACACTCAGAGCCTGAACTTCCTGTATTATTTTCAAACACAGATAGTTAAACAGGCAATTTCATCTCTGTAAAACATTTTGTGGTTAATGGTGCTTAGCAAGGTGTAATGAAAGCTTGTGTATGATTTTAGAGTTAACTCTGGTGCAAGTCCTGCTGACAGCTTGCTTATCCTTTTCCTTGTTCCAGAAAGCTGAGGGCACATTTTCCTTCTCAGTAATCTGGATATAAGTCAAACAAATGTGTGTTTTTCCTAGCTGAGTGCTCCTGGAAATATTCACCTGCCTTTTTTTTTCCCTTTTATAGTTTTTCCCTCCACTTGGAATATCAATAGATCCCAGCACAACTTCCTATCCAGTCTGAGATGGGCCCCCAAAATGGTAAGAATGGTGCAGAACAGGCTTTTAAAAGCCTTAATATGTACCATTAATTGTTTTTGATTGAATTCTGATGATAAAGGTAATTTGAGTTCTCATAATTTCTGAAGGCAACTAATGGAAGGGTAATGAGGAATCTGTAAAATTGCCTGAAAGCTACTAATAATTTGGTGATTTTATGCTTTGTAAATGCTCCCTTTTAATTCCCTGCTCCTGTTCATCAAATAATGCTAACAGTTAATCCTAATTTTTCCAGATAAAAATGCAGGTTTATTCTTGAAGAAGAGTGTGAAACTCCCTTTGAATTATAAGGCAATAGCTTTGTTCAATCAGGGAAGTTTTTTATATTAAATACTTGTATTTTATTAATCTCTAAAAGTTTTTTAGTGGCTTTCTTAAATGTTAAATTATATTCATATAATTTAATAAGGAGCTAAAGTATTTATCCAATGTGTAAAAATTGTATAGCTATGAACTTATTTATGCAAATAGAAAAAACCCCAACAACCCCTCAAATCTTCCAGGGAATCAGGCACCTGAGTTCAGCTGAGTTTCAGGAATACTTAAAAATCTGACTCCCTTTAGGTAATTTTGAATGTCCCAGGCTGAATTGAATGAAATGTTTTTTTTTTTTAAGAGATGGCTATATCTCCTTTTGTGAAGAGTAATATTTTCACATTTCCCTTTCCAGCTGCTGTTAGGGGTGAAATTTTCTCATTTGGTATACTAAAACCTCCAAGCATGGAGGTACTACTGGTTTATGGTTTGTCAGCCTGCAGGAAAAGAGGACAAATAGTCAGCTTTAGACACTGGAGAGGAATGTCTCGCTGCCATAGTCAGTTAGCGTGTGGCTTGCTTGGTACAAGGCTGTGTTCAGTACGAGAATCCTGGGAACCATAAAAGAGAGATTATTGCCAGCCATGGGATGGATGTAAGGAATGCTCATTCCCAAAGCTGTAGTTAGCAAGTTGCCTGGCAGGGGAAGGAAGAAGGAAAAAGTAATTTCCTTCTACCTTAAAGTCCCAGGAAATATACACAGTGAAGAAGTGTCTATGAATATGCTTTTACTTTTTCAAATTTATTTTTTTTTCCTCTGTTGAATGTCATGAGGTGGTACACAGACAACCTGGCTGTTAACTACAAATGTGTCTGCCAACTCTACCAGGCACTGAGTGAGTGGGAATTTTCATTTCACCTACCTTTTATTGCTTAATGTACTGTTTTCACAAAATCAGTGGCTCATAAGTTTTGGAGAGAATGGAAAACCTCTTGTTGAAAACGTCTTTATGTCATAACTTGGTCCTGCTGAACTTTTGGCTATTATACTCTGATGTAATGCTAGTTTCACTAAGAGTACGCACGGTATTTCCTCTCTCACTGTCCAAAAAGATGCCCTTACCTGTTCAGACCATAGTGTGACTGGGACAATGCCTTCCTACGTTTTGACAGCCGCTAGTGCCCTGAGGCTGTCAGCCCTCCCTGCTCCAGAGCTGTTTGGAGATCATTATGAGCTGGTAAGTGTGAATTTTGACAATATGCTAGGGGAAGATACAAATTTCACTGTGAGGAAGGTCCCTCTGCTTCAGACTAAACAGCAACATGTAAAAAGTATTTCTTAACCTCTTGTAAAAATAATAATTCTTCTTTCATATTCAGCATTCAGTAAGGAAGTAACAAGGTGCAATACCACCAGGTATGTCACCTCATCCCATCCTTGTCATAGAATAGATTGTATACTCAGAACAACATCCATGTGAAAATGAAATAGCTTTGCATGTTCATGTGTACATACCTAATTTATATACAGGGTATGTGTGTTTGTGTCCTCACCTATGGAAGGATAACATTTTAGCTTGTCATACAAAAATTTGTCACCAAAGACAAAAAAAAAAAGACACAGAAAAACAAGTGTACAGTGCTCATTAAGAAATAATATCTTGTGCTGGAGTTACTGGTGCTACACTGGACTGAATCTTGCTGCGTTCATTTGTGACTTTTGTCTAAGTAAAGCCACTTTACTTCAGAGCCTCAAAGTCACTAAAGCAAGGAACTGCTGCATTTAAACAGCTGCTTTGTCTGTATTTCTGCAGGAGGGCAAAACCCCTGTGGCTGTTACCCTCCGGACTCTTTTGGAACAGCTTTTGGAAGAATTGCTCCACAAAGACCTGCAGGGCAAAGCATCTCACCGTTCTCCAACAAATCCTGGCAGGCACACACATGTCAGCTCGCCACCAAGGTCAGTGCAGTTGCCATAGTTGAAACATGTGAGGTTTCTCTCTTCGTTCCCACAAACTGTATATGGTAATCTCCTATATCTGGGTAAAGGAGAAAGCAACAACAGTTATTTGCACTTTCCTTGTTTCTGAATGTCTCGTGCTCTCTCAGCTTGAGCAGGGAAGCAATGCTGTTACTGGCAGGGGTAGTGTCCAAGGGTGTGACAGCAGTAACTGAGGTTTAAGACTCAGAATATGTTTTGCTTAACTCTTAATTTGATGAATTTAGCATCATTCTACTTACATTAACTGATGTGCCTTCTCTGAGAGCAGTGGTACATGCTTAAAAGGGAGAAGTTTATGGTGTGCAGAGAAGGGCAATGAAAGGGAAGAGAAGCCAGGGAAGAGCCTGCAGCCTTTCCAGAAAAGAATCTGAGACGAATAGGAAACAGGCATGTGAAGAGTGTCATAAGGGATGGAATAAGTGGGCTGTGTGGTGTTTGCAGCCACCAGGAAAGCTGGGCTTGAGTGCAAGCTGAGGTAAGAAGATCCACCTAGCAAAGATGCTGTGAAGTGGGGGAAAAAACCCACTTCTTTACCAGCCCTTCTATTGTTACTTTCTCTTACTCACCAACCCTGAATTTCTTTATTTATAGGTCTAGAGCTCTATTACTCTGATAAAATATAGTTTCAGAGATTAAAAAACCTTACATATTTTTTTTCTAAAAAAAGACGTAACATGTATTTTTCAAGCTCTGGGAAACTTGTAATCCTTTCATCAGAGAGCTCATAAGACCAATGCTGGCAACAGAACAACAGAGCTCTGCCTTGTTCCCTCTGTCCTTGCCTCATCACTTTTTGCCTGAGCTGCCAGCTCCTCACTGCCTCAGTCCACGTCTAAATGATCCATACAGCTTTCTGTACTGCAGAGTTCTTATGCACTGATGCTGCAGCCATGACTAATATATAGATAGATGCATAACATCTGTGTTTAAAATTGAGACATCAGCGATGTAATAACCCTTCAGAAGAGACTTGACAAAATTACATGGATTACATTGGTTTATAGTACCTGCAAAATCTTCCAGTGAAGTTAGCAGCACACAGGCAGGAGTATCCATCAATCCCATCAACACAAGTGGCCCCATTTGCACACTGGTGGCCAAGGCAGTTGTCTATGTCCTCTTCACAGTTTTCCCCTGTGTAACCAGGTTCACAGCTGCACTCATAAGAGGTGATCCCATCAGTGCAGTTTCCGTGAATGCAGGGGTTTGAAGAGCATTCATCAATGTTGACTTCACAATGGGTGCCAGTCCACCCATCAGGACATATGCAACGGTAGGAAGTATACAAGTCTTCACATGTCCCCTCATGCATACAGGGATCTGAGCTGCAGACATCTACCTGCGAGCAGCCAGTATGAGCAGGGTTTGCAGATATTTTGAGAAACTGCTCCGCTTGTGGTTTTTTAGTCGGGATGTCAGCATTTTGGAAGTAAGAGAGATAAATGCCACTGATGTCTATGGTGCTCATACATCCTCTCAGGCCATCCAGACTGTCAAAAGCCTTGTCAGCCACATAGATGTCTGTCTCTTCTCTTAAAAAGTTGAGAGTTCCTGCAGCAGCTGTGCTAGTTGCAGTGTCTTTCTTGCCATCTATATCCATGTGCCATCTAGAGGACTGGGACAGGGGCTCTACCATAGAGACCATCACTTGATGCCATTTCCCATCGCTCACAGGCACTGAACTAGCAAGGGTCAGCCTGTAAAAGCTGTTGCCACTTTGCAATTGAAAAAGTAACTTGGAGTTGTGAATGCTGATGATCACAAACTCGGGCTCCTTCTCGGCGTACAGCAGGATCACGTCAGTGTCCCTGGTTCGAAAGCCAAATACGATATTGGTGAGGTCTCTGCTGATTTTGCCGTTGCTTCTGTAAAATATCGCGCTGCTCCGGCCACTGAACACTGCGTTAGCAAGACCTGTGCAAAGATGAAAATTGAGAGACCAGGCCAACTTTAAACCAATACATGTGGAACAACATCTCTCCGGTGCCCCATGCTCCCTGTCATGTAAGTCCTTTTGGGTTTGCTGAAAATAATCACATTCTACCAGTGTTTCAGCTATCCCTGTCTGCCCCTCATGGCAATGGAAATTACAGGGCAGTGCCCAGCATCAGCTATACTGACATCAAAAGTGTTCTGCTTTGTATCACCCCAAGTTAACACTCTAATGCACAATTCTACATTAGTGTCATCTCTGTATTTCAAAAGAAGACATACATTTGTCATTTTATGTTTCTTCCCTAAGTACAGGCACCTAGTTATCCCCCATGACAGATCTGGACCGGGTGAATGTTTCTTCTCAATTCCTTTTTTCTTAGGTGTTTCTTAAGATGTTGTAGAAACAATTTGACTGGATCCTAATATACTCTCACTGATGCAAAAGGATAAATTTAACTGAAGACAATGGAGGAAAAGCCCCTTCAAAATCCCTATAAGAAGAGTCAAGGCCATCACGTTTAAAGCCAGCTTCTCCTGCTGTGTAGGCTCTGCCACAGCCCTGCTGATGGCAGCGAGCTGTGCTGATGGGACTGGGGGGGCAGGAGCACTCAGCTTGCACTGCTGTGAGTGAAAATTGATGGACTACACTGTGGCAGTTTTATGGACATCTTCACAAAGGTATTTGACATCATTCATTAGCATGGTTTCCACTAAAATGCACTAACTCACTGGGCTGTAAATTTACACATCCTGAGATTTATGAGGATTATAGACAGGGAGGGGGGACAGGAAGGAATGTCTTCTGTCTGTACTTCAGAAAAAATTAGCTTAGAAAGATCCTTGCACTGAGATAAGGTGGGTTTCTGAACTATCTCTGGGCTTAGTAAATCTTGAGGAAAAGAACCCCTGGGAGTGCCAGTACGAAGTTATTGACCGTATATCCTGATACTAAGGCAGCAGAGCTGTAACTACATTTCCTGGTGCATCAAATGTAGTGTCTTTATCACAGAAAAAGTTTCTTCAGTGGAAATCATGCTAAAAATCAAAGTCTGACTTTTTCCAAATTATTTCTGATTTTTTTAAATGTCTCACAAAGCTGTTGAGTTTTTTTAAGCTCATAAAGCTAAATTACCCCTGTAGAACACTTACAAAGTCCTGAGCACAGCAAGCAGCCTCAATGGGCTTTTACTCTCAGCTGTGCCACTGGGCATACAGTTTTGCTGTTACTTAACGTTCCCCACATCAGCTTCTTGTAATGTTTTGTTCTCTTTTATGGACTGTATGTCTTCCAAAAGGGCTTACTAATCATAGCCATCTAGGTGGAACTACAGCCACAGCCCCTGGAAAACAGCTCTTTTGCTGCCTTGGCTTAAAATGGTATCCAGAGCAGAAGACACCAGGCTGGCAGAGAACTCACTGGCCAGGAAGGCTTTTATTACCCTCTGTTGAACAACAAGAAGCTCATCCTGTGGCTAAGAATACAATTAGTTAAAAATGCAGCTCTGTAGTGCAGGAATTTTTGGATATCTGTTAGGGCAACTCCCTACTCTTGCCACATAAACCAGTACAGAAATCTTAAGGTGATGACCTTGAGATATTCAAAGTGTAAATGACCTTGAGTTTAGCAGAAGAAAATAGTTCAGATACTTTTCACTTTGCTGTCTTTGTATGTTTATATTCTACCATTATATGCAATAGTAAATTTTATGAGAGAATATATTTTGATATTACCATTAAAGATGTCTGTGAGAGAAGGTGCAGCTCTTTAAATTTCAGTTATAAATTTTAGCAAGTCCTGCAATGCTGATTTTAACAATCTCCATAAAAATAGCATCATATTTGTTGGCTTGTCTATGATAAAAAGAAGTCTTTTGCTGGCCAACCTTCTCATTCCTAAGATTCAGCCATTCTAACAGCTTTGGTCAGATTGAATGTGAATTTATTTTCCATCACAGCTTCATTAGGGCTTTCTTTGATAGCAAAAAGAAAAAAAATATTTCTCCAAGATCCTTACTTGCTTTTTTAATTCCACTCCAGAGTGGGAAGGAGAAGGAAAGTGGAGAAGCAAAGAGATATGCAGAGTGGCTAATGATCTAAAGACAGCTAAGGGTCATCACTTTCCAGACAGACTGCTTGGCATGCAGCTGCTTCTTATGAAGACACTAGTTGAATAACTGTTCTCCTGGTATTAAGGTGATTTTCTTCAAAGCTATTAAGATTTAAGGAAATCAAATTATGTCATATATATTATGTATCTCGTCTTTTCAGGAGGATGGAGAACATACTGAGGTTAATCCAGCTCTGGATATCCTCTTATCTCTTTGCAGTGGAAGTATGAGTGGTACACTCACACTCTGGCCGTGTACTGGTCTGTTCTACAGCCTCGACAAGTTGTGCAGAGTAAGTCAAAATCCAAGGTCCTGTAAACACTGGTGCCTGTGTCAGGGTGTCTGGTTGAGAATTTCTGGGTTTGGTAGGGCAGACTCTTCCCATTACCCTTCCTTAAATTGACAGAATGATTATTTTAATACAGAAATAACATTTGAATGAACTTTAAAGGCAGTGATTATTTAGGTTTAAGGAAATGCTGATGAAAATGTTGCTGATTTCCAAAGATTACTGGAATAACTGAAATGTACCTACATTCAAATCCTTGGTGCACCAGCTGGCATTGTGCTTCATGAGGACAGGGCCCAAGCTCACACCACTTAACTTCCTCACATGCCTTCCCCACAGTGTTGGGGGGGCACGTGCAAGTGAAGTCATCCCAGATTGAATAGCACACACCACCGTTGTGGCAAGGGTTGGACTATGGGGAAAGAGAAGAGATAACCTAAGTATGAATAAAGGTTGGTGGCCTCCCAGCTTTAGAGATGGGGGACTGTTTGGCAAATAGGAGTTTTCTCTTTTTTGCAGATGGAAACTGATAAAGACCAGTACTGTGAAAGCACGTGTTCAATAATCAGTGAAAAACAGTATTCCAACCTTAAAATAGTTTGATTCTCCCCTATGCAAATACATTTTGCTGCTGATATTCACCATATGTAGCGTAACTCAACAAAACTTGCTCTCTCTAACATTTTTACTTGTTCTCCTAAAGTGTCATTATAATCAAATAATGTGTGGAAACGTACAAAAGAATTCAAATAAATTTCCCATTAGAAATATGTGAAAATGTTCTGAAAAATGTCATTCTTACCTTGCAAAGGTTGTCACCAGTGCAGCCTTGGGTGACATTAATCAGAGTTCGGTTGATAAGAGAATTCAGTGGATTGGTGATGGGAAAGAATTCCAGCGGCTGGTTATTCACTCTTACATCTTGGATACAGCCTTTGAAATACCTGCCATTTCTATCAGTTTCTTTGTTATCTGGTAGGCCTCCAATGTAAAGAATATCCTTACTTTGGATGGTTAGTAGTGGAGTAGATATAAAGCCCAGGTAGTGAGAGGACTGGAACAATTCCACCTTATTTCGTTCTATTTTTAATGTTATTAAGTAAAAGTTTCCATCATTCACAGAGTGTTTCCCTAATAACTTAATGGAATTTAGAGCTGACATTATGAGTTTCCCACCTTCCAGATAGACTCTTATGTAGAGGTAAGTACTGTTTCTCAAAGCCAGTAACAAGCCAGAAGACTTGCGTGTTCGGACAAACATCGATATGATGAAGTTCTCATTCTGAGTGCCATCAACAGAAAAAGCAGCATAGCCTGAGGAGTCCTCAGATCCAAACCGGCCTGGAATGTACTCTTGAGGTTAAAGACACAGGAGAAAAAAAAAGGGATAGAAATAACATAGTTAAGGCTAAACAAGTGGGGCAATGCCATGATCAAATAACTACTTCTAGTAATATTTATGTATAGTAGTAAGATGTGCTTGGATTTATGGATGAATAAAGACTTGATCCAGCTGTAAATAGCTTCTATTTCAAAATTCCTATTGGCTTCCATGGCTGTAGCATTAAGTCCCAGGACAGGGCCAGATGTATTTGGCATATTTTTCCTCTTTATCATGCACTGTGTAATGCTGTGTTTTCAAGTGGTTAAGCAAGGACAGATTTCTATGGTTTCCTGGACTGGTCCTCAGAAAGATCATTTTGGACAGAACCTAGCTGCTTTGATCCTCTGATGACCATGGAAGTTAATGTAATTCTGGAATTTTGTTATATACTTTTTACACAGATTCCAACTGCAGAAAGCTGCTCATCAAACCCCTCTTGCATAAATAGGACACCTCTGTGGTGCTGCATGGGCTCCCCAGGTCCCTGCCAGACTTTTTATTCCTGCTGGGGCTCGAGATATGCTCAGATACATCAATTTGTATCCAGTTATGAATCCTGCTAAGTCCTATGAGCACCCATAGTGTTGTGGTGTCATGGGAGAAAAATGTTCCTGCCTCAAGTAAGCTGATTTCTTTATTTTTCTTTATTTTTCTTTTTTCTTTTTCTTTTTTTGTGCTTATCAATTAAAGTGATTAAACCAAAACCATCTGTCTCTCTCCCTTACTCCTTATTTTCAGTAATGATTTTCAGACTTGTAAGGATACAAAATATGTAGCCAAAACTGTATTTTATTCTGATGAATAATCTCATTAAAAACCAACAAAGTGTTTCTATTTTTACACTGTAAGTTTTGTGATCTTGTCCTCAATATTAGACTTCCTGCCTAAACAATTTCAAGAGCTATTTTTAATATATCAAATTCATAGAAAGAATAAATCAAGCTTTTTTAAAATGCTCACATATCTAAAGATTCAGTGCTCTGTTGTGCAGTAAAAGTCCTAGAGAGAGATCTCATAGGCCAACTTTCTGCCTGCAGCACTACTTTTTTTTATGACTATATTAAAAAACCCAGTGAAAGTAGGGTCTGACCATGAAGTCCCAACAGACCCTTAATAACCACTATGTGCTATGTCATATTATTTAGTAACAGGAATAAATCCCATACTTATTCCTAAATAGACAGTTTCATAATTAAATTTGAATTAGTATATTTCTATGAATGATTACTTATATATCTACGTCTACTTGTTAAAACTCTTCTGTGTAGAAATAAATACTTGTTGAAATTGGTGTTTTGAGGCATTAAGTCAATTTCAGTTATATCTTTTCTGTAAGCTGGTACCAGGTACTCAGACGTTTTTTTCAAGAAGGTAAAACGAAAATTTCTGCTGGACAGAGGATTCCACAATTGCAGTATTAGACAGAAGCATCAGTCTTCAAAAAGGTATTTCATGTTTACAATTACTTTGTAAAAAATTTCTGTCTATTTATAAATATATACATATATCATCAATCTCATCTGTTTGATGAGATGACTAGCATCGCCTTGGTCAATATTAACCTCTTGGGTCACAACATCTGGATGTTGATCAAAATGAGTCAACATCTGTTTGTTATTTTGTATATGTAGAGAAAATATTGCCTCTTGTCAATTAAATACTTGGCAGCAACTTTTCTTCAGAAAGACATCAGCATTTCTTATGTTATCCTTTACCACAAGTCTCCCCCACTCTGCCTTTTAAGAAACCTGCCACAATCTTTTAAATATGGCATATATCTAGGCCCTATGTATCAAAATGGCACAGTGCCATGATTAGCAAGGAATATTGTGGTCAGCGGAAAAAAAAAAAGGCATGCTTTCTAATCATTCTCAACAGTTCTAATGCCAGTATAAGCTGCTCCTGGCCCTGACTGGTTTTAATTTTGCTTCATATAAGGAGGCAAACATATTTACCAGATGTTGTCCTATACTCCAAAGTTGCCTTCGAAATCTTTGGATAAATTACAGCTACACTTCAAAGAAGTCTGTTACAATTACCTCTCAGACTTTGTCATTTTGCAATAAAACCAAGAAGAAAAACTATTGAAAGGTATTGATAAGTATTAGGCATAGCATACAAAATGAAATTGTATTTAAACATTTTGAAATGTATTTGGAACCACAGCTTTCTGTAGCAATGCATTCAATAGCCCCCTGAGGCCAGTGGTTCAGCTGATGTAAATCAGTGTAGCTTCACTGGCAGCACTGCAACCGTGCCACTTTACACCAGTTTAGGATCTGTCCATTCCAATCCGACCACGGCACTACTGTTGGGCGTAGTTTTTTCCAGTCAACATGGCAAATATGTCTACATAAATATACGTATGTATATGTACATGTAGGTATGTATTTCTTGCTCCCTAAACATAGCTCTGTTGACCATGTGTGAGCGGTTTGTAAGGGGACAGACAGGGGAGCACCAGCAAGGGCGCTCATGTCAGTCCTGTACAGTTTTCTTAAACCAAACCGCTTGTTTGGAATCCCTATAACTGTGTTTGAGGAGGAGTTGCAGAGCTCACCCCAAAATGATCCTGAGGCTTGCTGTATTTACAGCTCCAGATGGCTTCACCCACCAGATGCAGTATAGCAGGGAGCTGAGTAGGGACCTCTTCTTGTCCTTCCACTTTGCCTCAGCCTGCACTGGGAAAGATCATTTGTAGCAGGGAAAGTGCTACAGGCATCTGCAGCTTTTGTATTCTTGCCCATCACTGCCCCAGGGGCTGTTTTCAGAGATGTGCTCTTCTGCTCTCTCAGACAAGGATGTGTTTCCCTCTGGTCCTCATGCAGCTCTCTGGGAACAGCTGTCTGTGCTAGCGACTGTCCAGCATTGCCCTGGGACAGCTGAGAGATGAATGAGCCCTGTTCCCAGCCACTGAAGCTCTGCCTGCTCCTTGGGCTAATCAGATTACGCTAATAGTATAACCTCATTAATTTTTTAATGTTGGAATCTGTGTTTTGTTTTGGGTTTTTTTAACTTGCAGTACTTTTGCTTGCCTTTCATTGCCTTAAATGAGTCTCTTTATAAAAGCCCAGAGAGCTTGAGGATAAAATTTTCAAAGAATGCTTTGAAAGTAAGTCTTAAACTCCAAGTGACTTGGTTGCTTTCTAAATTTTACTCGGTGTGGATAACCTCCAGGGAACTATAGTTTTTCAGAGTTTATGGAGTGCTAAGACCACTAAGAAGATTTTAAAATAAGATGAGTGGAATCCACCTGGTTAGCCTAACATTTTTTGTCAGGCTGAAAAGCAGCCTTCCTGGGAAAGTAACTAGAGAATAGCAAAGGTGTGTTACTACTAACCTCTTGCACTTTCTTACCATTTGACATTAAGCTCCAGAGATCCTAAGGGTCATGCCATTTCATCACTAGGTAAGCAGGGTTGTTTATGATCATGTTTTCAGCAACCACTTAAAACATGAATGTCAGCAGCATTCCCTTACCTGTGGCACAGTCTGGCCCCATGTATGGCCGGTAGCAGTCGCAGTGGTAGCTCAGCCACAGGTTGGTACAGCGTCCCCTGTTCTGACAAGGGTGGGTGTCACACCAGTCCTTTTTAGCACATCCTGTCCTGACATTTAAGGATGACTCAAAGGATACATTCTCTGGAGTAATAACATTCAAGTCAATTTCAATGTCCTGAAGACAGCCTACAAATGAAGGTGCAGAATGTATATTATAGATGTTCAGCAGAGAGTTGCTGCTACTGTTCCCCACTGGTAAGCCGCCCAAAAATGTGCTCTGAAACGCAAGCGTCACAGGATCGCTGTCTAACTTAGCAGACGTTTTACTGAGACATGATTCTACGCAAGAGCTGTCAAGCAAATTTAGAATAACAGCTCTTGCCAAGGTTACCTCCACTGAATGCCATTCTCCATCACTGACATTATGTGGAATATGCAAAAGAGCCTGTGGCTGGTTATTGACACGCACGGATAAGTGTAAGTAGCCATTCAGTAACTCCAGCTTTGCAAATGTACTTTTCTCCCCTCGGTAAAACAGAAAAGCTGTTGGTTGCACAGTTTGAAACTTCAGGTTTATATTATAGAAAAAATCCTTTTTATGGGTCAGGGGGTTCTTCAGCAAAAGGAAACCATTTCCTTGAAAAGAAAACGTGGTTATGGTTTCACAGTGTATTCCAGTATACCCAGGTGAACATATGCAACTGAATCCGTGTTGGCCATTTTTTAAATATGGGATACAGATTCCGTTGTTTTGGCATTGATGGTCAGTACAGCCATGGAGAACTTCTGTACAGTTCCAGCCACCGTAAAAAATCCCTTCTTTGTCTGCAGGTGGACAATGGCAAGTGTAATTCCCAGGAAAATTCTCACAGATTCCACCATTTTGGCAAGGGTTCATGTAACATTCATTGATGTCTTCATCACAGTGAGTACCTGAAGAATAAACAAAGAATTATGCATTCTGTTTGAATAACTGGAGCCCAAAATAACTCTTTTAATAATGTGTTTTATTAAATTATTTTTTATTAGAGGGGAATACCTTCATAAATAGATGATTGTCTGACAAATACATTAAATATAAAATATATAAATATATAATAAATGTAAATATAAAATATAAAAATACCATTCACTTGTTATGGTTTCCTTGTGCAGAGTATTATATGAACACCTTAGTAATAATCACGTTTTGGAGAAAAGAACCAAACAAATGGGCAGTCTTGATATGGATAATGTGATGAAATTAAGATAAACATCATCACATGCAATCAAGAAATAGTTTCCCAGAAATCCTGTGGTAGAAATTTAGAATGCTTTGTGAGGAACTGAATTATTTATTACATAAAAAAGCCAAGAATTGTTGCTTAATTCCTATCCATAATATAGTATGCTGATGAGCTGCAGTATGACCTGGTGGTCTTCCCTTCTTTTTCATGTTCATTCAAACAGTATAAGAATTACAGACTAGTATTCCTGGTCCCACACGAAATATCCTGGAACAACAATCTTCATGTGAGAGTCACAGGACTTAAAAAAGATACATGATATGGGAGGTCAGACTGACAAGTGGGTGAACATGCCTGTAAAACGTATGTACAGTGAGCTGGCTGTCTGAAGAAAAGAATTGCCAGAGTGAGCAGGGAGATGCACCCTGTGTTAATAAGAAATCCAACGAGCTTAAACCTAGTGGTGGCCTGGGTGAGATGCAGTGGGATGCATCCCATCCACACTGAGTAGGCAGGAGCCACATTTCAGGGTTAGGTGAGCACTGCAGTTACTCACAAATGACCCATGAATCTCAATTCTTCCAAACTTAAGACAGCAGTGACTTCTGCTCTGTCAACCACGCTCTTACTTAGAGTGGAGTTCACTTTGGATGTGAGGATCTGAGAAATGCTGTCAGAGGAGTTTGAACCTGCAAGCCCCAGCAGAATACTCCTGATAGTGTATCTACAGTGGAACATTTTTACCTCTTCTCTATACAAAATATAAAGCAAGAAAGGATGAAAGGAATACTTTTTTCAAATGTCTCAGAGTTTGATTGGTGATGAGAGCACTTCTGCAAAAAATTGGCAATACAGAGTCATATTTCTTCTTCGATATAATGCTTGGCTTCTGGTATATCTGGTAAAAGGAGAGCTCCTCATCTCTCCCATAACTTGATAGATGTGACCTAAGTAGGTCTGCTGGATCACACTTCACAAAGAAAAACAAATCTGTTCCTCTTGTAAAACTAATCTGTTTATCCCTCTACACTGTTGTTCATCTGTAAAGTGGTAATTACAGTAACTTCTCCCTTGAGCAATCAAGAGACTGATATGCAAGCAATGGATCAGGGAAAATGTGTTTCTTATCTTTCTTGGAAGCAGTCAAAATATCCAACTACTTTTTTGATAACTCATGCCAAGTGCAGCTCTTACTATTTCCACTTCCCTTCATAGTTTTTTTAGAGAAAAATAAGAAATACTTTGCAGTTAGTTTTAAAACTAGTATCATCAGCACAAAGTAAATAGATAAAATTTTGTCCATCCCCACAGCAAAAGTAGTGCCTGTAAATCAGACAATGAGATAGGCTGAGATTCACAGAGTTGCAGCTAGGTGGACCAGACACCACGCCTACTTTTATGTACAAATTCACATCAAGCTTTATTTTACAGCAAAATACAGCCATTTTGCATGGGAAAAGATAGAGCAGCATTCAGCCAACAGCTTCAAATAGGAGTAGATAAGTGTAGTTACTCAGGCTAATTCCTTGCGTGTCCGCTTTACTCAATCACAGTAAAAAATCCTCATCTTGGAGAGTAGCAGGTTACAGGAGAGCCAGAAGGGAACTGTGAACTGGGTGACATTTGATTAAAAGATTAGCCAGCGTGAGGTGGTCATAGCATGTGTGTAAAGGGTCTCTCTGCAGTGAGTCAACTCACTCATCAGTCTTCAATTACAACATATAAAGACTTTACACTTGAAGCTTCTTCTTGTCAGACATAACTAGCTCTATGTCCCTGGTCTGGCAGTGTGGGTTTTACAGCAGCAGTCTCTCTCTCTTTTCCAACCAGGCTCATCTTTATTCCAATGTGAGATGTCTATGTATACCTTAATGTGTACTGGCAGCTGGCAGAAATGTGACTCATTGGCTCTGACTATCTCAAAGTAGAGTGCACTTCCCAAACCACTCTGACTGGGGGCCAGAATGATGTCTGCTTTGTCCAGTTTGTGGCAATTTCAGTGTCAGTGACTTGTCCTGCTTTTGCTGTTCTAGTATATGAAAAGTGAAGTTACTGGGAGCTGTTTCCTGTTTTGGTCAATGTTTTAGCGCGTCTCCTGCCTGATATTGCTCCCTTCTCTGCTTTCTCATTGAGAACAATGTGTCCTCAGGTCTTTTATGTAACTCAGTCTTAATATGATGGGTGCAGGAATGCAGGTCTCTTTGGGGTTTTGTGTCAGAGATAAAAATCAGTCCAGCCTACAAGCAGCTGGATAAGGGTTGTCCTTAGCCTTGTCACAGGCTACAGAGTGGACAGACTGTGCTTAAGGATTTAGAGACTGAGAGCCCCTATTAAACCTTTCATTGAAAAGTCAGCATAGTGAATGGCTAGGTCCTTAGCTGTTGCATTTTCAGTAATGTGTGATGACTCTCTGTGTATTAGATTATTATCCCACAACTCCTGCCAGACATCCCCTTTGCCTTGGAACTTGTGACCTGAGTCACACTTTGCAATAGTGACTTGCCTCTGGAAAGGATGATACAGGTGCATAAACTAAATCCAGCTCTACAAAAATGTTTTGATGTTTGTGTTGTTCTCTACTTCATCAGATTAGACATAAAATTAATGAATTTATTTCATGAGAATGCTTAACTTTTGGAAAACATATATATATAGCTATCTATCTATCTTTAAATTTAGATAACAAATTTGATTTTAAAAAAATCAATGTCCAACAAATAAATAAAATGAACTTTATGAGGAGGTACACATATTTTTAGTATATTCCTTGCCTATAGAAAATTAATATTATAAATAAATTATTAAATGCAAAATTACTCTCATAGAGACACTTAAATACATGTAATTTCAAAAGAGTTTGTGTCTCAATTCAATGCTTATTTTTTAAGTAATGTTACTAAAAAAACATTGCAAAGTAATTATTTTACTTGTCACAGTATATGTATACACAAATGTATACACTTAAATACATAGGCCTACTATTTCATAATAAGATTAGCACATACAAAAATATAGGTCACACCAAAAGGCAAAGAATCAGTCATTTTTTCATATCAGGAATAAATAAATCAGCTGTACTTGCAAGCAGTATTGATATTGCTTGTTATCTGCCAGTTGCTGTACAAGCAAAGACCACTGTCACTCAAGATAAAAGCACTCTAGATAAAAGGATTAGTCAATATTTATAGACCTGTGTACGCAGTTCAAATAGCTCAGGTTGAAGAAGTTAGCACAGAAAAAAAGAAGTATTCTCAAAGGTGGAACATATACCAAAAGTAAATGTAAGGGGAACTATTACTTTCTTTTCCATGGTTACATGCATTAGCTCAGCTAAGCATATTTGTATTTTTAAAGGAAAAGTAAAGTAGATTCATTCAGCATTTTCTCTTCCAAATACATTTCAAAATGACCTAAAATTTCAGATAATGGGAATATTTTTATAATATTTTTATAGATTATTTCTTTTCCTGCCTGTGAAGTTTTATTCAAAACAGATATGAAACAGTGCCTTTGAATCAATTTGATAACATCACTCATCTGTCTCCTTTTTTCATTTACACATTATTACTATATGGTGCCTATTTTCTAACTGTTAACCTCTTAATTAAACTCTGTTTCAAATTTAGCAGCAAAGGTTTCCTGCAGAAGCAGGATGACAAAAGCAATTATTCAAGAATAATTCTGCTGAACACCACTAATTTTCATTTTGATTAAACAATTATAAAAGTATTATCCAAATTGCACTTTTGATACACACCTTTGGTTAGAAATCTGTTTACAGCCTTTTGCCTTTCCAGCTCCCTGACACTAAATAAATATCAAGCAAGTACAAGCAAGCAACCTGGATAGATGCCACATATTCAATACAGTCTAAGTGCACTTACAATTTCACAAAATATAAATATTTACCTGTAAACATTGTCATTAAAATGATGTAAACTTGTATCCTAGTGGCAGCCATCTCTTTCAAAAGGAAAATTTCCGAAAGAAAAAGCTCATTTAGCACTTAAGCATCCACAGAGTAAGTTTCTGTAAAATTCACAACAGTCTTAGCATAAAGGCTTCCTTTCCAGGATTAGCTTGCTCCACTTCTGTACCTGCTGATGTAGTCTGATGGTGTATTTTGCCCAAGCCAGATCAACGAGGCTTAAACTAAGTCTCATTAAACTGCTTACACAATAGATATGAATCCTATTTAAATTCTTTCTCAGCATGTTCTCCAAGTGTGCTCACATTAAACTTTGTGTTTCCTAGAAAGGCATATTTTTAGGATCCATTCAAAACTGATTGGTCACCTTTTGTTGTTCTACAAGTATTGTTTTTTAAGACTTTTTTATTTCAAGAGGTTTGTTAATCCAAATCAACTCTTTTATGGTCACTGTCTTTCAGAGATACTGTACATCTCAATAAGTAGATTGGAAACACCTAAAATTTGAACCCATTTCTTTATTTTATAAAGTATATTTCTTCAATTTTCTTGCATTACTTACTGAAATCTATGTCTCTAGATTTTTTTAGTGTGCTGAAGACAGAAAAAAAATACTCAGGTTTTGGGGTTTTTTTTTCCCTTCAGCTCTTCAGCAAGACATTTTGATTTGGACCAAATTTAATGAGAGGAAAATAGAGTTCAGGAGTTTTAACGACTTATTTCTGTAAAAATTTTAGCAGCAGATATTATTTTTGGCACATATGTTTATCAATTCCTTCTTCTCCCTCATCTCATTTATTCATTAATTAACAAACTCCTGTCCTTGTGTCAACTTTGTGCTTAGGTTCACCAAAAGACTCATACACCAAATACAATTTTGGATTCCTTTAATCTACAGTTCACAACTGCTTTAATGGAGATGCTCAGAAAACTGCTGCTTCTTCCAGCCTCTGACACAGGCACTTTTCCTTTAACTCATTCAAATACTACGGGATAAGGATGTCATCCAGACTCTTTGAAAGGTAAGTAAGGAAGCTTTAAACAAAATAAAGTTCCTGTTGATAAGTTAGTGTGTAAGCACTTGATTAGTAGTGCTTATCAGATGTCTTGTGCTATAGCTTGATATTTAGTATGCATTTATTTTGAATATAACAAGAAAAAATTGGAGTCTCTCAGTAATTGTCAGTCATTTTGCAATACGACCTTGATAATATGACCCTGAGGTAAGATTATGAACATGCACACAGTCAACAGGTAGGGATAGACATATGCTATTACAGCTTGGTGACAGCACGGGGCTGATGGCACTCTGAGACAGAGGAACTTCATAGCAGGGAATTTAGCAAATGCCTGAAGCCGTGTCAGAACCACTGGTGGGTATTTTGAACAAACCTGTCAGGAACAGCCACTCTAATTACAGTAAGGGTTTGATACCGTCACTAATAACATTTTCATATACAAACCAAGGAGAAAAATCTACATGAAACCACCATAAAGTGGGTAAAAAACTTGTGTAATCCTGCCCAGAAAGTAATTGTCAGAGGTTCCGTGTCAAAATGGAAGGCTTCATTGATTATGGTTTTGGATTGTCCTGGGTTTGCTCTGATTTTTGTTTTCATAAACAATGTGGATGTTGACATAGAAAGCTCGCTTATTAAGTTGTCTGATAAAACAGGGTTAAGAGAAACTTTTGATTGTGTTAAAGACAGAATGACCTTTATCGGTGAACATAAGAAATTGGAGAAATGGTCTGAAAGAATATCATATTCAATTTTGGAAGGACTCAGTTTCTACAGTCTCAGGTCAGAATAACCAGTATCAGGTGTCAGGTGGAACAATAGTTTCAGTCTACAAAGCCTTAGTCACACCATGGCAGGAACACTGAGTTCACTTTTAGTTCTGTGCTGCAAGAAAGATTTGGATCAATTGGGAAGAATTCAGAGGAAAACAGGCCTAGAAAATATGGCTTGTGAGAAGAGGTTAGAAAAGTAGGGCTGTTCAGTGGAAAGACAAGTGGAGGAAATGGGACACGGTAACAGTTTTTCAGTATAAAAAAGAGGCCACATTGTTCCTGAGACCACAGCAAACAAGTGAAAAAGTCACAGCTTTGGCCTGCACAAGGAACATCCAGGTCATACTTCAAGAAAATATTTCTAGTGATAATAAGACAGGAAAGCCTTTGCATATGTTGCCTGCTGGGTATCTTATAAGGTCTATTTTGGATCCTTAAAAATTGGTTAGAGGCAAAAGTGCAGTGAGACCTGAGCCAGTGGATCCTGCCTTAGACACATAGATAGTCCAAATGATACCTGCATGTCCATCCCTTCCAATTCTATTTTTTCCATGTTTTTGTGCCTTCCTTGAATAAAGTCATTTGCAGCACCTGAGTGTAGCTGTGTCAAACCATACCTGCACATACAGGATAGGTATCTATACACCTACCAGTAACAAATTCAAGCAGGAGTAAACCTTGGAGAAACACAGATTGTAGCATAGCTTTTAGAATATGCTTTATGGAAGACAAAGAATTTGCAATAATGTTCCCTCCCCCTATATTTTACAGTTTTGGAAATCTCTGCTACAAAATCCTACCCCAGGCACAAACAACTTTTTTCAAGGGTCTCATTAATCCTGAGGCCAGGGGAAAGATCTGGCAGAGCACATATTCTTCAGGGCCCCGGGTCTTAGCAGACAATCATGAAAATTCTAACTTTGCCACATCTGTGCAGATAATTGCAAAGAGCTAATTACTCTTTGCTGCAAGGAGGAAGTGCACGTTCATGAGTGAGTAAGTGCAAGGAACTAAATTGACCATCTCTGTGCCATCATAATTAAAACCCATGCTTCTGGGCACAAACCAGCTGCTGTGGAGGTCAGGAAGGAGGCTTTACTCTTATGTACATCAGAGTAGAGAAAGTGAGGGGTATTTAAATGGATTTTTTTTTCCTCCTATTTTTCTGTAGTAAAGAACTGGCTTACATTCAATGCTAAACTTTATGTGACCACTCATCTGATCTTGTATGGCAATTTCTGTTGCTGTCTTAGCAGGAAAAGCTTGTGTAAAATGAAGAACAGAATACAGGTCAGAGCTGGAGCACATGGAAAATGGGACATTTTAAAATAGTGGGATAATAAGCATTTGTTAACATTGGGCTAATTTGCACATGATACCTTTCACGCAAAACTCTAATTTTGTGAAGTCGTAAGACCTTGCTAGTTATTTCTTTATTGCAGACGAATTCACTATTCTGCAATTTTTCCTCTTGTCATTTGAAATGTATGTATAAAGTTAATACTGGCTAGGAAAAAAAAATTAAATAGAAATAGAGTGGAGTGGCTTGGCTAAATCATTAAATATGTCACTCTAGCTGAGGGATATGGAATTCATAACGTGCTACATTCAGAATGGCATGCTGTAATTCAATCTTTTTAAATGTTGCTGGCCTGAAGCTTCATAGACCAGTTTGAATTTTCAGTAAAAATGGATTTTTTTTTCAAGTAGTAAAAAACCCCAATCCCTTAATCTCTTCAATCGTTAAAGGTTTTTTGAGAACAAAAGTACTTGGAAATGTTTTTCTACTTGTTTGATATGTTTTGTCACACCTAAAATAGTTTTCATTTAAAAAAAAAAAGAAGAAAATCATGTACATGCTGTAGGTGATTAGTTGTTTAGTGAGATCTGGTGTGTTTATTTTATTTTATAAATATTGGAAACAGCCGTCTGAGTTGAGCTTGGCTCCAGCTCCTGGCTGGACGAGGCAGCCCCTTTGCAGAGCCTGCTCTGCAGACGGTGAGCCCTGGGCAGGCAAAGCCACACGAGCGGCACAGCCAGAGGTCACACACACAGCCCGACAGCGGCGAGGGGCCGTGTCCTGGGAGGGCAGCACAGCAAAACTGGGGCTTGTAGCCTACACCTTCATCCCCTATTTCAATTTACACAGCCAGCCATGTGGATCCAATTGGAGGATTAGGGTCTGAATCTGGAGTAAAGAAAAACCTCGTTGAAGAAATATGTCCCTTCATGGCACTCATTTTCCTCTCATTTCCCTACTTCTAGAGTCAGCTTTATATATAGGTAAATGAGGCAGCTGCTGTTGCATTTGACTGATGGAGGTAAGGGAGAAAATGAAATGATGGCAGCCCAGTTTTCCTGGGCAGAATCCTTCTTGAGTGGGTTTTCTGGCTGCACAAACGTAGCTCTGGCCACGTTTTGATATGAGACAGGAAGGGTAGATAGGAGGAGGGAAAGCACAATTACAGGGTGTGAGAGGTAAAAGTACAAAAAAGTGGTCTAGGAAGGATACCATTAAGAAAGAAAAGAGCAGGTAAGATTTTGGAGACTAAATAGGTGAAAAGTAGAGAAAGATGTGAATGAGGAAAAGGAAATAAAAGTACAGGGATTAATGGTACCCCCAAAGATACTTGTGTTGGCATTTCAGACAGCATTCTTGTTAGACATTTCAGTGTTCTTGTTAGACATGTGGGCATTTATGGGTAATTTGGAGGTTTTTTTTTTGTAATTAAACAGTCATGTGCACTGGACCAGGGAAGTCAATTCACACAACAGAATTAAGCCAGCATTATAGAAAAATTTAGATGGAAAAGGATCTTCTAAGGTTATCACCTGGTCCAGTGCTCCACTCAAAGAGTCAGGGCATCATCCATAAAAGAAATTGTAATAGGTTTCAGAGAATTTGTTATTTTATACCTTATTGCAGACCAGGTATTTAAAAGCCAAAGAAAGATATTTGGTGTTCTGCTTTCCAGTATGGGGAGTGGGGGAGTGATTTGTGCTCTCTTTAAGTTGTAAAAAGAGTATATGTAATTCAGGAATTTTTCATGTTTTACCTTTTGAAAAACTGTGGCAAGACTGTCAAATTCAAAGCATTAATTATCTGATTTGCATTTTTTGTAGATTTATGAGCTTGTACATACAGATGATGTGTGTGCATTTGAACTGAAGTATATCCAGAGGGATCTTAAAACAACTAATACCTTTGAGTTGTTTAATTAGATCATACAAGGTCATGTTTCATTGACTTGAAAATCTGTTTGGAGCATGAGATTCACTTCGGAATTAGAAAACAAATTAATTTTCCATCCTACAAACACTCAAGGGCTTTAAAAGAGTGGCTGCTGTTGATGAACACTTCCACTGAGAAATGTATGCTGTGTCTAGTCTCCCCTAAAAGGGATTTTCTACCTTGTCTCTTGTTGGCTGTTTTATATTTGTTTTAACTGAGTTAGGCAAGCACAGCCACTGTACTATGTAGTGTGAAATGGCTTCTGCCCTGGAAATGGTGCTTTGAAAAATTTCAGTCATTTACAAGATTTTCTCATTTTGTTATAACTACTGTGAACCTCCACAACATGCAAAACCAACAGTATTTGCATAACTTCATTGTCAGTCCTTATTGAAACAAACTGAAAAAGCCACTAGACCAGAAAATCATAGTTTTAATAGGGCCTATACTGCTTAATTGAGAATGGAGACCTAAATATGAAATATGAATGTGTGAATGCACACAACATGTTTATGCTGGGTGTATTTTGAGCTATGCATAGCATAACTGTATAAAAAACATGGATATGATCTGTATCTATGCTATGTATAGTTACATTTCTCTATTCCTACAGTACGTATTTCTACATAATTTATTATGTAGATGCAGAAGACTTTGGACTTTAGACTGGGATCTTTCAATCGATTTGTAGCAATGGGAATGGCAGAAGATCATACCTCTTCTTGCTTCAGCAGCTGTGTTCCTTTCCCTCATTCCTTTCAGTGTTAGTCCTTTTGCAGTGTGAAAACTCATCATGTTTGTCCAGGGTTTCATATGCTTAACTCATCTTGAAGCTGGGAAGCTTGAGACTCAAACTAGCTTCATTTTTGCTAGGTCATCTAACAATGCCAATGGAAATGGGGCAGCAGGGACTTCAGCCAAGACTGTGTGTGCTTGCCATGGTCTGCTGGCTGTCTTTTGGGGGATTTCCTACATCATAGTACAGGTATGCCATTTAACTAGGTTAAATTTAGTTTTTCTGTGTCTTTATGTGATACAGTTCACTTCTGTGGCTGTGCAGACATGTTCACAATACCACATTTAAATAATTTTCTTTATTTGGATAGTGATTTACCATGTTGTTTTGGCCTCACAAACAGGCCTAATAACAGATTCTAAACCCTCTTTGCTGAGGAAAAAATAGAGCCCACAGGACAGAGACTACAGCCATAATTGTATTGATCATTGTGATTCTCTGTATTACTGTCATGTTGTTAGCACAGCCAGACTTGAAGAATTACAGCAGTGGGAGAGCAATCTGAGTCAGATCTACCAAATCTACTTCTAGCAGTTAATTATCAGCATAAATTAGCTGTTCATACTGTGGGTTTTTTCTTCTCTCCAAGACTGTTTATTGAAAGTGCAAAGTTCATTGTCAGCCAGGGAAGGAGCATGCTTTCCTTAATCTGGTTCTCCTTACTCAATCAGCAGAAGTCCTTTTCTAAGTTAATTCAAATATTTTTAAAGGGATCAGCACCCAGGTCATCAGTAAAAGGCTAGCATATCTTCTTTGAAATTCTCCTTGTACCTGAAAAAACCAGTCCAGGTACTAAAAAGAAGCAGATTGTGCCTTACTCTAGTCACCTCGAGTTTATTTCAAACAGTGCAAATGAGCAGACATAAAAATACTAGGCTTCATCACTTGTTCCTCCTATTAGCAAACACTGAATAATTAAGAGCTAGATGCTACGGGGAACAATTAATGTAAGAGCTTTTATGTAGTATATCACATAAAATTAGTTTTGGTGCTCAATTTATCAGCTTATTTTTATTACTCAAAATCCAAACATACTCTTTACGTCCTTGAGAAGACCTTAGACCTGGGACTCATCAATGATAATTAATTGCCGACAAACTGTAAAACTCCTGAGTCCAATCCAACAAAAGCAATAAAGTGATTTTTTTATTTATTAACAATTAAAATGGGAATTATATATATATGTGTATACAAAGTCAGAAGGAGTTCCTTATGCACTAGAGAGCTTGCACTGCCATTCAGAGGGACCTCAACAGGCTGGAGAAACAGGCAATCTTCAGGAACCTCATGGAGTTCTGCAAAGGGACTGCCAAGTCCTGCCCCTGGGGACAAATAAGCCCATCCACCAGCACATGCTGGGGGCCAGCTGGCTGGAAAGCAGCTTTGCCATGGTTGGAACGGGCTGGGAATGAGGCAGCAGAGAGGGCTGTCTTAGGAAGAGTGTTGCCAGCAGGTCAGGGGAGGTGACTCTTCACCTCTGCTCAGCACTGGTGAGACCACACCAAGTCCAGGTCTGGGCCACCCAGGTGCAAGAAGCAGACATACTGGAGCAGGTCCAGCAAAAAGGCTGTGAAGGTGATTACGGGATTGGAAAATCTGTCGTGGGAAGAGGCTGAGAGAGTTTGGGTTGCTCAGAAGTTGAAATGAAAGCAAATTTTAAAGGCAGGAGATAGCTTACAAAGAAAAAAGATATATATATATAAACTTCTCGCCAGTTCTCCGGTTCCTTCCCCTTGATATACCCCCAAGGTATTGCCTGCCCTTGTAAATGTGATTGCTCTCATGGATGGAATTCTTCTTAAGACGTGATCGCATAAGTGTGAGAGTCTCAGTTGTATAGATGGCCTGCTTTTAAATTTAAAATGCTGTATCTTATTAAATAATTCTTTATAATGGCTACAGATGGGAAATCTGACATATAATTGTACTGTAGAAGCTAAGAACATTTGGGTTCTTTACTCCATCCCCCTGTATATAGGCTTGGCAGCGTTAATTCAGGAAGGTTTAGAAGATTATGTGTACATGACAGCCCTGAGGATTTCCATCATTGTGATTTTCCTTCCAACTCTCTTTTTGAAGAGCATAATGACCTATGACAACTAAGCTTTATTCTCTGTGGAGTCTGACATTGCTTCTGTTTAATGGATCAGACAGTTTGTGATACATCAGTACTAGACACTTTCTTCCCCACGTCAACCTAGGGTACCTCTTCAATATTTCCCATCTGTGCTGACCTGTGTGATCAAGGGGTCACGTCCTGAAGTCAAACCCAGAATCGAAACACTCACTTCTACCACGGGCCAGACTATTAATGTAACCCATTTAATTTACATCAAGTTGGAACTTGACATTCAATTTCTCAGTCCAGAAGCAATTATTTTTAAAGGAACATGCCAACAATATTGCTTGGCTTAGAATAACGAAAGTTCAAAAGGGTAAAAAACATTTCACACCATAAATAAAGAATTGATTACACTTGAAAACAAAGTTTGTAATTACTACTGACATCTCTGAGCCTAGATGAGGTGCCTTTTATGCTTTAAAAACTGATGTCATTTATGCCACTGGCATTATGGGAACCTTATGTAAGGGTCTGAAATAGTCCTTTGCTGGTATTTTAGGTACAAAGAGAAAAACATGAACATTTTGCACAGTGCTTGGATCAAACACTTATTTCTTGTCAAGAGGGTGCAAAATTCATTCTGTGTGCCTGCTTTCACCCCAATAGCTCCATCAACAGGATCACTGGCATAATAAGTAAAATTCTTAACTTCTTATTCTTGTGTGAAAGCAAAAGAAAGTGCTAACAAATTCTAACTAGGAATAGCCCTGTCTAGGTCATCAAATTACTCTTTTTAACTTAAAACAGTGCTTGATTTTTTTCCCTAAATTCCATGCGGAAGATTCTGCTAATCAAACTGTGGTGCAAAAGATAAAAACCGACGCTAAGAATTTGGACTAGCAAACGGTGTTCATCACAAAGCCTCCGAGAAATAGGCTCTATCAGTTCAGGCTCTAATGACAGTGTTGAAGTATCAGCTAAAGCTAGAATTTTCTAATGTCTGGCACATCCTAGACGTGGACAGTATTTCATGCTCCCTCTACTGGCTCACAGGAGCAGAAGGGGTACAGGGGACTTGGTTCTCAGAGCTCCCAGAGCTCTGCTGGTACCAAAAAGCTGATACAAGTTCAAACAAATGGTGTATTTTCACATAGTAGGGCAGCTTATATGTTTTTAGGAGAGTAATACCCATAGCATTTCACCAAGGAAAGCACTTTACCAAGGGTAAATGACAATGCTATTGCACTGCTGTGGGTTACTTGGGGATGTTTGTATGTGAGAAAATAGCTAAGCTACATAGAAACTGTAACCTCTACAAGGACAAAGTGATGAATGGCATTATACCGTTTACATTTGATGCCTTAGCAATTCAGCAGCAGCATGCATACTTTTGAGTAAGTTTTCTCATGCATCTTAACTTTTTATTTCAAGGTAGGTCAATATTGCTATAATAAGAAATATATAGGTTTGGCATGCAAAATCATGCATTTCCAATTGTCACAAGCCATGAAATTAAAATATTTAGTAACGAAGACCAACAAAAACACTGCTTATTAACCAACATTAGCATGGCGTGCTGCAAATTTTGCAGCAAGGAATGATGAGAAGTGTTTTGTTCTTAGAACAAAACAATGCAGCCAGAAAATTATGCCCCTCAAAATAGAAAAGATGCAAATTGTGGACCTTTTTAACTAATGATCAAAGAAAGGCTTTCTATAAGCAGAGCGATAAAGTACTCTGAAATAATATTATGTATATAGTAGCACATATGTATTTGTATGTTTAGGAACAGCTGTGTGAACACACATTTATACACACATGCATATGGTTCAGAACTATTAGCCCATGTCCTATTTCTGACTGAACTCATCCAGATTGTCCAGTGTCACTCCTGAGTTCCTCTGTTATGTTGGGGAAAAAGAAGTAATGCCTCTTAAATGTTTGGTGGTATAATTCACTGTATTTCCAATAAACTGCATCTTAATGGGGTTCACAATGGTGACATTATTAAGGCTATTTTTTAAATCCTCTGTTGAGCAAAACATTGAATGATTAAATTGGGTCATTTTGTTTATCTCTTGACATTTGACCTTAAATATTCCATAAATTAGAATGTATTGAGAAAGTAAAATATATTAGTCCCATAGCACAGGTCTCTCTTTACTGTCTACTTGTTAAGCACTTTCTCCAGAGTAGTGAGAGCTGTACAATGTGTAGATTTAAAGAAAGTTTCTTTCTGTGTGGGGAGAAGTTGTGGATCTGCTTGACTTTGCAATCTGACTGCAATTCAACCAGACCAATGTAGGCTTACAGAAACGAATGCTAAAAAACATATGCTGTAAAGTAGCTCCTGAGATGGACAAGCAAACTCTTAAGATGAGCAGAGTTCTGCTGTCAGTATAGTATGTACAAGACCTTTAATTTCACCAGGGTTTGCACATGGCTATCGCTTAGACCACACTTTAAACTCTACTTTCATTAGTGGTTGTCTTTGCCATCACATGTAGAGCATGTTGATGGGCTGGGGCAAAACAGGCAAGAAATGAAAAGGCCAGAGAGATTCTTCAATAGGGAAGGATTGAACTAAGCAGGTTCATCAGCTGAGTCAAGAAGTGGCAAAATTGGATTGTAGGGAGACTGAAAATATCTGAGGTATTCCAATTAAAAAGGCTAGGAAAGATTTATTCACAGATTTAAGAAAGAAATCAAAAAGGCGAGTAGGCAGTGCCCGAAGAAGGCCCCAGAAGGAAAATTCTTACTGGCTAGACCAGATCTAACAAGTAGTCAATCATATGATAGAATGACCCACCAGGAATGAGTGTCAGGAAAATAACAGGTGCTTTAAAAGCATTGTCCTGCTGCCAAACAATATACAACTGCTTCTTTTTTTTTTTTCCTATCTTTTTTTTTTTTTAAAGCATTTTCTGCCAGGTACTGGACATATAGATCTGTTACATCTGAAGACATTATCTGTCTATGTGTTTCAAGATCTGGGAGCTTATGGATTAGAAGCCATTCATCCCCTCCTCTTTCCCTTCAAGGTAAAAAGCTTTTGTGTGCAACACTGTATAACACAGAGAGATGTGCCAGATTCAAAATATCCACTGCTTGCAGGCTCTGTCAGTCACACTGGACTACATTACACAGCTTAACATATCAGTGCAACTACAGAAAATAGATCATAGTAATGATGGGTCAGCTGTCAAATTTTAAAGCATGAAACTCTATACATGTTACGAAAATAATATTGGTGGATGCTTCCTAATGTTTTAATTCATATATTTCTAACTCCAAAGAAACGCCAAAACATCTGACATTCATGCATTTTTTTGGTGCTGAAAAATGCAGAAGTGATGGCTGCAATCTCTTTGCATTTTTAATTGCAACTTGCAACAAGAAGAGGAGAGAGATTCTCATATAATATATACTTTTCCTTAAAATATATATATAGGTGTATCAGAGTCCTTTATATCATTCTCAATGCAGCAAACCGGGCTTGGGAGCTAATTCTATAAAGAGTTATCAAGAAAAGCTGAGAGTTCATTTTCTAATGAGCCAGCCTTTACAAAATTTTAACATAGATTGTCATTACCAGTAAAAATACTCTTCTGTCAAAAGGCTCCCTTGTACAATGTGAATAGCGGGGACAAGCTGAAAGTGTCAATCAAGCTGAATTTTATTTTATTTCATTAAAAGGAGTCCTCTACATAGTTAATGCCCATGCCAGGTGCATATTTCGTTTCTAGGATCTGAAACTATTTCAATCTCTACTTGAATCACGTTAAATAAGGTAACTGGATCTGATAATGATGTACAAATATATCCTCTGTGGGCTGTGAGACTCCACTGTTCATTGAAGTAATGTCATTCCTTATGATCATATTGGACCTTACTCTATTTTTTTGAACTGGAGATAATGCTTATACAAATGTTCAGATTTTAGTAAATACAGAATGTTATCACATGGTATTTGTGTCACCCAGAAACATATGCTACTCTTTCCTGAAGTGTGTCCCACTAAGTCAGAATTCTTTAACCAGTGATAAACACTAGGTAACCATTACAGCTATAGTCAGTGCATTTAGGCAATCACTCTCACAGTTCACTGCCATGCAGGGGGCAAGTTAAATCATAGGAAGATTAATTTTTGCAAAAAGAAAAAAGCTATTAGGCTTTCATAAAGTGTCTCAAGATATGGGCTGTTAAGGAAAGAGCTGTCATGAAAAACACAAGTCAGTCTTAGTTGCTGTGGTGATTTATATGGTGGAAGAATGTAAAAATTACACTTTCTTTCACTAAATGGTATTTTTTACAATTTTTCAAGATGACCACTACCTGCAGTAGAAATGAAATTGAAATGTCCCACTAGTTCTGTAATGGTAACTGATAAAGGAATGCAAATTCATAAGTTTTTCCAGCTATAGCCTGATTTCAGTGCTGCCCACAATGTTCTGAGGTATCCTGCCTTTGTATGACCATTACCTTAGAGAGTGTGTGAATTGTGAGCCCAACCTCAGCTCTCCTTCTGGGGACTATCCAGAGAAAGACTACTCAGACTAACCTAATAATGAGCTTGGTCTGGGAGTCAGGCATGTGAGAAATTGTTAGTGCTTATTGCAAAGAAAGCAGTTTGATCGTGAATTAAGAGACAAGCAAGAAACTAGCGAGAACACTGCATTCTTGAAGCCTGAAAGCATTTGCCTCTCCCTGGAGAAGACAACAGATTAGGGCTAAAGGATACACTTTTTCTTTCAAAGAGAATATTCTGACCATTTCCAAAAATTAAGGAAAAAGGGGAGAAGGAAGAACTCATTGACAGAAGTAGAGGGGGCACAAACTGAGAAAGAACTTATTCTGACAACCTGAACATCTTACCAGGATGCTACTAATTGAAGAAATGTTAAATAGTGTCAGAGGACACAATCATTAAAAGCTTGTCCAAATGTTCTTTCAAGATCAGAGGCTTTAGCAGAGATGGAAAAAGTACTTTAAAGTGCTAATTGTCTGTTTTGTGTAGGGTTTTTACGGGCAGTAAGTGCCTGCCAGGTCCTGAGGGCATCCTGTGTTGGTACAGCCCTTGCCTAGGCTGGCCATGTAGTGCTGGGGCTGCCAGAGACTGGCTGGGTGCAGTGAGAGGAGGTCCTCCTCCCCTTTCTCCCTGTGCTTTTGAACACAGGAACACATGGAGATCACAGAGGCTGGGACTGAGATAAGGCAGCGCTGTAGAAATCTCTCTAGGAAAGCAGTAACTTCTTTCCTGCCCTCAGAAAACAGCTACACGTCTTCATGTTTTGCTGCACAACTGCTTGGCACCACAGAGTTTATTTCCTAAGGGAATGTTTCACAGCGGTCTTACAGTGAGAAAGGGAACCTGTACTGATTGGGAACTAAATTTAGGCAGCAAAGATGGATGTTTGCATCACAGTTACTACCTTTGTGAGATTCCAGAGTGGTAAGAAGCCCAGAGGGAGATATCTCTAGCCCTAATTCTGTTTTTCAGCAATTTCATGTGTGTAGTACTCATATTTGGAATTTCTCCTTAAACCAGCTAAATTTGAATGGGTACTTGATGGTAACAACATTTTCCTTCTTGAACTTTGCTTGTATGGGAATAGTAATTAGCGAACAGTAAGTCAAGACCTGTTAATTTTGAATTTGAGTGCCTGTCTTGCTTGTAGGAGAAACCTGAGTCCCATTGAAAAGATGAGCAGTGCTCTTGAAAGCTTCTTAACTTCAAAATTGTCTTTTGTCTCTGTCTCCTGCTTTTTTATCCTTGTTCTTTCCTTGAACAGCTTTGTCTTATTCTAAAGTCTCAGAATCCTAAGAGAAAATAACCTTTTAAACTGTGATGACAGGCAATGAAATAAAATGAATTGACCTGGTTAATGGAGGAATGACTGACTACAATGGTGTGAACAGCTGAAGGACAGAGAAGGAAATAAAGGAAAAAATAGAAATTGGAGTTTGGAGATGAGATCTTTGTTACTCAACTGCTTGATTTCAATGCTGTAAGTAACATTGCTTTATATATCTAAGGATGGTATCTCTGTGATAATTTTACTGATAGTTAAGAAAGGGGATTAAAATTAAAGAAAATATATTTTTATAATTATAAAAATGCATGTATTTCATGTATTTCAAGTTTTCCAAGTTAGTGGTAATGTGCCCACTATCCTACTCATTGCTCATAAATAATATTCATGTCTGTACCACGCTGTGACAGGCCAGGGTAGAGGAGAATGGCTGGCTGAGACAGCCTGCCCTGCTGTCTGCTGGGTGGTCTGCCCACAGCAGCACCTGAAGACATGCAGGGAAGTGGAAGCCTGATGCCTTGTGTGCTTCCATGTTTCTGTCACCCTGGCTTAATCATCCAAATGATTCAGTTTGTAAGTACTGGTCCCATTATGTTCTCAGTTCAGTGTCTAGGTTGAGGTTTTCTTTCCTTAGTTGAGTGTTCAGTACTCTCCCCCACTGGCCATTTATCTGCCTCATCTTCTGGCTCTGAGAGAGAGTTTCTTTCCCCCGTGCATATGCCAGGAATTCAATATGCATACGACACCAGTCTGATTGTATCATTTTCCCTTGCAGTAGTCCAACAGACTGGGAAAAGGGCCAAGGAAATTTAAAAGGGAAAATCAGAAAACAAGGCAAGCAAACAGAAAGGCCAAAACCCATTTAGGAATTCATGATGCCAAAGCAAGCAGCAGTGCTAGTGGCACAGCTGGCACACAGTGGATAACAAGACACCAGGAGTGGTAAGGCCCTCAGCAGCCAGCACTTGTCTGCATGGCAGCAGGCACCCTGCCTACAGTCGGGTCCTGGGCTCTGATCCTCTTACCCTCGTCCTGCAGACACAACAGGGATGGGTTCCACCCCTGCTCACAGCACTGTCCCACCCACCTGGGGACATGGGCAACTCCCTGAGGCACAGGGAGCAGGACCCGCCTGCCTGGCACACTCACTGCTCTGGGAATCGGTTCCACACTGGAATGTGTCACTTGGTAGACTTCACAAGTTCAGAAGCTCTTTAATTTTGACATGGTGTTAAGTTTATTACAACCTGGTGAAATGAGTCACTACCAAATCCATAGCTCTGCCTTCCTCCTTTCTCACATATTTTCATGAGCAAAGTGAAAAGTTTAACCTTTCAAATAACAGTCTTTTTAACAAATGTGCAGTGCTAGAGCAATACAATATATCCACGGTATGAAAGGACACAGTTCTAGGGTAACTATTCCCTTTAGCCAGCAGCAACAAATCACAAGACCTTTTAATGAAAGCCCAGTATATTAAAAGTACTGTTGTGCTAGGAGGCCAGCAGACCAAGGTAATATAAAAAAATCTAGGACTTGCTACTGCAGAAGTACTGCAACCTCTTGAAATCTGAGTATCCCCAAACCTTTTGATTTAAAGGGGAGCTGGAGAAGTTTAACCCTTCCTAGAACTTGTGCAGAAATTTTCTATTTTAGATATGGATAAGGCATATATCTAATGTCCTCGAGGAGTTTCTAGTTGGGATAAAGTCTCCAGACTGGGATTTTTATTTCTTATTTTGTGAGAAACAGATTGTGTAAATAATATTGTTTGCAGATTTGTTCAAGACTTTTAGTAGGATTGTGGACTATTTTCAAGTCATCTTTCAATCACTATCTGTAACAAGATGCTGCAAGGTAATATTTGTTCCTTTCTACCAGCTTGATGGGGCAATATTTTATTCTGACACAGAGATGTGTTTAGGCTCCACTATCTCCTGCCCTTAAGTCTAAAACTGTAGTCCAAAAGATAGATATTCTCAGTTTTTCAGTTCAATTGCACTAATTTGTTTGCAATCTTATCCACTAAGTTCGAAGATGCTGGTTTATGCTTGTTACATATTGGCAACCATCCTCAGTTTAATTACATCATTCCACTGATTTCAATGGCTTTTCAATCAGGCCTTCACAATGCAAGGTATGCAGATTATTATTTCTGCACATTACACTCATCAATGAAATATTATTATAATGTTATGTGAGCACTTTACTGAGGAGAAGGGCATAATGAAATGAATTTGATTTATTAAATAAAATCTCTGTTCCTGCATTAGGAATCTGAGGGGTTTTATCTAAAGCACATACAACTATTCAGGTGTTAAGGCTGGAAAAACTCCTGACCCACAAAGGCAGAAATGTAGGATTTTGGGTGTCAATGAAATATACTGAAACCCAGATGAAAGTATTTGACCTTTTTTCCAGGTGACTGTTAGTTCATCTATATTAGATAAGCACTGAGTGGTTCTGATCAGGGACTCACTTGCTGCCTTGAATCATACTACTGCTATCAACTCTAATATTAAATCTTCTTTAATTCTCATTAAATCTCGTGGTTTATTTATTGTTTGGCTGTAATTGGAGAAACTACTTTTCCTGGTCAGAGATAAACATTTCCAGTCCAGCCTATAGGCTTTTTGTGTCAATGCTTCTGACATACAAGGATGCTGAGGCTCGTTTTGAACACTTTTTAGTTCCAGGTTACCTGGGGGGAGGAGAAGAGCCAGAGGGAAATGCACAGTGCTCTTGATACCACAGTGCCCTGCTAAAGATTATGGTCTTCGTGCCTCCAGCTGTCTGGGCACACTGTTTGGTAAGAATAACTGTTTTGGTTTTCCTTTCCAATGAAAGGTATATATATCTAGCATCCAGCAGGTATATGGGTAACTAAACTTACTTAAGGTTTTTAAAAATGTAATTTAATCTGTATGTGAGGTCGGCAGAAATTTTAGGGTCTCTAATACTTTCAGTCATGCTTTGAAGAGTCCTGCATTGTACTGAGGACCTTATGGATTGAAAAAATTGATTCAAGATTGATAGACTTAAGACCATTCTGACCCTATTTTTTTACAGACCAGTTAAAGTCTACCTATACCCCTTGGGGAGTAGAATTCCTCCAATGTGAATGAAACCAATAGAATAGAATTTGCCGAATTAGGCAAACAAGCCAGGTAAAGGCAATTGATAAGGAAATGAGGATAAAGTATGATGATTAAGCAAGGAAATACCTTTCAGGTTGTCTCAGAGAGCTTAGAAGTTTTTTAATTAGGGCAAGATAGGAGGAAAAGAAACTGGAAAGCTGGACATCACTGGAAGAACGTGAAGAGAAAGAAGTGGCATGTGAAGAAGTAAGTGTGCTTAGGACAGCCTGGGAGATATCACAAGCCCTAGCAAAAGCCTCATATTGTGCTCTCCAAGGCAGAACAAAAGAACAACAGCAACACTTAGTGACAGGATAGGGAAGGACACTTGAGGGAAAGGGTTGGAACAAAGGCAAACAAGTTTCAATGCCATTTTGAAGAAAAATAAAGAGGGAATTCAGGGTGAAAGCTCTGGTCTCCATATACTTTAGCACTTGCTATATTGGAGACAGCAGTCATGCAACTCGCTGGGAGACACAGGGAAATTTATAAGCTGCTGAGGGGATGGATGGAATGAGAAATTGACAGCTGGTTAAATTAATCTAGCTGTTAATTTTTTTGTCCTTCAGAAGGAACAAGTGGATGGAGTTGACGGTACAATACTGTAGGCCACGAAGTGTACAATCCAAACCCAAAGGGGTTTGTGGCTGTGCCAAACAGTGCACGCTGCGGCAAAGGTGAGTTTGAACTGGTCCCTTTCAGGATTATGCTTATTTTTAAACTCGACTTTTTTTCTTTTTAAATTATTTTTATTTCCCTCTTAAGAACAGAGCTATGCACACAGGTGGCTTACCTGTGAAGCCCGGCGGGCACTGGCAGATGTATCCCTCGGCCCGGCCGAAGTGGAAGGCTGTGGGCAGCCCCGGGACGTGGCCGTAGAGCGTGGCCCAGGAGCGCTCCAGGCAGTGACCCCCGGAGAGGCAGGGGCTGCTGCGGCACTCGGCGATGTCCTCCTCGCAGCGGGGACCCGCGTACCCTGCGGGGAGCACCGCGACACGGCCGTCACTGAGGTGGCACTCGGAGGTTCCAACCCGCGCCAAGGGCAGGGGCACCTTCGGCTGGGTCCGGCTGCTCGAAGCCCCATCCCATCTGGCCTTAAAAACTTCCAGGGCATCTACAGCTTCTCTGGGTGACCTGTGCTAGCGCCTCACCTCCCTCACAGTGAAGTGTTTTTTCCTGATATCTAATCTAAACATACTCTCAGCTTGAAGCTTTTCTGCCTTGTCCTGTCGCTACATGCTCTTGTAAAAAGCCCATCTTTCTTGTAGGTTCCCTTCAGGTACTAGAAGGCTAGATGATTTTTAAGGTCCCTTCCAACCCAAACCATTCTACAATTCTGTGATTCTGTGTGCTAATCATCCCTTTCAGACCCCAATATATACACCAAATATACACTGTGAATAGAAGCTGCTCATGGTTTCAGGCTTTGTCATGTGCTAAAAGTTTTCCTCAGCTCCTTGAAGGTGTGAACGTTCCCTTGAGCTCCCTGCCAGGCTTGGCAGCAGGACATTGCTGTGGCTATTCTACATTGGGCAGCTGAGCTGAGCTGTGCAGGATTTGTTTGGATCTCTTTTTGGCAGTGAGGTGAAGATCTGTATGGGTAACAAGGCACTGCATTGTGGTGTATGCACGCTCTCTTGGTTGTAGGAAGGCAAAGGAGGGCAGAAAGTATAAATCATTTGGTGTTTGTAAAGTGTTTCATCTGGAATTTTAAGTGCTACAAGGCCCCCTGAATTCTGGAAAATATGAAGGGTTCTGCCTAATTTTTCCTTTTCTATTGCACCAAGAACTGTGTAGTCCAACAACACTGAGGCATTTACTCCCCACAGTGCTGTCTGTGCTCCTGCATCCTCAGTAAGGTCATGGACATTAAACCCCTGCAGAGACTTCTTGTAGTCTGAATGCTGAAAGCTGTGCAGTCTCTCCAGAGAGCAGGGCCTGTGTCCCCACCGTTTGCAAACAGCTGGATACACAAGCACTGCTGGTGGAGAACACAGCCTTGTGGGTTTCACCCCTCTCTGCCAGATAGGATTTGCACTGGTGCCATGAAGGAGACCAGTTTCCCAGCATAATATCTAGTTTAGTTTTTGTTCAAACACAGACAATGATTTGCATTGGCAAGAAAGTTTTCAGACTGGTTTAAAGGTCATCTGAATGAAGACTAAAACAAGGGTCTGCTGCAGCAGTGGTGTGTGCATCACACAGCTTGAAGGATTAAATAACTAGGGGATGGATCCCAGCTTGGACGCATGTCCTGTCTTGACTCCATAATGGTGATACTTTTGGTTTTGCCCGCTTGTGCTGTGAGAACTTGGAGCTTACCTGGCCAACAGTGGCATGTGTAATTGTCAGCGTTGTCCTCGCAAGTGGCGTTGTTGTAGCATGGTTGTGACCAGCATAAGGGAACGAGGGTCTCACAGTGCAGGCCCATAAATCCAGTATCGGTGCAGTTGCAGCTGTACCTGCAACACACAACGCAATGTTCACTCAAGCTGCAAGTCAAGAGATCTGGGCTTTGTTCCCAAACGTGCACAGGCTTCTTGTGTAGCCTTGGCTAGCAGCTTACAGGGTCGAGCATCAGCACCATCTGGTGCTTTAGGAGAAACCACAGAATTTGGGAACCAACAATGAGCACTTTTTTTTCCTGAAATGGTTTTGTCTGGGGACAAAGAACAGCTTGTGAATTCAAATTGGTTTTGACAGATCATTTCTTCTAAGAAATATTGGTCTTTCTTTTTCTTCCCTTTTTTTTTTTTTTAATTTCCAAGGAAAAAGCTTTTTGCCATTTCCAATGTGCTGCTTTTTGCTTTTTTTTTTGGTAGGCTTGGCATTAACAAAATGAAAAGGGAGGAGGCATTAAGTATATTAGTATCCCTTACTCTTGGACTGCTAGAAATTGAACTGGCAGAAAAATAAGGGATTTTCTGCTCCTCAACTAAGCAATATTTTTTCTTTCATGAAAACCAGCCTTTTATTGTTAGGTTAGCACAAACGTGACAATTGCTTGCTTAGTTCAAGTAATAACAATAATAGGAGTTCCCTTTTGATAGCAAGGTTACTACAACATAAGTAAACAAACTATATATAGAAATTACCAACATGCAGGTAATCAGTAATGTCTGGGGGATTTTGTTTGTGGGTTTTTTCCTCAGAGCTGAGAATTATAAAATACATCATTCCTGTTCTTTGGTCATCAAGGATAAAGTTAACATGTACATGTCACAGGAAAGACAGGCTGTTGACAGGTACATGTTCACTGTGCATGCTTGCATGATCTAGATCTAATAATTATCAGAAACTAAAATTAATTCTTTTTTTTTATGTGCTACATCATTATTATACAATTGAAATCATGGGAAAACTTGCCAAACAAGATATAAGTATACTTATTTGATAATTTCTCTGCTTAATATCTAAGTCTTAGACTTGGAGTAAATATGTGGAGAGAAAGTGAAATTGCTGAACATAAAGAAACATCAGAGAACAACTGGCTCCTGCAGTCTAATAGACGAAAAAGTGTAAATTTTTACTACACTATTTAAGTGTGTACATAAGCAGAAACTTCTGGCAGGCCAGTTTATTACTAGTGTATGGATTATTCTTAAATCAAAATCAGAGATTACTTAGACCAGGTGGCATTTGAATTTAGGATATAAAAAGTAATGAGGAAGACGTGAATCAGAAAAATAATTTTCATTCTGAGGTATGTTCTCAAAGCAGAAGTCTCTCTCTCTTCTGCTGTGTTTTTCCCACGTTTTTTCAATGTACCTTTAGTTTGGTGCTGTTCAGCTTTGTGGTGAAAGGTTTTCTTTCTGCCTGTGTCCATGTTGCTTTTTCACTTTGCTTCAGAGTCATGGAACAGTGAGGAATATCCACAACTCACTGCTTAATATGAAGTTGAGTGTAAATAAGAAATGTTCACTTACATGAAAGTAGTTTTTTAAGAGATTGAGTTCTACTTTGTTCGTTCATGAAACACCACTGGAAGATCAGTCTGAAATTTGGGAGAGAATTTGGTTTGGTGGTTGTATTTACAGCTTTTAATGCTAAATTCATTGCCTTACACATTTCTGTGAGAGCTGGTGGCAGACAAAAGCCTCAGCTGTACTGTATGTTAGTTAGAAAAGGAAAACTACTATTTAGAGACTACAATTCATCATTTACCCCAGAAATACATGAAAGAAAGGAAATTCCTGGGCACCCTTCTGTTTTGAACTGCTTTGTTGTCCATGCCTTTTCATCACATAACAAATATGGCAAGGGTTCCAATCGTTCTCCAGATACCCTGCAGTATTACAAGCCAATTAAAATTGGTCTTACAAGTACCTCAGCTTTAAGAGGAGAAAAATGAACAGGATTAAGTCTAGCCTGAATGAGCATCCCAGTTGCTCGCCTCATGCATGTATCCTCAAAAGGCTTACAGGTTATGAAGTGGGTCTGCTGTGAGCTAGTCAGGTACAAGGTGACCCCCCTCTCACTGCTGTCATGCTTTAGCTTTGCTGGGAAATAATAAATTGCTTTGTCCTGCTCAGAGCCATTTCAGCACTGCTGAAAAGGAGCTCCACAAGGTTGGTCCCTGTTACCACACTGTACAAAAGTTCATTCCCAGAATTCCCCTCCCATTCAAGGCAAGCATGCCTTCTGCTGACATGACTTTTGGGGCACTAAAATCTTCAAAACTGCTTTATAAAAACTGGGAAATACACAATAAAGGACAAAACCTGGCAAGAGAAGCACCTGCATGAATCCACTTATGAACTTTGAGGCTGAGCTTATGTTACATATGTGGTGTTCAGTTTGGGGTCTCATGCTGAGTCAGTGAGGCCAGTAGTGGTGAATGCAAGCCAGATCTGTCTGCCTGGGCTGCACTGGGACCTGTGTGGGACTAGTAACAGCAGGTGGATAAACTCACTTTTCTACTTTTCTCTTGCCTTGTATTTTCTTTTTTTTTTTTCCCCATACACTGCAGGTTGTTTTCAACAAGTAGGTGTTGTCACATGCAGCTGTAAAGTTCCTGACGTATTTCCTAATGATATCCATTACTATGGTTGCTATTACTACAGTTTTTCTACCTCGTTTCTAATGTTTCTGTCAGTTGGTGTGGGTAGCTGCTGTTGGCAAATTCAGTTTTATAAAATCCCACATCTTTCTTGGAAACTAAAGTCTGATAAGCATTAGAAGCAGAATTCACCCCTGAATGACAATTCTCAGGGGCAGGCAAACAGCATGTTGTGAATATTTAAAGTAAAAGTACAAATATGAAAAATGTACTTCTGGGCCAGTCTTTGCCATAAATATTTTGTTGCCCTATTGGCTCTGACACCAGACTGGCATTCGTTAACCTTTTTCAAATTTAAACTGAAATGAGTGCAGGATGAAGGAGTGAAATGCACATTTGGAAGCAGTATGAGCTACCTGGCAGTGCATTCCCAGCTGGGAGCGCAGGAGGTGGCAGCACCTCACTGGGTGCTCCCAAGGGCTGCAGACGTACCCATTGGCAGCATCCATGCACTGTCCCCCGTGGAGGCACGGCTGGCTGGAGCACTCGTCGATGTTGGTTTCGCAGAGCTCCCCGAGGAACCCCGGGGGGCAGGAGCAGGAGAAGCTCCCCAGGGAATCGTGACAGGTCGCACCGTTCAGGCACGGCTCTGATGAGCACTCATCTATTTCCAGCTCACAATTTGTACCTTCAAAAGCAAAGAAAATAAACAAACGCCAGACTTAGGAGACAGTTTTGGTGATTTTAGCAAGGAGGGCTGCCTGAAGTTATAATAGTCACATAATCTTGCCTATTTTTAAAAGGATTTCCTCCTCATTGTGCTTTGAAAGACTAGTTTTTGCAAGTCTTGGGAGAATATACAAAGAACAAGACAGCTGTTTTCACAAAAATAGGTAAACAACTCACTTTTTGTATTATCTTGAACATGGAAACAGGATGAACTAATTTTCTGACTATTCAAACCATGCTACTATCCTATTTATGTACTACAGAAGTAACTGGTAATTTATTGATTACTAGTAATGACTCATAAGAGTCCATTTAAAGCTGCACAGTTAATTGAATTCATTGGGAAATAGCTTGTTCAGCTGTGGTTTATTGCTTAATTTTTTTAGCAATATGTATATAAATGGGTCTGTGGTGCCATGTTTGCAACAGGTCAGAATCTTGGAGCTGTTCTTCAGAAATAATTGATGGAACTAAGTCAGTTCTAATATGAGGGTTTTTATCTGTTTATGATAGTTGACAGAGTAAATATACACTCCTCTTTCTTATCTCTACCACAGTTCAGGAGATAATAACAAAAGTTCATAATTACTGCCTTGCAGCTCCTGCTTTGAGTATTTCAGAGGTTGGTATGCTTATGCACTTACTTAGTGTTTTGAGCAATAGAGTAATATTTGTAAATAATTTTCATTTGCCAAGTCAATTTGTTTTAGGAACTACAGTGTCAGCCACAAAACAGATGCAAGGTGGCAAAGATAGGGAAGCCCACTTCAAAGCAGTTAATTTATTTGGCTTACCAAAGTAGCAGTAGTATTGTAAATAGTTAGCAGGGGAATTTCCTACTTGAAAGAAAACCTACAGCCCTGAGATGGAAACAGACACATTTGATGAAATATATTACCCTAGCAATTTATTTAGGAGCTCACCTTTAGTTCTTTATTTATGATGGTTTTGCCAGCTCCCTACTGCTGTGAAATTTGTACATTGTAACTCAGAATACTTTTCTTAAAACACTGAGATTGATAATATTGAGCACGGTTAACTTCATTGCTAATTTATTTCAATGCTTTTGAATGTAGTGTATTTGTTGAAAAAACAAAAAACCACATCTGTACTATGGATAACTCCCTGGAAATATCCTAAAATTCCAAAACAGACTGTGCCGATGTATTGTGCCGATGCACAATACTTGTGCTCACAAGTATTTTTCACTGTATTTAAACAGTGAAGTTCAAGTTAATCTTTTCAGTAGTTAAGAAATATTACTGCTGTAATTTTAGAGAATATATTTTTTTCAGTTCCTTGAGACCACATACAGAACACTGGATGGGTGAAGTTGCCAGTCCTGTGCCCCCAGTTTAAGGTTCACTGATTGTCCAACCACTACTTTCAGCGGGAGCCTGCCGCGAGACAGCAGCACAGGAACGCTCTCTTACGGCTTTATGGTAATGTACATTACATCCAGATATAGTAAGCAGTCCCTCTGTGGTCATTGCCCTGTGAATTCACTGTAATTATAAACAATGTGTTTGCAGAAGTGTGTCTAGTGACCGTAAATCTGCCAGAGCTTGTTAACAGCTTACTGCGAACACTAAAAATCATGTGACAAAACAAGCCCTGTTAGACTGATCCTCAGTTCAGCCAAATTTAAAACTACAGGCCTGAGAACAGCCTGACAATTAACATGAGAACATAGCGTTGTTGTTTTGGTTCACGTCTTTAATCTATCAAGCCCAGTAACCTGCCTTCGGCAATGTTGCCTCAGAAGAAAACTTCTCTCTGTATAATGCATCCAGCCAATGTGATATGCCATGCAAACGGGGGGGATTCCTTCCTAGCCTCTGCTGAATCTGCTGTCAGGCTTCCTTATATGTGTAGAAGAGAGATGAAAAGATTAGATCTGCATTTTCACCTCAGTCTAACGTTCTGTCATAAATATGCTGTATGCCAAATATCATATGCCAGAAAGTAAGGAGAGCGCCAACGAGCCCTGCTGCTGTTATTGCACAGGGCAGCAACATCACAGGCTGAGGCACCCCATCCTAGAGCAGGCAGAGCATCTCAGCAGGTACCAAACCACACAAGTGGTTTGAATTGAAAAACTGGGAAGGTGGATAGAAGTCATATTCATAACCTTTACAGTTTCTTTGAAGAACTAAGATTATTTCTTGTACTGCTTGCTTTTCCAATGAGTCCTACTGTGCATGTCTTTGTACATCCCCCCATCAATAAAACGTAACTGCAGGCGAGGGTGAAGCACGCACAGCCATTACTTTCAAACTTTTATGCCTACAGATATAATGTAAAAGCACCTTCTGGTCAAAGATACAAGGAATTTGCAGGCTCAGTGTAGTTCCAGGAGGACATGCACATTCTTAGTATGGCTGGAAATTGGTAAGCAGGTCACCCTTGCTGCTCTCCTGCATTGTAGTTCTCTGCTCGGGCACAGCAGGTGGAGAGGGCTGTCCACAAATCCCTCAGTCTGTATAAAGTAATCCTGCATGTCATCATCTGGATAGAGGGTGTCACATAGCTGTTTTTGAAGGGATGGGAAGAGAGTTACATCAAATACTAATTTCTCAGGCAAGGCTTGTCCTTTTTTGCAAGCACAGCTGTGCTAACCACCCACACTGTATGCGCACACAGGTGTGTTACAGGTCTTACACTGCACCATGCAGACTCAATTGGACAAGAAGAGTGAGGCTAAATCCAGTGAAATGCTTTTGTGCTGTGACTTTATGAGCTGCAACAAGCATATCCTGCGTGTATGTGCCCACTGCTAATCTTCAGTTTGAAACCTCTTGAACATGTGGTAAATGCTGCTGGACTCCTCTCATGTCACACCCTTGTGCTTGAGAATCTCAGCAGAGCTGAAAACCTGGTCTGAATCCTCTGTTCAGGCTGGCTGTGACACAAGGTGGGGTGTGCTGGTTTGAAACTGGAAAGCTGAGGAAGGAAACAGGCTTTGCACTTTCTTGGCAATTGCTGTTGGATAGACCATATTGTTTGCTATCAACATCCACAACAATATAGACATGAGCTTGTTGGGAAGTGAGGTCTGTACTGGAGGTGCTTCATCCCGTGGTAGAAGCTGCTGTGCCTCTGTTTGCCTTTAAATGCCTGAGACTTATTTATGATGCATCTACTCTTAATATTTGCATGGCATATACATTATTGATGAGAATCCTGAATGAAAACTTAGAGATCTATCAGGAATAATCTCCTCACATTCTACAGACTTCATCCCAGAGATGGTTACATCATGGTGAAAGGTGTTGCACAAAGAACAAATCTATCTCATTGCACCTATTTTGTCTGCCACTGAAACACTTTCTCCTGCTGCTGTTTTAGGCTGAGACTGGATTTTGGAACAGCCGTGCATGCCTGTTAGTTCACACTGAAATGTTCACTGGCAGTGGAGGATTGGCTTCAGCAAGGTAATTAATGTACCTAGCTGTGGGTAATAACAGGCTCTTACACCATGCTCTGTTGGGGTGAATTAAAAGCAAGTGCAATTAGTGCAATGGAGGGAAAAATGCAATTGATTAAGGTAGCCAGGAAAACTTCAGCAAACCACTTGAGCTTCATTATTTAACAGCTGTGTGACACATGTCTTGTAAATAATTTCACACATGTAGAACATTATCATAGAAACTGCAGATTTCATGCTAAATTTTCCAGTCTTTGGCTCTTGGTGTGTTCTAACCTCTTCCATTTGTGTAAGAATTATGTGTGACATTTCTCAGCTATTTTAAGAAGTGCTGCAGCATACCAATTGTACAAAATAGCAGTCACAGGCCATGAAAGTAGTAGCAACTGCAGCCAGTAACCCATGCACTTGGTTAACATTGCTGCTGTAGATTTACTGTATGTTCTCTACCTGCATATCAAGAGATATAACCTTTTTTACATCTTAGGAAAATGAGATGAGGCTGGACGAATTCCCACAGTAATTTGTGGTGTCAGGCCGGGATAATAATGGTTGGCAAGATCCCCTGACAGAGTAAATGAGGGTTTTTATTACCAGTGGGGACACCTTGGGCCTTTCATCCAGTAATCCCTCTAGCTTGTGCATTTAGCACAACTCACAGAAGGGTGCAAAAAAAAAAAACAACCCAAAAGAATGCTTCTGATAAACCATTTTGTTAAGTAGCCTGTTAAAGCTGATATTTTGCTGCTGAAAGAATGGCCTGCTACTCCTCTATGGAATTACTGGGATTAGTGTCTTTGCTGCTGGAAGTGGTATTGAAGCTGTGTGTCAAAACACTGCAGCCTCTTCTGCTGTCTATTTTAGACCTCCTTCCTTGGTTTTCTCCTCATTTCCTAACTCTGCTTATGCAGGCTGTGGAGTGTTTGGTGACACTGCTTGATTTTTGGTGAGAATGGAGAGCATCAGCCCAGGAAACAGTAGAATTTCATGATGAAAGTGGAGTGACTCCAGCAGAGTGAGTTTCCTCTAGCAGTTTGTGTTGACCTAAATTTTCATTTCTTTTTGTTTGTGCTTTACTATTTCGTTATGTTTTCTCTTTCTTTGTCTCTAAGGTGTATATTCTGTCTTTTTCAAACTGAGTTTCTGGGCTATGGATCCAGGCCTGGACCCCACTAACAGCACCAGTTAAACAAATACAGTTTCCTGAATACAACAGGAGGTCTGGGCTGAGTCTGATCATTGCAGAGTAACCATGCTGGTTGTTAATAGGTTTTTCCTTCCTTCTGCTCTTCAGCTTTCCCCTAGTTGTGTAGTTTTCTCCTCAGCTGGCCTGGGCTCTGACACCCGCTGGCAGCAGCGGGGTGGCAGGAAGGTAACAAGCTTCCTTCAAATAACATTCCCCATGCTCATAAGGGATATTAACCAAGGGCTGGCTTCCAACAAGTGCTGTGTCAGACACAGGAAAGCTGCTTTTTACCTCTGACTTCCCCTCCTGCATGGGGATTTGGGCATGGAGCTGTAAACCCCAGCTCTTATTTCTTATTCATTTGAATCACTTGAAAAAATAGATGTTTTTTCTCTCTTTTTTTCCTGTATGACTTTTTTTTTCCTTTGCTTACCTGACCGGCAATCTATCACTAAAGTGCTGCCCCTTTTCTCCTTTTAATGATTCAGTGTGCTAGCTCTCACAGTCCTATCCCTGAATACAGCTTTGAAATTTGAAGGGAGCTGTCTTCTGACAAGAATTATGTGCTTTCCAGTAGAGGAAGTTGGGAAGAAAATATCACACCTGTTCCTTAAAAATGGAGCCACATAAAATAGGATTATCAAAAAATGGGCAGTTTGGGAACATAAAACTTTTCTTTCTATGTAACTTACACAGCATTCTAGTTGCAAATGACTCCTTTGTTTCTGAGAAGGACAGAGGAGAAGTTACTGGAAAACGTCTAAGAGTACAGTTTTTCTTATTAGATCTAATTTTTAACCCTGTCATACATAGCTTTTGATCCTCAGGCAAAACCTATATGGAGCATCCTGAAGACCTGTATTTTGAGAATGTTTCTTTTAAAAGGAAAGTTCACCTAGCCCTGGGACATAGCTTTATATTCATAAAACTGCTGTGTAGATTTGGTAAATTCTGAGATTTCTCTAATCCTTCTCCATCTGATGTCAGTAGTAGTTCACAGTGATATAGTAATCCATAATGTACAACAGTTACTGGTGCCAAAACTAAAGGCAAGGTGGTAACGCAGATATGGCTGAATAAATGTGTGGTTGAAGGAGTTGAACTTGGAATGCAGATTATGATGTTTCTATATGATGCAAATGTAAAGTTGTTTTAATAGCACTTACCTGTGTACCCAAGTGGGCAGATGCAGTCATAGTGTCCGATCTGGTTGAGACACGTCGCCCCATTCAGGCATGGCTCTGAGACACATTCATTCACTTCCAGGTCACAGTGCTTGCCTTGGTAGCCTGGGACACAGTAGCAGGAGTATTCATCCACACCGTCCCTGCACAGTGCTCCGTTGTGGCACGGTTCGGAAATGCATTCATCCAAATCCATCTCACAGAGTGTACCTGTGTATCCTGCACTGCAGAGGCAGGTGGGCCCAGTCAGGCTGTTTTGGCAGGTGCCTCCGTGCTCACAAGGATTTGTGTCACACACACTGTCAGCTGTTTCACAGGTAGATCCATTAAACCCAGCCGGGCACTCGCAGGTAAAGCTGAGGTTTCCAGCAGAGCCTAAACAGGTAGCATTTTGAAGACAAGGGTTTGAGGAGCAAGGATTGGAGGTTTTATTACAGAGTTCCTCCACACTGTCCACTGATGCTTCTGCACAAAGGCAAGTGTCATCTTTATGACCAGCAATGCACGTAGAGTTCTTTTGGCAAGAGTTGGACAGGCACCTGGAATCATTCCTCAAGCAAAGTGACTCTAGAAAGGAAACACAAAAATCCTGAGGATTTCCTCAGCACTGGGAGTAACCAAGAGTAAAAGTGTCGTTTTTAACACAACTGTGCTTCAAACCCAACAGCTTCAATTGCTGGCTGTTGAGGTGCATTAGTGGACTAAAATGTAAAATGAAAACAATTATGAAAATTTGAGTAGATTGTAATTTCCTGTTCTTGCCTCTTCCAGCAGCCATGGTCTGCAGTGTCAGGATTGCTTAACACTATGAGTATAGTTGCAGCAATATTGGTGGTTGTCAACCAAAATCCAGCAGTATGGAATGCATTTAGGTATATTTTATATTTAAGAATTTTTTTTCTTATTGTCTTTTTTTTTTTTTAACTAGAGAAAGCAGTTGAATCCCTTTTTCAGTTCAATTCCACTTTGAATTCTTTTGTGGTGGAAGTCTTTTTGTATTAGATTTCGCAAAGCTAAATTTACTCAGCTGCAGTTAGAGCTCAAGTCAGCAGTTCAAACCATCACGCACTTTGATTATCATTTCTTGATTATAAACAGTAATTTGACAGTGGTACAGCATTTCCACCACAAAGAATCTTCCAAACACCTGAGATCCAAAATAGCCTTTTGAGAGCCTTCCAACCTCTGAGGCTGGAAGGACAAGGTGAACATGGTGTAAACATGTACCCTACCCACTGGCAATTGAGCTCCTGGCAGTAATTAAAGGCCACTTGGATTTGCATTGCTGGTGTAAAGACTGGCAATAGCAATAGCTACTTCTACCTTCCCAATCAAGGAGGGGTGAGCTTCTACCAGTTCAGAACCCACCACTGAGATACTCTGAAGCAGTTGTATCTTGGACAAGAATCTATGAATTAAAGCTGATGTTCCTTTCCAAGAGAAGGCAGCAGCACTTCAGAAGGGAAAGACTAGTCAGCTGGAGAACAAGAGTTGCATTAAATGTCTGTGTGAGAGTTCTGTAAACATCCTTTTTACTTTGTTCAGTTTATATTTTTATTCTGGAGTCTTATTTGGATGCATGAAGACTATGTGTGTTCTACAGCAGTTACTTGAAAAGGAATGGCAGAACAGCGTATGTTTGTGCAAACAGGGTGTAGTCAATGAGCTGAACTTCTCAGAGAAATTTAGACCCACCTACCATCAGTCTCAAAATTCTTCTCAGTTCTTGAACTGAGATTCAGGAGAGTGAACACAAAAGAAATGAATGTGGGGCACTTAAAGGGAAGTGGTGAGTAGAAATGCTTACCAATAACTGGAGCTACACCAATGCTGATAAAGGCCTGGGACAGATCCTTGGCTGGAAGAGTGAGAGGCTAGGGTTGGTCACCTGAGGGTAGCAAACAAACACTGGGGACTGTCAGAGAATACAAACTGACTGGTGGGGGGGGGCTGGGTTTCCTAATGTGTATTTTAATACATAATGTAATTTAATCCGTTTTTTTCCTAGGAGAGGAAAGCACAGGAAGAAAGCGTCAGAAGGTTTTACTAGCTCAAGAAAGACTGCTTGTGTAGACTAGACATGAAGATAGTAAATGGAAAGGTTGGTAAAGTTGTCTGTGCTTCATTGTTGTGCTTTCTGACTTGAGGTATACACAGGAGCAACAGTGCCTCTGAGAATTAAAAGCAGCAATCTGAATGAACTTGATGTTCATAAATACGTACGTTTACCGAGTCAAATAACTAATTAATACTTGTTTGAACAAGGAGAATAGAGATTATGTAGTAACATTGGTAGTAAAAATGACACCGTGATTTAAAACAAAGAGTGGTTTTAAGGATTACATAGGAATAGTTTCTTGATTGTTTCTTTTGGGGTGTTCCATGTATATGTAAAATGTGAGAAATGGTTCTTTTTAACTATTCTGAGCTGTTGTCAAGCTCATCTCTACCAGAGATGCAGAGGAGAAATGTCTAGAAAAGTTATGGTCTTTGCTTGGTAAAGATTGTCTTTATTTAATGCAGGCTATGATAGATCTGATTAAGAAAGCAAGCTAAACATTCATGAGCAGGAGGAGAACTGGAACATTACCTCATGTTCTTCAAAGGAAAACAGGATAAAAATAGTATTTCTGATTTAACCTGCTTTTAGAATGACCATCCCTAAGCCTGTTAACAATCAGTTTTGCACTGGGAGCAGGTATTTCATCCCAATGCAGTGTCAGTTGTACTTCCCTCAGCTCTCACTGAAAGCAAAATTGAAGATATGGTCATGATGTACTGACCTGCACCACAATCAGCAGTAGCATGGTCTCTTCTCCTCCTCAGCACAGCCTTGTACATGTTCTGATGTCCTGGTTTACATGATTTTGTGTATTACCCATGCATTTATTTTCTTTTCTGGATAATACAGAGCTTACTGCAATCTATTAATTAGAGTTAAAATGAGTAAAATTGCATTCCTCAGGAACTTCTGCATCGTGCATTTTCCTTGGGATTACACAACTTTAGAGAGCTTTCCTTTCAGTCTGTGTATCTACTTAAAATTCATTAAAATGCATGTTTGAGGAAACATTGCAAATTTGAAGAAATTAACTATGATTAAGTTATAACGTTGTCTAACTATTGTACTGTGTAAGCTAAAAGACGTGAGGTCAATCATTCGAGTGCTTCTTCCATAGGACCACTGTGACATGAGAAAGAATTTGGTTAATTATTACTGCTTTTGCAGAGATAATTTGCATGCAGCAGCTCAGTTTGTTATAATGACTGTGTGTGAGAGACCATGAAACATTTGCCAGTTTGCAGTTCTGATGGCAACATACTAGCTGTGAGCACTGGTTATAAAGCTTCATAGCTCTCTGAGGCAGTAATAGTGGATGGAAAATAAGAAGAGGAAAGACAGCCCTAAAAGCACAGTCTGTATGTAGTGAGGGCAACCAATTTGTTGTGTCTCCAAGGTGACACCACTATGGGAAAAATATGAAACAGAAAACGTTCTCGGGATTTTTTTTTTAAGCCAGTATCTTAATTTCAATTCCTTTGGCTTTTATAAAACAAATTTCTCATGCAGAAATTGCCATCAGACAATTCAATAAATCCAATACTCCCTAGAGGATACTTTTGTCTGATTTGTTCTACAAGTTTACAGTGAAGCAATAATAATTTTGGAGTTCTATCTTCATTCTAATGTGCTGTGCATGTTTTTTATTATTTATATAATTTTTGAGGAACATGGAATTTCCGAAGATCTTAGCAGAGATGTAACCACTGTTGAGTTTTAGTTTACTTGTGGTTTAAAGGCTAGGACTAAGAGTTCTAGTTAGGGGTGCTTTATACCAATTTTGTCTCGGCAGCAAAACTGCATCTCAAAAAGGTGATATTCAAAGGGTATGCAGTTATCATACCATGGTTTTCACGGTATGCAGTTCACCAGGACACTTCCATGGCATTTTTGCAAAAAAATCATATTCCTAAATGATGTGAGTGCTTCAGATAATCCTTGCATCCTGAACTGCTAGTTAAAACACTGTTTTCCGAATATTTCAGGTAAGCTATTTACCCTTCCTGCCCTGTGGAAACTCCAGTTTCCCTGCTGCTCTGGAGTGATATGGAAGGATGGATTTGGGAGCCTGTTGAGCTACTGAGAGCTGTATGGGAATGAGAGAGGAAGAAGAGCATAGCAGGTGGAAGCTCCCACATACTCTGTGATGCCATGTGATGCTGCAGACTGGCTCAGTTTGAGTGGAGGCCTAAAGAATGTTCTCTACTGCATTTGCAGAAAGAGCTTCAAAGGGACAGAAATGTGTCAGTGTTTTGGGGAGCTTTATTTTTGGCAAGGTTGCAGGATAACCAGGAAAGGTCTCATGTTCTACTTTGGGTATGCAGAGGAGTCATTTTCATTCCTAAACAACTAAAGTCATTTCAGCAGGGACTTGTTCTGACAGAGTCTTAAAACTTGTATGTAACATTAGAAAAAAGGAAACAAAACGCTGATCACTTTGGATTTACACTAAATGACACTTGAGGTAATTATAAGTCTCTTTATAAACATTGGTACATTAATCTAATTACGAGAGGATTTAGTGCCAAGCATTTTGCCCCATGGTTAAGTCCTTGTGATGCAGATGAGATGGTTGGCAGTGAAACTCTTTGCAGTAAAGCTTGCCATCTACTGGCTCATCATTTGTACTACCAGAAATACCTGCAGCTTTTACAGGAGCTGGCACAAACGACTATAAGAAATGCCAAGGAAAACGCAGTAATTTTTTTCCCCTCTTGTATAAGATTGTTTAAATTCACTGAAGTGATCTTGTTAGTGTATGAATAATTGAGCTTATATTGCTAATCAGCACTAAAAATGCGTGATTCTGACTGGCAAAGACTTCTGAATGATCAGAAAACACTGTGGTGACACAAAATGATTTTTATGATGTTAGAAAAGCATATCAATGAGGATAGAAAGGAAAAATTAAATTAGTGGGGAAAGTTAACATAAACAGGGCAGAAGTTTTGAAATGGCCAAAGCATTTTTGCACAGATCGTCTGACAACTGACAAGGAAAATATTGTTCCTCAGTAAAGCAGGTAATTTTGAAGAGCTCACTGGTACATCCTTACTGACAATTTTGGGGTTTTTTTTCTAGATCCTGTTTGAATCAGAGACTTAGAGAATTCATGTCTACTTTTCAAAATATTCTTCTAACTTAATTAGATCAAAATGAAGTGAATTGATAATCCTCAATTCTGGGAATCAGATTAGCAATCACAGCCACTCAAAGCCTCCAACCAAAACCTAGCAAATTGCACTGGGTTCTTTGTGTCAGAAATATCTTTCAGCAAAGACTTATTCTTTCAGGACACGACTCTTCCTACGAGTTGGTGAAATATCATAATCAGCATCAGCATTTAAAATTAAGTTTCAATCACTGCTAATCACGTTGTTATGAACCAGAGTTCACTTGGCTGTGGTCATGCCTGCACTTTGCTAATCATCTCATCATGCCTGGAGGCTGCTTGTAATTTGCAATGCTGTTCTTCAAATGTGCCTTCTGCCCCTGAAGGAGGACTCTAAGCTTCACAAAAGCTTTCAGCACTAACAGTTTTAGAATCTTTTACATATGGTGCTGAGATTTGCTGACCTTCTGAACATAGTCAGTCTATTTTCTAGTGGAAAAAAAGATCTTTGATAAGATAGAGAACTTCTTGATACCCATATAATCATCCCCATTGATGACTTTACTGTGCTTCGAGGACTTTTTTTTCTTTTTGTAGTTTAACAAAGAGTTATTACTTCACACATTTGAATTAAAACTAGGAAGCTACACCTGCTAGGTGCAGATAAAGCAGTTCACAATAAAATCTGATTTTTACTAACTCGTATGTTTTTGAAAGAAATTGATAGCAGAAAACTCTGACCTATGAGTTGAGAAATTATATAAAATACTACTAAGGTAAAATACTGCAATAGCAATATATGTTAGAAACAAACAACAACAACAACAAAATTAAAAAAAAAGGGAAAGAAAAACAACACCAGAAGATATGTTATGTGTAGGGTTGATTTTTTTGTATGTTTGTTTTTTGGAGATTTTGAGTGGGGTTTTTTGTTTTAATTTGCTAGAATGGCTTATATAATTGACATCTTGGTTGTGGTCAGTCACTAGAAAGTAAAAATTTCATTGTAATCAATGAAGCAATCATTGCTTCTCTTAGTGCTATTGCTTCAATCTGTATCCTGTTGAATCTAAACAGCATACAGCACTTGTTCACAGCTGAAGGCTTACATTGTGATCAAATAAGCTCACTAAAAAAGTCATGGGATAACACGACAGTAACAAGGGTTTAGATTGCCCAGTGTCTGGAGTTAGAAACAAGAACCTTCAGTGCTTGTGTTCATTGCTTGTTTGAAACTTGCCCTTGGGATTTTAAAACAAGTGTGTGAATCTGAGTCACTGAAATATCAAGCTCTCTGACTTTACTGAGATCTTGAAATAATTATCATTTAACTGGAAATATTAAAATATTGCCCAAGGCATTTAGTACTGCACTGAAGAGTGCCGTGGCTTTGGTGTAACTAAGCATCTCTCCATTTATCTGCAGTTCACCATGACAGGAAGAATACAGTTCATCACTATGACAATAACTTCCCTGCAAAGACAGTCTTAGAAAGTTGTGGGTGTGAGAAATGTATTCAACCTCGATGTATCTTGAAGAACTAGGGAAGAGATGAGCACAGCTGCATAATCGACAGTGACAGAGATTGGGATCAGACGTCTTCACCATGGACTGAAAGACAGAGATGCTGCTTATGGATCAGCATTTGCCAGATGGGGAAAGGACAGGAAACCATGCTGTTCTGGAGAAAAGAGAGCCAGGTAAGGGGCTATCTTAGCCCTCAAAACAGCTTTTCCATGGAGATTCTCTGAGAATAGATCACTTCAGTTTTTGCACAGTTTTGATTTCCAGACTAAAGTCTCAAACTTTCTAAATATTGCATTAGCACTATTTTATCCATTTCCATCTCCCAATATATTTGTATTACCATTCTAATAATTTAATGTAATGAGCATTTACTCATGAGTAATGAGTAATTTTACTCATGAGTAATTTACTTTTATGCCATTTCTTCTTTGCAAGCTTCACCTGTGAGGAAAGTGCCAGCCCCAGGACTTGACTTGCTTTATCCACAGTTAGAATTATTATTACTCAATCTGCTCAGTGGAAAAACATACCTTGGGAAGGGATGAGCAAACTTTTGCCTAACAAGCAAGCACTTGTTGTTGTGTCTACAAATATTGTGGTCATAAAGAGTTAATCCTGAATCTTTTAACTTCAATTGTGTGTCCGAAACGTCCCAGCATGTTGTTATAGAAACCACTTTCAGGCTTTAAATCTTGAATCACGTTTATTACCATAGTAACCACCATTGCACACAGGCAGAACAGAAAAAGGGCGGTTACACAAATATTCCATTTCTATCAAAAAAAACCCAGATTTGTTCGTAAGTACATTTGTATCAGCGAAACCAAGGAAAGTAAATTAACAGGGACATGGGAGATAAATACACAGGTGAGCAACAATTGTGGTACATAGTGGTGAGAACTTGTGAGCTGGCTTCAAACTTGGCTTTCTATCAGCTCTTCAGAGGCAAAGAACATAGAAAATGTGCTCAAAATCTGAAACAATTTTATCTAGGTAATAAACTTGATTGCTTCCAGGAAAGTTTTGGTGATTTTGTGGGTTAAATGTCCTTATCCCAAAGATTTAATCAATACCTTTCCTGCCTGCTCTCCTCTTAAGGCTTCATTAAAGCTGGAGACATCCTTAGCATGTAACTCGGGATATAGAACCACGTGTGTAAAGATCTCTCTTGTGAGATGAAAGGTTTTGCAGAAATAAAGAGAGAAAACATCCGTGGTTTAGTTAGGGGTGTGAATTATGTCTTATCCTTTAAAATGTTTTCCTGGATTGCTTGCCTGTAGTGAGGCTTCTCCTCGTGCCTAGATGAACCTGTTTGGATGGGTGGATTTGTGGTGCTTTGGTGAAAGGTGTTGCTCCTGCCTTGCTCCCTAAAGCTACAAACATGTATGTCAAGCCTTGTAAAATTAAGAGAAACATAATCTGGTGTTTCTAAATCTGGTATCAGAACCCACTGAGGTGTGCAAGTAGTGCTGGGAAAGAGGAAAAATGAAAGCAGTGCTTGCATTTGAGAAGATACCATCTGTATCCACAGCTATGCTAAGGAGGAAGGCTAAAATGTACACCTTCTCTGCATCAGTGGGGGGATTTTCAGGAAGACACAGGGAGTAACACAGTGTAAAGCTGTCAGTTTGTGAGTTTGGGTGCAATCCAGTAGCTCCTGGTTCTGTGTGAATTCTAAATAGTGCAAAATAAGGAGCAAAGGATCTGTCTTCTCTTGAAGAGGCCAAATATCACCTTGAGAGACTCAAGTTCTCCAGCTTCTCTGGAGTCTGGAAAGAGTATATGGCACTTTGCCTTTGTGTTAGACAGAGGCTTCCAGCTCCCACTGAGCTCCTGGCTCCTGCTGAATTCAGCCTCAGCAAGAAGCTGAGAGCTTGGCTGAGCTGGGAGACTCTGCCCCTCATGCAGACCAGCTACTACTGACTTGCAGCACTGAGATTTCATTTGGGTCAGAACATGCAGGCAGCTGTGCTACCCCTGTGCTCAGCTACTAACACAGGAGAGAAAAAACAGTCAGAAATGCTGCCAAATGCTGCTAAAAAAAAATTTAAAAATCCCTGGAGTAGAGGGACTAAAAATGGAGTAAAAAATTTGCTTCATGTCCAAATTCTGTGTCCATGTGTTGTTTTCCTTTGACAGCCATTAGAAGGCATCCTTTTCAGTCTCCTTTATCTGTGGTTCTGCTCTCCAATTCATTACTTCTTTACTTTTCTTAATATGAAAGCAGCAAAAAGCAGTGATTCTGATGATATGGTAGCACATAAAGGTGCCGTGATTTTAAAGCATAGCCTCAAATGTCTGTAGCACCGACCTAGGAGTGATTTCTTTCTGCGAGTCAAAATTGGCTAAGCCTAAAGCCCTAATTGTTAGAAATGCATTGTACCAACCTGTATATCAGCTATGTACTGAAGTGTGCAGATGTTGAGATTGCCTTCAGTAGGTTCTCAGTAACACAGCTGAGAAATAAATGTTGCTGAAACCACCAGAATGCAGCAGAACATCAAGATCAGCTCCAGCTTTAGGAACACACTGCTACCCATAGCCACTGGAGTGCATGCTGTCCCTCCAGGCTTGCTGAATGCTTAGTCCTTTTCTCACACAATTTCAGTTTCCTACAATATAACAGTACTTTCATAACAAAATCATGATTCTGCTTCTCCTGTCTCCCCAGACTTAGAAAAAGTAATCATCCCTGTGGCCTATCACCATAATGTTGCTGGAAATACAGTGTACTGTGATTTAAATGCCACAGGACTCAGAAAAAAGCTTCAGTGGGGCTGCAATGTGCAGTAAGTGCAGAGAAAGCAAGGCCGTGTTTCTCCAGCATGAACTTTGTAGAAGAGTTCACATTCCAGCCCTTTCTGTTATGTACTAAATTATTTTCAATAGAAATCACCTACAATTAGCTCTACATGAACTAATTACCAGTTGGGATTTAAAGACTGCTTGGGAAAATTGCAGCTCCTGTGTTTTGGGACAGGCTGGAGTCTAGCAGAGGACTGGCACAACCACAGTTTCCTTCTGCTGTCCTGCTGAGCTCCTGTGCTGAGGGCAGCTCCCAGCAGGGCCATGAGCATAACCCTGAGGTTGGGGAAGAGCAACGGTGTGAGAGCGATCTGCACGAGTTGCCCTCACTGACTTTTTACAGATAAAAATCAGTCACAGGCCCAACAGAAGGAGCCTGTAATGGGAACTTTTGCAGAGGGCTAATCTTTGAACACTAGTTTCATTGAACTGGGAACAGTGAATGTAGTCACGGCTCCGACACAAAGTCTGTGGTAGCTTTCCTGACCTGCAAACTGTATTGTAGTGTCCTAAAAAAAAATCTACCAACTTGTAACAGAGGAAGAGTGAATTTATTTCACGGGTTTACATTTTACTTCCAGAGTAAGCTCAGAAGCACACAAGAGGAGTGACTGACCCAAAGGAAGAGTAAGAGTAGGTACTGAAAGCCCACCCTATAATTAGGGATGGCTTTCTCTTAAACCATTGTTAGATGCTTCACTGTAGAAGTAAAACAAAACCAGAATATTCACCAGCGTCAGGGTATGCCCAGGAGCCTTCCTTGGGGAACATACTAAGAAAAAAGCCTTTCATATTAGAGGACTATCATTAAAAGTCAGATTGTTAAAGCTTAATGTGATGGCATGTTTTGTAATAAAACCACCTGCCACTAGGGCATTAAATATCTGCTATGAGTGAAGAGGTATGTAGCAAGACTTCATCAAAATTAGATCAGTACCATTTTTCCCAGAAAATAATACATAATTTAAAACCATGAATAAAAAACACTAACCAGTAGCAATCAGGATAGACGTGCCATTTTGTGAAGTTTTTAAAAATTTTATTTCCCCATTAACAGTCTCCTTTATTTCCTCTGTTTATTTAATGTACGTAAGAGATAGGTGTGACTCCTTGTTTCTCCTTCCTTTACCAGTTCTCACTTCCCTGCTTTAGATTTATTCCATGCATTCTTCTTTTGCTCCTCTGAGGCCTGATCCGTGGCAGGCTTGGATTTACAAGACAGCAATGGGAAGTTAGAGTAACTTTGTGTGTCTGGTAAGTGAGCCTTCAGTAATTGTAGCCCCAGGACACAATGTCACTCACGGCACCAGCTCCCCAGTGTAACAAAGAGCTCGGGAGCTGTGCTGAAGTGCTCACACCCCAGAGAATGATTCAGAGGTCAATATCAAGGCCCTGGCCTGCGATTCCCCTGGATTCGAGGTTTAGCCATCCCTATTGCAGTGACAGTGGAGTTTTGTGCCGCACAAATTGGCTCTTAAGACACAGGGAGAGCTTGGGATGGTGGCAGAGTAGTGGCTGGGGACTGGAAGATAAGATTCACAAGCAGGAGGAGAGAACTAAAGCCTCCACAGCTTACTAATGATTAAGATGCTTAGTCTACTGAAGAAACTTTTGGTGCCTTACAATGATGAAAAAAACAGAAGGAATACCCTTTTTTGGGGAAGGGACCTTCCTCACAATGCCAGTCCAGACTTATCAGTACAGGCTTATCATTACAGGGCAGCATCCTGCCCTGCTGTATGTTAAATTGTGGTAAATAAATAAATGACATCTGCATGACAGTAAAGGTCTGGCCAGGAAAAAAAAAATTAAGTAGATTTTATGGCAGTAATGAATATGTGGTAAATATCTAGTGACTGTCGTGCTGGGAGCATTTTTTGCAGAGGGCTCTACGATAGGGCCCCTGTTTTATGATCCCAAAGGGCATCATGCAACACAGTGTGCTGAGAGACTGCAGAACAAATTGAGAAGCAGTTCTCAGTATTTAATACCTAGGGATCCTCCAAAGCCATTTTCTCTTAGGATTACATATCCTTTGATCACTGGGATTATTAATTATAGATACCTTGAACAGAGCAAGGCACTGTTACTGTACTCCTCAAACAGCATCTCGTTTAAAAGGAACAAAATATCATACTTAATTAGAGGTTCAGTTGTGGTGCCTTTTCCAGACACTTAGGTATTGATTGGACCATGGTAGCAAATATTATTCCATTAATAATAAAAGGTGCTTGTGGACATAACAGTGCAGGTACAAAGAGCCAAAATGTTTGTCATTCCGCTTGCCAAAGCAGTTGGAGTATCACTATGCACTACAGCATTTAGAATAAGTTTAAAAGTGGTTGCACTTAGGTGGAGACCGCTCCTTTGTGCCATTTTTCTTAACTGTATCCAGCCCATGCTTCACCAAGTGAGTTCACGCAGAAGCATTTAAAGCTTAATTTTCTCTCTTGATAAATGGATGCATATTGTTTTTCTAAAGAGCTTTGTAAAGAGCACTTTAGTATGCCCACACTATCCCCAAACAGTTAAGAAGTTGCTCAGAAGTTTAATTCAACACAAGAAACAGTTACTAAACTTATCCCACTTGTGCTGGTTTTTTTACCTGGTACTACAACACTTGGCTTTGTTAGACTCATTGCTAGGGAGTGATTCCTTCTTTATAGGCCCCTCTCAGTTGTAAGCCAAGAGAATTTGATTTTATTATTAGTAAAGGGGTCTAAAGCTCCATCTAACCTGATTTCTTTTTCTTTCGCCACCTTTCTTTACTGGTCCTCCCCAAAGGGATCTCAGTTTGAACGGCATACTTAGGAGAAAGTGTAGCTGGAGAGTTCCAGCAGTCAGCATTTCACAGTAATTCAGCATGCCCGGCTTCCCAGGGGTGGGCTGAAGTAACTCTTGTAATGTACCTGAACTCACAGCAGTAAGAGGTATTTTCATTTAGAAACATCTGAATTTCAGGTACAGAATCCATAACTCTCAGCTGACTTCTTTGGGATGGTTTTTGCCAGCCTTGGCTGAAGGCTTTTGTAAAGCAGGTTTTATTTAAAAAATCACTAGGAATATGGTTTTGAAAAGGAAGATCTTGTTTTCACTAGTCTGTAATTCTTCACAGTTCCTCAGCAATTTTCACAACACTTTTCCTTTTTCTTCTCCACATTGTCATGGCTGTTTGCTGTAGTGATTGAGTTTTCATAACTGTCAGAACGATGTCAAGACAATGTGAAGACAGTGTCAAGGCAAATATAGAAGGGTGACAGTGTGAAGGAGGGAAAGAGAAAAGAGCTGTCAGTACTCAGAGTGCTCTGTAGAGAAAATATTTCAATGATGAAACCATTGTCACCATGTGCTGAGCAAGAGAGAGAGAGAATAAAGTGTAAGTAATTAAGTTACTCCACCATGAACATGTCTGGATGACAACCTGGAGTTAAAAAAGAACTTAAAAAAGCAATTGGCAAGGATGTCCTTCGTCCCTAACTCTTATTCCATAGGTGCTCCTAGATGATGCCCCTGTCCTTAATTCCCCATTAATAGGGTACCACTCTGATTTAAGCTTCTGGCATATTAATTTGTAACAAGCACACTTTTTGAGAAAGTCAAAGGATAGGGATGCAAAAAAAAAAAAATCTCTTTGTAAACAGTATACCTCAGTATAGAAAGATATTGCATTGCCCACCTACAGGAAGGTGAAGAGTTTTCCCACTTGATGTAATTTCAAGAGACTTTATTCAGTGTCATGAGACAAGACCTCTGCTTGTGGCCCCCTGGTGGTGGGATTGGTCTGAAGCGTGATCTAATGTCATTCAGAGTTCAGCACTGCAAGGTGCTGAGTGTCCTGCTGCCACATCCTGGGAAAGGTTACCCTTTGTAACCAGGGCAAATGAAGGACAGATGCACAGCTTGGATGGTGCTAAATTCTGGCACCAAAGCCCTGTAGTGAAGGGCTTCTCTACATCATCTCTGGTGAAGGCTCAAGCAGAGTGAGGTGCTACTCACCTTTAGAACAGTTTTCAGGGTTTAAAAGGAAGCACTGGTCTTGCAGCAAATCTATGAATTTGGTCTTTGTGTATGTGCTGTGCTTTCCTCCTCAGCCTTGGAGGTGGGAACAATGAAGGGGTTTCTTACTATTTCTGTCCTGTTGGTGAACATCAGGATAATCAGACAGAAGATGGTCTAGATGGTCATTAGTCAATATAACTGCAGTTCTGGAAATAAATACCCTTTTGTCAATGATTCCTAAATGACCTTATAAACCCCACTGAAGAGGTCTAAGGAAAGTAATCTAATATAATTTCTGGGGAATAACATACCATAAACTTCTCAAAATATTTCAGGAGTAGTATTTTCAGATATAAGTATTGTTAACTATTTGAAATCAAAAATTCTATATATTTCATTTACATATTTACAATCATTTATTTTAAGAAAGAAGGTTGAATACTTAACAGATTTTCTTACTTGTTGCATATGAAATAACTAAATACAAAAATAGTTGCTATTCTACAATTCTCCTATTCCTGTATTAGACCTATTTGCAGCTCCTGACAGCTTTAAATATAAAAGCATCAAACCTGGGTGACTCTTTTAGATGAACTGCAGATTTTATCCATACCTCAAAGGAAGCTGTTTAAGTTATATATTGCTGAAGGTGTTTTCTCCCTCACCCAGTTAAGTCTTTTTAACCTGGAAACAGTGTGCCATTTTGAATCGAGCATCAGCTGGAGAAGTGTGTTTCTTGCCTGGGGCTCAGGTGCCTCCTCCCATTATTGTTCACACCTCAGCCATCATGTGCCTCTAGTAAGCACTGAATTTCACTAATCCTCACAAAGGAAGGGCTGTGGGATGGCAAGTTAGTGACTTGGTCGCTACAAAAAAAGGCAGCTAAGAGGTAGGAAATAAAATAAGTGATATACAAAGGGAAATTGTTGCAGTTAGCAATGGAAATCACACATACAAAAACTGCCTACATTTGTTGTAAGAATGAATAAACACTTAATAATGTTATCATTAAAAAAGGAATGCTTGCTGTATTACAGATCTCTCAGGCTCAACAAAATCTGGAAAAATGTGTTGTACTCTCCCACCAATACATATATATATATTTGTGTGTGTATAACATATGAAGTGAGAAACACAAGATCTAAATTTAGTGATTTGAAGAGGGAGACCTCTTGGATTGTGTTCACAGCTCTCTCATTGCAAGCAAGGTATTCACCTTACCCTTCTCAACTCAGTGTTCTCACCTATAAAAACCTACTTGCAGGCTTTGAGGCCCAATCTGCTTATGTGTTGTAAAACATGCAATATACCTCACAAGGAAAAAGCTGAAATTATTTGCATGGGAAAAATTTTCTCTGCACATTTGGCTGGAAGAGAAAGAATCCAAAAGAAGCTTGTTCCTCCACACTTGCTTGACTCTTCTGGCTTTGGGCACAATCACACCTTTAATGCTAACTTTAAAGTCAGTAAATGTCTTTGAGAGTCTAAACTGATGTCTAAACTCAAGCTCAATGTCCAAATGTAAGTGCTAGGAGGACAAAGGGGTTTTACAAGGTGAAATGCTGAACTGACCTTGAACATGAAAGCAGAGCCCTTAGTATTTGCAGAGAAAAATGTTAGATTCTGAGACTTCACTTGAGAAGCAGAACTAATTAGAGAAGATTAACAGAAATGAGGCATGTAATAGCTGGAATAGGGCATGACTGTGGTATGAAAGGCTGAATCACTGGACCTCTCACTGAGAGTAAGTTCTTAAAAATGCTTCACCTGTTTTAAAGACAAGTGACAAGTTTTACAGATGTCCCTGCAGTAGCTGAACTTTCATTATAACATTCCAGCTCTGTTCTGCATGTAGGAGTTTCCCCTGTGTTAAGATTGTTTTCATCCTTGGTATCAGGATACATTTCTGAGCATGGGGTCTTATTCAGGGCCATGTTCACATTCCTGCTACTCTTCAGGGGGTCCTGAAGAGAGAGTCACCAAGTTTGCACTAGAGTGGTAACAGTGGAGATTTCTTTTTTCAATTAATCTAATAACTGATTTTTTTAATCTTTTTTTCTTCCAAATGGAGTCTGAAATACACATTTCAGTCTCTTTCCTCTCACTTCTCGCTTCCCAATGTCACTAATCAGCTTCCCACAAACTCTAATGACCTTCTATTGCTGAATGGTAATAAATGTTCCAGAATTGGTGGCACAGCACTTCTGATACGTGCCCTGAAATGACTGACTAAAATAGGCTCAGCTAAAATGGGTTCAGCTAAAATGAGCTCAGCTAAAATGAAAATTATTCACAAGAAATAGGCAGGGTTGGAAAGGACTGCTTGTGATCACCTAGTCCAACCCACTGCATCAGCTAGAGCAGAAAGCTCAGCACCTATTGTCTATGATAATTCTACTTCTCGGAACTTTTTGTAATGGCTTAATACAAATTTCTTATTTTTGGAAAGCCAGGTTTACTGTAAGCATGTGTAACCACATGCCTGTGGTTAATGGAAGTGTTGGTACTCATCAGTGATTGCAGAAAAGGAGCAGTCATCCATGAAGACCCAGAATTCTTCAGGCTGATTCAGAGCTGTGGCATAAAAGATGTGCAGGTTTAAAAGACAGGAAAATCAGTGTCTCAGCTCTCTGGGTGTTTATAGTTTTGTTAAGAAAAGGAAGGAAAGGGTTCCCCTGTCTGTAGAAAAGTTGACCCAGTATATCTGAAAGTGAAACACAGTTAGATAAGTGTTGGCAGGTCGTTGTGTGAGCTTCCTCTAGAACATGTTTCTGTGTTAGCCCAAAGAAGAAATGATGCAATTCAGGATGCAAATACATTTCTGATGCTGCTTGTCAGTTTCTCAAAAATCCCTGTAAAGTGTGATAACAGTTTCCACTTGCTTTTAGTAGTAATAAAGAATCCAATTCCCTCAAAGTTTAGTTTAAGAGCTGGGATATAACAAGCAGAGTCATTGTTGCCAGCCAGTCCAAGTCTTAATTCAAGATTAAGGAATGTAATCATACTTCCAAAGCATCTCAAATTTCTCAAAAGGCATCATTCTCCATTTCCTTGAAAAGAAACCACTCTTGATTACAAACAATAACTTCCTGGTTTCATAAGCAAAGCCATGCTGATCCTCACTGGACATAACGCAGTAACATTCTCACTGAAATGAGTGAACTTAGGAAGTTAAACCAGAATAAATTGAAATCAATTCCTCTCAATGCTACTCGTGGAATAGCAGAGGTTCCTACAGCATGTGCATATCTTCTTGCAGCGAAACCATTGCCAGCTCAGGGATGTTGGCTGGGGAGACAGCAGGGCCACTGTGAGATATTTGCCTCGGTCACTGGGCAGTGAGAATGCTTACAAAGATCTGTGGGAACAGAAAGTGCCTGCATGAATCTATGAACTGGTAGGCAATTCCCCAAACAAAATGAAAGATTTGAAGGAGTGATTATGGCTTTAAGGCTATAGTAGAGATGATGTAGTAGAAGTAGATCTGGTTTTGTTCTGCCGTGTGCATTTTCTCCCTTTCTTACTCCTTTCTGTCACCACTCAGATCATTTGGTCAGTCTTTTTGCTGGAAAGATATTTATCCAGATCCTTCAAAGGTGTTCAGGGCAAATCCTTCCCTCTTCTGTTTAGTTCCATTAGAGTTTTGCTCCAAACACCTTTTGGTCTTGTCACTTTGCTGCAGTGAAAAATGGTGGAAGTTCAGGGTTGCCTACTTGTTTCTCTGAAAATCTGATGTTCTTTGGAAAAAGCCTTTTGTATGTGAAAATGGCAACTGATTTTAGTCACTTTACTCTTCTTGTGCTTTGCCATGAGGTCCAAAATGGGGAGACGTTAGACTAAATTGAATCAGACATTTAAGACATACTCACGAGAAAACAGAACAGATAGTTCTTGTTATATCAAGCAGAGGGTGTTTTTACATGGACTGAGGCTTGCAAAATGTTCAGTACCATTAGTAGTGAATAAAGAATTACAAATGTCAGCTGTATTTAATGTGAGAAAAGGGATGGGTTTAGCTATAGTCTGAATTGGCGAGTCCTACAAAATGTTGGCCAGATATTTTCTTTTTGCAGTTGCATTGCGAGGCACCTATTTGCATTCTGCTGTCATAATGTATATTGCTCCAAATACATACACAGATAGTGATCAAAGAGGCTTGTATTATCATTTTCATGTTTTTCCTATTTTCCTACATTTTAAGGTAGGAATCAGTGGAGCTTGGCTTTCAAAATTCTTTTAACTTCAGTTTTTAAGATTGAGCAGGGAAAAGAAAAGCCTACGATGGCCTTACATATTTTCATCCCATTTAGTAATTCTGATGTAATCTCTGATATATCAGTGTCATTCTCTGGCTTCTTCTCTCACTGTCATTGCATATTTCTTTTGTTATGCAGCCTCTATTTGCTCATCTTACAAGGTTGGTGCCTTCTCTCTCTGTACCTTATTTATGAGGCTGTTAAAGGAAGATCAGGGCCTGCTGGAAAAGAGCAGGATTTCTTTACGCTGCGTCAGACCATAATGTTTGTGCCCATCTTACAGCCCTTGGAGTGAGCAGACCCAAAGGTGAACTACATACCATATGGCTATATCTTGGCCATTCCAATTGAAGTGCATCTCATGTGGCCCATAATTAACATTTCCAGAACCCTGTATGCAATTCCCAGCTCCAGTTTACTCTTCCCCCCACTAAAATAGGATCACCAGTGGATTGTGATATATTTAGCATTGCCTGTTTGCATTTAAAAGAGACACCCTCTTATACAGGAAAGATGCCTGTATAAATAACAAGGTACAGGTAGATGGGTGCAGACAGAACTCCTCTTTGCTTTGACCCAGCTCTAATCCAGGTGCCACGTAGCTGTATTAGCAGAGCACAGTGCCTGATCTAATGTGCTCTGCCTCTCAGCATGAGCCTGGATTCAGCGTGGTACATCCACAGCTACATCCTTCCTGTGACAGAGGGGGCTGGTGTCCAAGCAACAGTAAGGCAACGTGTATTAGTTCAGACACACTCTCAGAGGTTCTCTTTCCAGCTGTTAGGAGGCTGGGGAGTTATACTGCAGACTCTTCTCTTATAACAGAGCCTGATCTCTTCTGTTAGCTGTGTGGGCACTTCACTCTGTTCAGATCTGTGGATGGTTTATCATACTGGGAGCAGTATCACAGCTGCTTTTAAAGTACCTACAAATTTCCACAAAGCTTGGCTAAACATGTCTGAAGCTATTTCTGTGTACAGATGTCTTTTCAAGGCTAGATTATTACAGTGGGAGTTTTGGATTCCCTGCTGTGAGTAATCTGTCAGTGCAGGTTACTTAAATTGCAGTTGCTTGGATCCTTGCAGACTGATGACTGTCTGTCTTAAAGTCCTGGCTTTGGCTGGACTGTCAAATTATGTTGTTTTCCAAGTCCTCTAGCTCACATTCAAAGAGAGAACTATGTCACGGTCAAATTCAGAGCTAGGGCCCTCCTTGGAAGAAAGAGCTAATGAAATCCTCTGTACTGTCCCTGCTGGAAACCCCAACAAGGGAGAACAGGAACTGTCAGAGGAAGAGTGTGACCAGTGTATGCTGCTTCTCATGCTTCCTCTATAGCTTCCCTGGCAGTCTGAATGTGAATTAGAGCATTTCTGGGCATAGAGGGCAGTCAGATTTAGTAGTCCTAAAGTATAGAAACATAGTTGTACTTCTCAGAAACTGTCAGCAAAGAAAATGTCAGGCCATTGTGTCCCTGGCTTAGGTAGGGGTAAAAAGGTGTGTTTACTTACCCACAACCTTGGTCTCAATCACTGTGATTGAGGGCACTTTGAAGGAATGCATCCTGTCTGCAGATCCCCTGACTAATACAGTTAAAGATGCTTTGTCTGTCTCATCATTCAAGCAAAGGTTTAAGGCAACAGGATTTCAGTATGCTCAGCCTTGGGCAGGCAAGCAAGAGCAGTAAAAAGAAGCAAGCAGTTTCTCCCCCTGCGCCTTGAGCATCCAGTCAGGCCACAATTATTCAGGCACAGCACATCCCAGCACAGAAGGATGCACCAGGCAAGTGCCCTGATCCTCAGCTGCTGCAGTGGGGACACTGTGTGTAACGGGTTAGCAGACCATGCCCCTTTTCTACCCACAGAAAAATTTAGCCCTTGAAATATTCTGATTTCTGTCCCTGCTGATAAGATTCCAGGCAGGCAGAAGCTGCCCTAACCCTGAAGTTGCAGCAGCCTTGGTTTGTTGATGCCTGGAGTGGGACATTTTGCTGGGCCTGGAGTGGCCCTGCAGAGCTCCAGTGGCAGCTGCGTGGTGTGTGTCACTGCGTGTCTGCCTGCCCGCGAGATGCCTTGTCAGCTGCAGTCTTTGTCAAGAGATGGAAGCAGTTTCCTGTTGACCCATTTTATGGGTGAGTAAAACATAATCAATACAAAGTAAACAGAAGAATCTCATTGGGAAAAGGTTTATCTGGGTTAGGCTTTTTATTTGCCATGTGCTGGTGTGAGAAGGCTTCATATGATACAGCACTGGGAATGGCTGAGGAAACAGAAATGTATGGTGAGAACTGATGAAACGTGTCAGTGTCTAAAACTAGCAAATTAATCATCAATACCAATCTAGAAAATAATACATAACGCTTATCTCCTTGCTGCCTAATGCCTGTGACTCTAGATGATTTGATTAGGTTTCAAGGTTTCCTTTAGAAAATGTAAATATCAGGACCTTTTTTCCTTTTTGGGCCACCACAAAGAGCAAGGGGATTACTCAAGGTTGCCTAGAGATTAAGGCATTGTCTAAAAGATTTTCTTAATGCTGAGAAGTGAATTATAAAAACAAAAATCCCAAAAGTAGAAATATCCCTGAGAGGTCTTTGGCTGCAAACCCCTGTAGGCAGGATCAAAGGCACTTAGGTTGCTATTTCTCTAACTTATTTATTAGAGAGAATGCACTCTAATCAGGATTTAAGGAACATGGACTAAGACTACATCCTTTTATCGCTGGGTAGCTGGCTGGATATATATGTGTACTTTTAAAACCTTGATGTTTTATAAACAAGTGAAAATGAAAAATAATGAAATGAAAATAAAATGTTAAACTTCTCTTAGATGAAGCAGAAGGAAGACGACTCCTGCAATGTTCATTTGTTGCACTGTATCCAGAAATGCCAGTTAAAACACTTTCCTAGGAATCTACTGCTTTTTGGTTTGGTGTAGTAAGTTCCAGTCTTGAATCACCTCTTTATATGGTGTGAGAAGCTGGCTGAAAAATTTAGGTTCAGCAGGCAATCCGTGTTTTCCATTCCTTTTCAGGTTTCTGACCATGAAAATTATACTATTGATAATTCACTCATTAATGATATTTTCCTGCATCATACTGCCAGTATGTCAAGTATACTCAAAATGCAAGTGAAAATACAAGCAATTTCTCTCCAAAATCCGGAAATCAAACTGCATGATCTTTAGCATGGGGTACTATTCTGTCCTTGTTGTAATGAGTGCCTTCAGTATCCAAAGTGCTTATTTAAAGTCTAGGGTACCAAAAAATTAAGAGCGGGTATTTGATGTCTCAAAGAATGAGAGTAAACTATTTTCTCACTGAAATTTAGGCAAAAACTTTATTGCTAATGCAACACACAGGGCTAGGTTCAGGGCTGCTTTTGTTTGGAACAGCAGATAATCCCCAGTTGTGGTGCACAAGGGAAGGGAACCATCTGCTCTCCCAGACCAAGAGCTGTGCTTGAGCTGCCTTGGAGTCTCAGTGCCACCACAGCCCCTTGGGCAAGGAGGGATCTGTCCTTCTCTGGGTCTCTGTCACCTGAGGTCTTCACAGATCACCCCCAAGGTGATGCTGACTGCCCTTCATCTCTGTAACACCGGCTGCGAAACAGCAGTCTAGACAATCTCTGGCAGATATTTATCTAACCCATTCATTTAAAAGTTCTGATATAGAGTCTTAATTATCCTTCAGTTGAACAAATTCACTTCAATCTTTCCTGATGCATGTAGAATCTATTATTTTACATAGCCTGCCCTTCCAGAGGTCACAGGGAGCAACTGATCTCATTGCCATCCTTGATTGCCATTCTCTTTTTTATAGGTAAGACTGTAATCATGTCTTTCCTCAGGCTCCCTTTCCTGTGACCCTTTCTCATAGGGCACATCTTTCTAAATGTCTTTCTATTTTTGCTGTCCCTTTCCAGCATTTTCCTAATTGCCTCTCTTGCTCACAGCAGCACTCAAAACTGGATATAGCCAGTACTGAATAGTGGGTTGATTACTCTCCTGTGTCTTACATGTCATTTTACTGTCAACACATAACAGCAAAATATTTGCCTTTCCCCACAGCTTTTCAGTAGGGAAGTACCCAATTTGGCCATAAAAATCTGAGCATTCTCTCAGAAGCATGGGGGATTTTTTCTGTGTTTCCTCTTGCAGAGAGATGAAGGTGTAGAGATTCACACAGGGAAGGACTCCCTACGTGCTTTGGGTTTATCAAAAGTAACACAGGGGAAAAAAACCTGTTGATGGATGGATAGATAGGTAAACTTTGTGTGGACACACCTTTGAAAGGTTTATGTATATAATAAAACATTAAGTTCATATCCTCAGCTTTTATGATACGCTGTAACATTCCAGCATTGGTTTCTCCAGTACATTATCATGGATACTACATAATATATGTGTTCCAAAATCTGTGTGAGGTCTGTGCTGTTGGTTGAGCATGAATGATAAAAGATCCTTTTGCACAACATCTTTGCCATCAGACTCTTTCCTAATAAGCTATTAGTCACAAACACCTGCTTACAGAGGTCAATCAGTGTCCTTGCTACAGAATTCCCTTTCTGTCCCATGATTGTGAATACATCATTCAGTGGTTTATCCTGTGTTGTCAAAATCAGTGTCATTTGAGGGCTAATTTTCTAAAGATGCCAATTTCTTGCATTGTAATTTCTGAGACTAAATAGCACACGGGGAAATGTTTAACCTCCATCGGTTATCAGCATTGACACTTCCCATTGTACAGATCACACAGCAGAGAGGTGCTCTGTAACCCAGTATTCTTGCTCTGTAACCCAGTATTCTTGCTCTGCTGTTGGAATCGTAGATGTAGCACCCTAAGGATGCCTTGTAAGAATTTGAATTGAAAAGCTCAAATACAGGTGTGGTTGGGATGTTCTTAGTGTCATTTTCACACAAATAAGTCTTGCAGAAGTTACTTCCATTTCTATAAGCTATAGCGTTGCTACTTTTCATTCTTAAGACTTTATTTCATTCCGGAGAGGGAGATGTTATCCCTAAGAAAACATATGAATGAAAAGGTAAAAAAACAACCCAGCACTCTTACAACTGGGTCTAGAAGCTGTTGCCTTTAACTCACTGAAGATGACGGCAAACATCTGAAAGCTATTTTGTTCTTTTGCTATGCTACAGGTGCAATGTATGACAGCCAGGAGAGAGGGAGAGCTGCAGGACTCCTGGTGCCTGTGTCAGACCTTGCTCAGTGCAGCCCTGCCAGGCTCCACCATGGGCTAATGAGGAGCTGCTGAGGGACTGGCTGGGCTAGGAACTCACCAAACATTCATCCTAACAATACTTTGCTGGAAAGCTGCTTGCATCATCTCAGTGTGCATGAGGGATGAGCAGTGTGAGTAAAACCACAAATCTCTTTATAAGCAGAGCTTTATTCCTGACACAGTAATTAAGCAGTAATTAGAAGTTTTGTGAGTAATGGGAATAGTTGCAGGAAACTAAGAGTTCTTGTTTACGGGGAAAAATTGCATGGTGCCAGCATCTCAGAGGGGTGGAAAAAGGCTGGAAGTAAAGCTCAGATATTTTGCTCATGTTAACAGCAATCACAAACAAAATTCCATTCTTAATTTATGAACACTTGGGAAAACTATTATGAAGTAAATAATAATTTTTTTTTCAGCTCTGCTGAAAGGTCACGAAGTCACTGAAAGGGAATAAAATAGAATCACTGAATGGTTTGGGTTGGAAGGGACCTTAAAAATCATCTAGTTCCAACCCCACTGCCATGGGCAGGGACACCTTCCACTAGACAAGGCCCAGGACACTTCTAGGGGTGGGGCATCCACAGCTTATCTGGGCAATAGTTTTGACCTTAAAATATTTTACTGAATTTTTGCTTAAAGAAAGACAATTCTGCAGTGGTGATAAATAATCCATTTTAAAATTTGTTAAAAAAAGAAAAAGAAAATACCAGTAATTGGATGTTGAATTAAACGATTCTGAACTTGACTTCAGACAATCTCTTCCCAAACTATTGTGTAAATATACATGTATTTATCATAATTTCTCTTCCTGTATTTTATAAGCAACTCTCTGCCCACAGTTTCATGCTTGCAATTTCTGTTAGACAATAGTATGGCAGCAATTAGTTATCAATGTTGTTCTGAGTTTGGGACATGTTTCCTGTCAACTATTGTACGTGATCATTCATGGTCCCTCCTCATACAGACCTGACCATCTCTGGATGTCCCCAGATTAATTTTCTGTGAGTAGTTCATTTGGTATGATTTGTAGAAACAAACTGTTCACAAAACACTATATAAACCCAACTTGTATTGTGTGTTTGCATACAATGCTCATGGCTTCTAAAGTTTTCCAAGTTGTTTAGAATAGTTATAAGGAAGATCCTGCCTTTAATAGGACCTAAGATCAGAATGCTTTGGGGGAAGACAAGTCCAGTAAATTGATTTTAAAAATATAATGGCTTATTCAACTTTTATTAATATCAGCAATCATTTCTGTTCCATTTTGTCCTCAGCTTTTCTGTCTTGGTCTTTCTCAGCTTTAATTTTTAAGTAAGGAAGTAATTGCAGTCAATTTTCCTGCTTCTATTCCTGTCTTATCTGTTCACAGCATGTTTTTATTAACAAAAACTGTCAGCAGTTTCAAATGGTGTACAAACTTTCTCGACAGAAAATACCTATCAAGATCATTAAATACAGAGCACTGATAGATACAGATATGAGACTGGTTCTGGGTCCCAATGTAGCTCCTCCATCAATTTGTATCACAAAGTTTTGCAACAGCCACCAATCTTCCTGAGAAAGAGAGTCCTCCAAGACTGAAAAGTCTCTTGTTTGAGACTGGCCATATGGCCATAACCCAGAGAAAACTCCTGCCACATCTGAGATGTCATCCCAGTTAACTGGGCTAAGGAAAAGGCATAAAATGACATACAATTATTTTTCTGTCCTTTGGCATCCTGCACAGAGCAGAACTTGCCCGAGGTGAAAGCCAAAACTTGTATTTATCTTCTTTCATTAAACTGATTCTTGGGGGCTTTTTCCTTGTTTACATTCTAGCAGTGCTTTCTTTGTGTATGATGTTTTAATGAGATCTTTTTAATTTTTAAGTGCTTAACTTTTTATTCCCTTTCCCAAATCTTTTACATTTTGTTCTAATTTGCCTTTCTCATGTATAAATGAAATTTTCCTAACATTGTTCCTATTACTTTCTTTTACTTAGATAGCAGGCTCTGTCTTAGAGACTTTCTGGTTGCTCATCCTACAGTGTGCAGACTTTAAAAATTGCACTTTGAAATTGGAAAATCCAGTCACTTTTTTTTTCTTTTTTTTTTTTTCCCCCCCCAGGATATGTCCTGTTGTGAGTTAATTTAGAAAGAGCACTGTGGCTTCCCTGATTCACAGTAGTACATTCCCCCCACAAAAATTACTAGAATAAAACAATGTTTCTACTACATTACACATTTTTACTGTATCTTCAAGTGTGCGATTTTTACTTTTTTAGTGCTGGTTGATCCTACTGCATCTGTTTCCTTTTTAGTCTTTAATTTATTTTGGGCTGTAAACTGTCCAAGTAACAATTTGAGTGATGCAGCAACAGAAGGTGACCCAGATTACACAACACTGTACGCTAATGCCAAGTCTTCTTGTTCAAAGGCAGCTGCTCAAAGCTTTGTGTTATTGCTATTCACATTCAACAGACACAAATCAAACAGCCTCTTCAGGCACACAGCCTGCCTATCTTCATTTTAAACATGTTCAAGAGCTACTGTTTTTCATACACATATATCAGCCTCACCAGCTGAGACCATTTAGCCTCCTTGGCTTGTATTTACTCTCAACCATCTGACACAATTATCAAGGAAACCCATTGTGACTCCCACTACTTTGCACACTTCTGTTTATGTGGAAGTTTGCCGAGAACATTTTCTCTATAAAAATAGTTGGACTTTCATGCTCTCTCCTATTGGAGATATTTAGAACACCAAATATATCACAGTATTTTAATAACTCCTTTCTCTAGAAGTTGCAATTAAAAAAGCATTTATAATAAAGCAATACTACTAAAATACATAACAAACAGCTTTAGAAAAGGATAAATTAGTCTAGATTTTAATCAGAAAGGATTATATTTACTGAATGAGTGTTATCAAAAAGCAGACTTTAAAGTATAGGTACATTTTTAGCAGAACAATTTGTTGCTGTACATTAAATATGTGAAGTGACAAAATGCTTTCATTCCTCAAAAAAAAAAAAGAAAGAAATAAAGAAAAAAGTTTAAGCATAGAGATTGGGAAAGCTATCAAACGACGAATTCATACAACTTAGTTTCATGGACCAAATCTTTTTGGCATCTCCACGAAATTTTTAAAGCCTTCTGACAACACAACCTTCCTGCTAGAAGTGCACGTCTAACCATCTACCCAGAGGACATGTCAGAACAATAAGAAAAAGTGCAAATCTTACTTTTTAAATGGATGAGCAGCAAAAAACTGAGGTAGAAGATGAGTAGAGAGTTAATTCTTGAATGAGCCATATTCATCTTGATAGGACATTCTCCACTGAATTGCCCGTTGTCCAAAGGGCTGATGCTGATCCTCACTGCTTTCTCCTCATCTCTGAAACTAAGGGCATACCCAAGGCACCCAGCCCGCTACAAGCCATCTTTGCCCCTCATCAGCCTGCTCGCTGCAAACCTGCACACTTTGATTCAAAAGGCAGTTGTGCTTGTTAAGGTTTTACTTCGGCAGGTCCGAGTGGCTTTTCAAACCTGGTGCAGATTTGTCTGTGAGCTGGAGCGGAGTCTTTTCACGCTGTCAGCTGTGGAGCCGTGTGGGGAATGGTGCGCTCCGCAGGCACGGCACTGTGCGCGCTCCGCTGCTCTAAGTGTGCAGCACTCATTAATCTGCTGCTACAGCCCTAATTCGCAGTGCAGACACAAGATGCTTTCTTGCAGAGTCAGCTAACAAACACCTCCTGCTTGCTGAGGTTTTTCTCTATCTCATGTCACTAGCACGTGAAGTGAAAAGATGAAACATCCCCATTCTCAGTCTTTTTAGTGGTCAGATGGTGTTAGCCTGTTCTTTTCCACAGTATTTTCTGTTGGTTTTGTTGTTGTTATTGTTTGCACCAGATTCACTAAAAAGCACAGAAATTGGGAGCTGGCACAGGACCTCTGATCTTTCTCAGGCTGTGTTATAATCTTGGACTGCTCACAGAATCAGATGGCACAGTAGGGTTGATAAGAGAAAGGGATGGGCTCTTGGCACTTGCCCTGCTTGCCTCGGTGCAGAAACCAGGCATTCCCAAACGCAGGAACAGCCTGAAAAATCTGCTTGGCCATTGCTGTCATGCTACTGTAAAAGAGATAATGCTCAATACATTGATATTGTCTTTTGCCCTCCCCACTTCAGCAAAATCTTAATCCTGAGTTCAGGAAGCCTTTGATAATGAGTTTAACTTTATGTGTGCACTTAACTGAACTAAGCAGACAGAAAGTCAAGCATATGCTGAAGGCCTCAGGTGAGTAGGGAGCAGACTGTTGATACCAACATGAATTGGTAGGTACTTTCACATCCACTCATTCAGCTCAGTGAACTGAAAAATTGTTAAATTTCTCCTGCCGCAAGGCTCTTCCTTCTTTCCCATCTCATTCCTGTGCAGCTGCAATCATCCAGTGCTGCCCTCGTGGCACAGCTTTCCAGACCCTCTTGCCCTTCTCTGAGCACCAGCTCAGCAGCTCTACCACCTCTGCTCCCCAGGAAGCCTCCACACTCCCACTTGTCTGAGCCTCCTCACTCCACCTCCCAGCTCTGGTCCCTCCAATGGCAGCCCAGGCTGGATTTCCTGGTGAAATGCCATAGGCTATGGACATCATGATGAACAGGACTTCTAGTGGAAAGTACTTAGATAACTATCAAGTTAAATAGAATTAAGTAGAAAATTGTAGTTTTCAGCTCTTTCACTTCTTGTAATCCCCTTTGTTTTATATTTACATTTATAATTGTTTGGTTGTTTTCCTCTCCTTGCCATCTGTCTATGTAGTTTGTGTTTGAAATTTACCAGTAAAATACAGAAGCATTACAATGTGAGCATGAAAATACTACTCTGTCATCTGGGAATTCTTCTGTTGGGCTAAATTATGCAGCTGAGTCAGTGCTGATTGCCTCCTTTAAGTGCATCATTATTTAAATTTGTCATTATATAACTTACTTAGAAGATCATTTTCTGATATAATTTTGAACAATTTTTTTTTAAATTGAAAAGGTTTAAATTGAAGGTCTTTTGGAAGTTACTACATTGTAATTTCATTCAGAATAACCAAAAGAGCTGCTTTTTCAACCTGTTTGAAACTTAACTCTGCATTTCTCAATGCCTTTTTTCAAATGTCTCTTTTTAATGAGCTATTCATGCCCCAGAATTTAGTGGGGAATAAAATAGATTAACTGATAACTGCCCTAATTCCTTGAAGTTGCCTACATGAGCAGGTTCAAATTTCTGTATGAATATCATTTGTACACAGTGAAACATAATATCTATATATAATTTCCATGCTTTCTCATTACAAACTAGCTTTGAAGAGATTCTGCAGTCATAAAAGTCAGAGGCTACACCATTTTCTGAGGGGGAAAGGGCTTTCATTTGAGTGGTACCAGTTCCATTCTGATTGCTTCTGTGAAATAATTATGGAGCAGTGTAGTATCAGACTATACTAGTCACTGTCATCTCTTCTAAAATATTTTACTCAATTTTCTCCAAGTTTCATTATCTAGCATCTTTTTTTTCCTGACACAAGCACTGTTTTTAATTTTCAGATGGCAGCAGTACTAATTAATCATGTATCTTCTGCCTCTCACTGCTAAGCATGTTGTTTTCTGATTGTTCAATGTTGTTCCAATTTGAAGTGCAATTTTTATTGACACCATCCTGTGCCTTCTAGGTCAAATATATTTGCAGGTGATTTTCTTAAGTAATTGCTACTTATTTTCTGTAAAATGTTTTGGTTGTTTTAATCTAAACTACAAAATGAACAGACATTAGAAAAGTTAAATAATTCATATGAAGTGTAAACTTCCCTTGCGAGTGGAAGATGTGGGTTTACAAAATGCCTGATGCTGACTAACCTGAAGCTTTTATTGAATCCTTTTGTTCACTGGCAAGTAAGGCACTGGTAATTAGTCAGGAATAGGTGGGTGATTTCACAGAAGAGTGGAAGAGTGACTGAGCTAAAGATAGCATGGCCTAGAGAGGTTCGGGATATGCAAAACTCAGCTGGACAAAGGTCCTTTGCAACCTGCTTAAACTGGACCTGCTTTGACTGGGTGGTCCCTTCCCACCATATGATCCTGTGATTCACTGCATATAGCGTTAGATTTCCTGCCCAAGCTCCTGGCTATATTAGCTCAGTTCCCAGTTTTGTATGCCTAAGGCAGAAAGCCTCCATTTATAAAATGGTCCTTGTTTCTCCCAAGGGTCTTTGATTTTCTTACTAGCATTCAATGGTGCTTCTTGTGTACATCTTCTCTTAAGTTCTTGCTGAATTTTGTCACAGATGAAATTGGGATTCTGAATTTCACCAGTGATGCCAGTTCACCACTGGGAGAACTTATTCTATGAAAAACTATGGAGCATTAGAGCATGAAGCCACTGCGGTCTGACGACATGGTTTGGGCATTAAAACACATTCTGAAGTATTTATTGAAAACTCAGGATGATGGGATTTGCTAGAACAATGGACCTGACCAGATCTGATAGACAGATTATCTTGCTGTTCATGGTACTTGTACCCTCTTCATGAAACAGCTCATGGATAATTTTCTTTTTCTTTAGCTTGTAGACCTTTGGGTAATTATGAATGGACAAACTAAGACAACAGATAAACCAATGTGAATAAGGGATGGCTAAAAGGCCTTGTGGATGGAGAGTTGTACTGTAACAGGAAGTTGTTTACCTCATTAACAAAACTGCTATAGATCTATTTGCATTTTAATTAGGCCTCCTGCAAAAAGAATAATTTTGTGCATTAATTTCTCAAAGTTACATGCCCACAAGAACACTAGGCAAGAGACAGTTGGAAACTCCCTTGGCCCATACTTTTCCACAGATAAATATTTTATGACTATATTTAACTACATGTATTAGTCTACAAATATTACTTTTTTTGAGGCTTTTTTTTCCTTTTTATTAAAGTGTACAAATACTTGGGGGACTTAGTAAGGAGGTTTCCCTTTGAACTCTTGCTTTGCTCTTTTTATTTCTTCCTTGTCTTGAGTAGCCCTTCAAAGCAGAACATCCTCTTCCAGAAGACCCAGCGGAGCATGAGCTTCCAGCTCTGCCCATTTTCAAATTGTAAATGGGAGCAATAACCCAGCCTTCACTGCCAAGTGTATTTTCAACTACACATACTTCAAGTAGTGTTTGCTTGAAGCACTTCATACTTGCTCACAGTCAGGAACTAGTTAAGGTGCATGCTGTTCAAATTACTGCATTTCTGGCCAGGAGTTTAAGGTGTTTTGTTATGTTTTCATATGAATAATCTCCTGAGTATTTTACAATTAGGGAGACAAAACGAAGTGTCTGTGTCAGGTATGACAGGATTCCCCTGGGACCTGCAGAACTCAATAGCGTGTAAATCACTTATTCTCATCCTTGCATAGTTTTTTTGAAATAACACATTTTTATTGCATTGTGTGTGGCTGGGAAGCAGGGATCAGGAAGCAGAGAAGCAGGAAGCATCACCAGGGAAGCAATTCCACTGTCAGATGAATGTAGGTCAGACCTTGTCAATGCAGATGAAAATTGGCAATTAGTATTCTGTACCTTGCTGCTAATGAACCGTCTAATCAGGATGTTTCTGTCTACACCAATAAGCTTCCTGTGAGTGTTGAGGTTATGGGAGTGCTTGAGAAGATGAGACAAATAGTGTTTTTACAAAAGCAGCGATATATTAAGATCTAAACGGGTTGTACATTTATTTTCCCTCTATGCTTTTCACTTCAGAAGAGTAGATGCTAACAGTCTTATAAATCCTCTTCTAATTCTCTTTTTTAATTTCCTACAGAGTGAGATAGCTCATACCACAGACCAGAAAGACCTTAAATGGGAATTAAATTGAAAATCCCATCTGTTGCAGAGGATATAGTTGTATAGGTAAGCAATGGTTCTAACAGTATTTGGAACAGATTTACATTTGTATATAGCATCATTTCACCTGATCAATACTAAGTGGTTTCAGAAGGAATTCAGACACAATAATTCCAGCAGGCAACAGTGCAGAGGAGAAAGAGCAAGCATCAAGAAGGCAGGATTGGTTCTCAGATATGCTTGATTTTAACACACACTTTAAATGTAAATATTTTACTTCTGGTAAATGCTGTAATTGTCCCAGGGACAGGACAGGCTGCTAATTACACTCATATGGAGAGGCTGGGAAGGAGGAGATACTTCTAAAACTGTTGTTTGAATTTTGGTCTTCACAAATAGAGAAAGCTGACAACCCACTTGGTTTCACAGGTCAAACACTGGGCTGAGGGTCAGGAAACCATTTCTTTCCCTGGTTTTGCTTCACTGTGCTTGCAGTGATAAATTGTTTTGAGGTAGTGAAATTTGCAATGGAAATGCAAAACACAGTAATCCTCAAAAGTAATAATTGTAACAGGCAAATACAGAAGCTTCTTCATTTTTCATGATCTGTAATATTCCTAATTTTTTTTTATTTTTCTGTATTCAGTCATTATATATAGACTGTTTGTGACAAGGTTTTGAAAGACATCTGACAATTTGGAGCTTTTTGATTGTAGGTTTTCTGTTGAAAGATGTGACTTCCAGAAAGTGCAAAGCAAAATTTCCACGTAGGCATCTCTGAAGTGTCTCAGTGTGGTTCCTGGCAAGCATTAAATTCCTCTTGGAAACGTTGGCCTCTGTATTAAAGTATTAGATAATATTATGGGAACAATAAGTAACAGTAAGTGCCCCAAAGGGATTTCAAGTTTCTGCTAAATATTAGTTAAGACAGCATTCATCTTAATGCCAGTGCATTTCTCAACGGCTGCAGTTTTGTTCCAAACTAAATCCTGGAAGTTTGTCAGTTTGAATTATATTGTTCGCAAGGTAGAATGAAATATTCTGGCTTCCACACTTGTGTTGCTTCAGATTATCTCACACCTCTTTTAATTACTGGTGGTGATACTGACCTCAGTGCTGATGGAGGTGGCACAGTTTGATGTCTAAGCATCAAGGGGAAAGAGCAAACCTTAGTACTGCAGCTGTCTGATTTTGCCAGTATCCAGAGAGCCCCTTAAACCACCACCAGGTGGTTTGTTGCTGAACTGCACCTTAATTTTTGTGTGTGGGCAAACTGAGATCTTTGCATATGCTGAATTTGACACAGTGCTTTCCATTTTCCTGGGTATCAAGACTTCTTTTTTTTTTTCATAGTAACTTCTTCCAATACATTGAAAATCTGGGTGAATATGATTTTTGTAAGAGGCAGCTGCTGAGAGGTCTTAGCACCCAGATTTGACTTCAGCACCAACATTCACCAACCATAGTTTTGTGGGACTGAGACTTCCAAATTGGAGACCCTGAGTTTCTGGAGTACAAGTATTTCTAAGGCTAATTAATTTACTTGTAGTCTGCCTCGATATCAGAAACTAATTATATTTTCTAGGGAAGATGTTGTAATTAAATAATTCAAATGTAATTAAGAAAACAGATAATGAATGTCACCTAAAATAGTCCTGAAATTCTCACACTATAGTGATGCTTCAGAAACATATATAATGGTTTCCTTATGTAATGTTTGTTTCTTATGGTGAGCAGAGTTACACAAGATATAAGCTTTGTAATTGCAGCCTTTCATCCTGAATGTGAGTAAAAAGGTAATGCACCTAGAATATGTAAATTTAGCTCAGAGAAATGAACAATGACAGTTGAAATGCTTACCTAACCCTAAAACATCCTTAAACTTCTGCAGCTGTGTGTCTTTGGGGGAAAACGCATGGTATATTATACATACTTTTAACTTTATAATTCCAAACAAATAGCATCTACAAATTACATGAATAGCGGCTCAGGGAAGTGCAGAATAGCATCTTAATGTCCCTGTACACCTTGAAGCACCCTGCCTCTCTAGCAGAGATGGATTTTGATTGCCTGACAACTGTAACCATGTCCAGGTTCATCACAAAGGGAAGGAGAAAAGCTCTGGGAAGCCTTGATAAACGCTGAGCTGATAGGCCTATACAACTGCTTCTAGCTGTCCTTATAATTACATAGCAGATATTATCCAAGGATACAAAGGCTTAAAAGCTGCTGGTAAATTTGCCAGCTCCATGTGCTAGCCTTCCAAGAAATTACTATTGTCAGCCTTCTCATTTTTTACCCCATTCAGAAACTTCTATATATTATACTCTGTTTCTGAAAAGTCTTCAATAGGGGTTTTTTTCTTTAAAATAAAGATTGCTGAGCACATTGTACACACGTTTCTACATGCATATAGTTGTGTCTTAACCTATCTACTTTCTACTGGGCAGTGTAAGTGTTCAGCAAGCCCCTGACTGTGACTCTGGTACAATGGCATCCACCACATCCAGTGCAAGCAGATGGAAGTTGGCTCTGGCAGTGTGAACAGAGATGCTGCAAGTACAGCAGAGGTCTCTTCTGACTTGGCAAAGGAATTACAAGTCAATGGGATGGACAGGCATGTGACAGAAGTGCATTGTGGGAAGACACAGGAGATGGCTCTCCTTGGGAACACAGTTCTCTTTCATATGGATTTCAAGAAGGTATTTATGTCCAGGTGTAAATAATCTGGTTGCATTGTGCCATGCCCTAATAAGCCAGGCTGGATAACGGGTGCAGGGCATTTTGTTCATCTGGAACTTGGTGTTAGCATAGTTGCAGAGCTTATAATATTAGAGAAGCTTTTAAAGTGGGTAATTTAAATGAACTGGTTAGTTCAGTACCTCTTCCTTGTATCATTGCAAGCAATGCATTCCTTAAGACTGGAGGGGGCCACAACTAAGTGCTAACCTGAACAAGAATGGACTTTGACATCTTAGTGCTTCATTTCTTCAGCTCCAAACAATCCATACAGTGAACTAGGCAACTCCTCAGCCCATTAGCCTAAACATTCTCTTAAGATTCAAAGTAGTATGAGCTGAAACCTTTCTATATCCTTGCAAGAGTACGAGATTAAAAACCTGGAATCTTAAGTACAGATCAGTATTAAGCCATCACCTGGGCTTAATCACCTGGGCATCATCATCTTCCATGGCAGAACTTCTAACTTCATGTTCTCTATAAACTTGAACAGATAGAAGGATCTTCAGGTTCATACTGTGACAGAGAATATATCTAAAAAGATTAGCATTTTTTAAGTAAAATGCAATTACTTTTCTTAGGGATTAGAAATACATTAATCCCTATGAAAAGGATGGAGAGAGAGACCAGAATGGCTCTTACTTGTATTCTGTGACCAACAAACAGCACCAGGTCTGACTGTAATAAAGCCCCAATTACCTAACCCGAGGAGAGGATAGCTGGTGTTTCCCTCTACCCGATGATTTAATTGAGCCAGTCAGCCAGGGATAATTGCTTTCTGGTTGACTAAAAAAGGGACAGTGACATCAGCCCTGTGCTACCCTCCATTACTGGAATTCTTGTTGTTTCCTAATAGGGCCTCAGCACTCAGGGTGCTCCGGCAGCTTTCACAGGTCTCTCCTCATGCAGTGCAATCTAAATGCAGCAATGTAAGACACACTAGAAACCCTTTCAAGCTGTTTACCCTGTACATTTTCATAATATTTTTTGGGGGACCAATATTATTTATGTACAAGAAAGTCTGGTTTTAGTTGTTTTACTGAAAATTTGATAGTATTGTTGCAGTCACAATGGTCTAAGACTATAAACAAGGCAGGATTTATTGAGAGAGGCAACTGAGAGTACTGTTTACTAACAGTAAACAGTAAAAATAAAAATAAAGATGAATTAGAAAAATAAAGATGAATTTGGGCACATGAAACCTTCTCAAGGTCATGTGTCCAAAGCTGGGGCACTCTGTTTAGTTCCAGTGGTGACATACGCCATCTGAACTAAAAAAAATATATTACATTTCTCCCCAGTTCTTGCCTTGCTCAAAGGAAGACCTCCTTGATGCTAGTGGTATATTATTGCAAAAGGTTTAATGTGCTCCATTGAAAGCATTGCCCAAAACAACAAAAAAATGTGGTAAGTCCATGTTTATTCTTTACACAGCTTCAGGCAGGAAGTACAGCTTTAATTTACAATAATTTTGTTACACTGCTTAAGACTTCCACCAGTAGAGGGCAAACAGATATTTCTTCCAATATTGTTCTCTTTCGTTCAGCTTTCCCCTCACTCTCCCTCCTTTCCCCTGGGCTGCCAAGCAATCGTGGTTTGGGTGGAGCTGGCATGGGTGGCAGGAAAGTAGCTGGGCAATTTCTCTGTACCCAAGGATTTTCCCCTAGGCTATAGCTTTCAAAGTGCGAGACAACGAAGTGCACCCATGAATCTACATGTAGAGCTAGCCCAGTACTGAGTACTTAACAGACATGGCATATCTGCAGGATTGTGACAGCAGTGAATGTCTCATTCCTGGCCCCTGCTAATTTCACCTCGGGACCACACGGGATTAGCATTCCAGGAGGAAATTTGCTCTGTGGAGTCTGGGGCCATACAGCTCTCTGCAACTTCCGCACTGCATTCATCCCCCAGAAAAAGATAGGAATGGCCAGGATCATTGTTATGCAACCCATGTGCGCCTACAGAATGCCCTACAGAGCAAAACCCAAGCAGAGGCACAGCGTCCACCCTTCCCTGCACTAAAGTTCCCAGATGGAGTGAAGCAGGCTGATACAGTCAGAGAGGATCTGACCTCCTTCTCTCCACATTTCACTTGCTGCCCTTTAGAGAGGAGAGAAGGGGAGTAGCCTGATCAACAGGATTCACATGTCAACCATCCATAATAGTACAACAAGCCTCCAGCTGATTAGTGCCCCAGAGAGTCCTGAAATGAGAGACTGGGGTGGTCTTTTCATGGCCTATGTGAAAGAATTTCTTGGCAATGGTTCCAGCAATGGAACTTATTCAGCACTGTTGGTTAGAAAACTTGTTGGAGTCTCTAGACAATCTTATAACCCTTTCAGTCCACAGCCTAATTTAAAACATTTGTGTGTATATGATGATTGGCAATAAAATACAGAAAAAACTCAGACTAGAGGAAGTATAGGCTTTGTGGGTTCCTCCCTAGGTCCCACCCATCACTGACACATCTGGGATACAAAAAGGAGGAATGACAGGATGGGTCATGTTTCAGCAGTATGAAGCCATGGCAAATTAGCTATAAAATTCCTAGAGAGACATTTATCTTAGCAAAAATGTCATGGCCAAAGTAAAGGTGGCTGGAAGAGGATGGGATTGTTTGTGCTACTAGATTTACAGCTGGATACTTACAGTGATCAGCTCTTAAGGAATATATTGGGAATAAACTGAAATTACTCAGCCAGGTCTTAAAACCTGGATGCTATTTTTATGTAGTTTTATATCTGTTTGGTTGGCAGCTAAGTGCATAGCTTCAAAGTTGATACTTTACTTGTCATTTGTTTAAATGGCATTTGATTCAAATATCTCTAATTTCTAGTTTCCCTATATCTCAGAAGTGAAGATTTTGAGCTGCAGAATAAGTATTTGAAGATGAAACTGCCTCTTCCAACACCAAACCCTGTTGCACAAAGCTGCTTCTTAATTTCCAACAATGCAAGATGGTTTATTTGATAAATATGCTGTTTCCTTGGACAACTATAAGCACCTGCATTTGCAAGTTCTGTACAGTCTCACAGAGGTGAGCAAGTGCTTATTCTTTGTTTGATATCACTAGGTAACCTAAAAGTCAGCTTTTAGATCTAGGTGGGATATTCTATTAACTGGCAAAGGAAATTTAATAATAAGAATAGGAACAAAAAGGATTAATATACCTAAATTTTTCTTGTACCACTTTAAGTGTAAAAGACTTAAGGCTGAAAGAACCATAATGACCTGAGAGTTCAAGGACATTTTGTTTCCAGAGCGTAATTATTGCTGCAGTGCCAGGCATGGTAATGGATCACTTAGCACTGTACCACTTTTCTTTGAACTGCGTCCTTCATGTATCATATAACAGAGAAAGAAAAAAGTGTTACCTAGGCTTGTGCTGATTCAGAATGCCTGCTGAACTTGTAGTTTGGGAATTAGACATGGATGCTTGGTAGACTGCTAAGAAACCACATTGAACTTAATACAGAGTAAATAATATCAGCAACACATAAAGAAAATAATCAGCTTGTTAGGTAGAGAAAAAAAAAACACCAAGCAAAACTCCTTCCCCAAGTACCCCAACAACACAGAGAAACTAAGCAAGTCTCAGGCCTATTCCACTGAACACTTTCCTAGCTTGGTTACACTTGCTGGCAAAATGGTTCTCATCAAGGCTGCATTTTCCTTGTGTATTTGGCTCATGAAAACTGATGAAGCACAGAGTTATATACTTTCCAAATGATGCTACTTGCTATGGAAACAGTAAGACCCAAGAAGCCAGTATCTGCTAATGACGTCTTCATGAGTCTACTATCCAGATTAGAGTGAAATGTAAAGCTCAAGCTTAAAATTTACAGTGCCTTTCTCTCAGAACTTCCTTTTTCCATGCAAAATTAAAATAGAGAAACTTATCAAATAGAGAAACATATTTTTACAGGTTATGTACAGTTAAACTTGGACTCTACAGAAATTAAAGCTGGGCAAGCACAAGCAACATCCTAAAAGAGCAGATGCCTCAGAGATAAGTAGATTTTTGCCTTCAGTGCAAGAAAACCATAGTAATATTGATTGCTCTATTTATATTGATGACATTGTTTCACTTCAAAAGTAATAACTAAATGAAAGAACTGATGCTACTTAAAAATATTACTTGAAATGGGTTAATATTGAAATATAATTTGATTGTAATATTCTATTAGAGATGAAAAAAAGACAAAGCTAAATAATTGTAGGCTTTAATGAAAATGCAGGGCTGAGAGTACAGGCAGTACAGCAACACTCAGGATGTAACAAATGCTTTGAGAATTTTCAGTATTTTTATGGAAAAATGCAACACCTGCGAGTCATGCTGTGTTTGTTATGCTAGGTGACAATCCCTATCAATTTACAGGTCATAAATACAGAATACGTGCAGAAGAATAAAGTTTAATCCTTCTTTAAAGCTGACAGGAAGATAACCCCATTTTCGGTGTCACATTGTCACTACCAATTGAGTATCTTGGGGAGGATGGGGATGGAATGAACAGAAGGCTGATTGCCTTCCATATGCTGCTGAACTGCAGCCCGAGTGGATTCCCCCGAGCCGGGGGCACTGCCGGGGCTGCTCCTTCTGCCCCCCGGGAAGCACGGAAACCGGGGATTTCACAAGAACTTATGTGAAGTGCTTCAAAATTCTGAAGCAGAAGGCAAATTCAAAGCAGTAGTTTTGAGTATTTTCTTGGTCCTGGAGAGTGAAGATCAGAATTTCTGGATCGTCCCACTGATTCAGTGTGCTACTAATTTTTCTACATTGTATTAATTTGTTATGTTTGTGGTGCTAAACAGTTTCAATAACTTATCTAAGTGCATTATTTGAAAAATCTGCAAATCCTAATTTTTTTTCTCTTTCACTGCTCTGGATTTTGGTTGTTAGCAAGGGGTGTAAAAGCACAGCTACTGTGCAGAAATAAATGGCCTGTGAGGAGTATTCAGGGTTGTAATGGTTCGTTTTTAGCTTTGCACACGGTGGAACTCCGTTTCTCTTTGCATTTTCCTAACTTAGAATTCTAGTTCTGTGCTCAAAAATTACATGAGAATTGTGCATTTTCTATGATACAGAGTATTTCTCTATAAGCTTGTATTACAGTAGACAATTGACTTGTACGTTCAATTTATGAGCTACAGGAAGCACGACAACGGGGAACTCGGCAAGGGACTCGCTCGGCTTGGGGAGCGCTGCGAAGGACTCAGGCAAGAAGGCAAATTCAAAGCCGTGCGGCGGCGGCGGCGATGGCAGTGACAGTGGCAGTGACAGCGGAGGTGCCGATGGGGGCGGCAGTGGCGATGGCGGTAGCAGTAGCGGTGTCTCTGGTAGTGACGGTGGCGGTGCCGGTGGCTATGGTGGTGGCGGTGTCTCTGGTGTCCCCGCTGTCCCGGGTGTCCCCGCTGTCCCCGGTGTCCCGGGTGCCCCCGCTGTCCCCGCTGTCCCGGGTGCCCCCGGTGTCCGTGGTGTCCCCGCTGTCCCCGCTGTCCCGGGTGTCCCCGCTGTCCCGGGTGTCCGTGGTCTCCCCGCTGCCCCGGGTGTCCCNGCCGGGCCGGGGAGGGCAGGGCAGGGCAGGGCAGGGCAGGGCTGTGGCGGCCGTGCCCCGTCAGGGTTAGGCAGGAGGCGGGCGCGCCGCGGGGTAATAATAACAACAGAGCGCGGCCATCCCGCAGCGCGGCACAGGCTAAATGCGGCCGGAGCAGAGCAGAGCCAGCCCCGGCCGCCGCCTTGGGGCTAATAATAGCCAGTGGCGGCTCAGGGGCTCCGAGGAGGTTATGCCATGGTCTGGAAAGCAGAGAGAATAGAGTTGAGTGATTAATAGGAACGTAAGTTATGCAAGATAGATCAGAGTGAAAGACAGAGAGCGTTACTTCCTTTTTTTATTAACGCTTAAGGGCTAAGAATAATTGTTACCATGATTCTTTTGCAGAGTATGAAATTACTGTTGCATGTTTTCTTAAGGTCTGGAGCAGAACCAAGTCTTCACAGGAATTCTTTGCTGATCACCTATGAAGCTCCTGGTCTTGAAGTTCCACTTTTGCAATGAGGAAGAGGAGACGGCTCGCTGCAAGTCTAAACGAAAAGGTTCATCTTGGCCATGAGAAAGATACTTCGGAGCAGATTCTTGTAGTGGATTGTGCACAAGAGATTGTCTCAAAGTCTGCAGAAATAGCACCTGCAGATCCGCGTGAATCTTCCCACGAGCTTTCACCATCACCAGAACAAAGGAAGCTCCTAAGCTCATTGCAGTATAACAAAAACCTACTTAAATATTTAAATGACGATAGACAGAAACATCCTTCGTTTTGTGATTTACTCATAATCGTAGAGGGAAAAGAATTTAGTGCTCACAAAGTTGTCGTGGCTGTTGGGAGTAGTTATTTTCATGCCTGTTTGAGCAAAAATCCAAGCACTGATGTCGTCACATTAGATCATGTAACTCATTCTGTGTTTCAGCATTTGCTTGAGTTTCTCTACACCTCTGAGTTTTTTGTGTATAAGAATGAAATTCCATTAGTGCTGGAAGCAGCAAAGTTTTTAGATATCATAGATGCAGTGAAGTTACTAAATAACGAAAGTGTTTCTAACATACAGACTGATGTGGTAACTGATGCACCTACACCAGTAGAAACACTCAGTGAACTTACAGGTAAACTATTAAATAGCCATCAGTGCACTTTTTGTGGTCGAAGTTTCTGTTATAAGAAGTCCTTAGAAAATCATTTGGCTAAAGCCCATCGATCCTTTTCACTGGAAAGAAAACATGGGTTAAAAATGGTTGAGAAGGCCAGCTTTTCCACTAGACGCTCTACAAGAAGCCGTAAATGTCCAGCTAAGTTTGATATCAGTGACAATGAAAGTGGGGATGCCTCTGACAGCAATTTGGAAAAAGTCAGTTCTGACAAGGAGACATCGGAGAGAAGTGAATTTGAAGACAGTGAAAGTGAATGCAATGTGGATGAGGAGGGACAGGAAGAGGAAATGTCAGGTGAAGATTCAGAATTTGAAGAACAAAGTGAAAAAGAACAGAATGATACTGAAGAGGGTTCTGAAGCAGTTGATTCAATGGGGAATATTCCTGAAGGCTTAGCTCCAGTCATCATTCAAAGCAGTAGCAAAAAACTACTGCAGTGTCCCAAGTGTGACAAAAAATTTGATCGAATAGGTAAGAGCAAGCTAGGTTGTTCTCATTTGTGTTTACCATATGGTGATGCTGTTTGTGTGGGAAACAAACCAAGCTTTTTAAGTCCTGGAGATTGATCAGAATTTCTGAATTTCCCACTGATCCAGTGTGCTGCTAATTTTTTTACATGTATTAAGTTGTTGTGTTTGTGGTACTAAACAGTTTCAATAAATTATCTGAGTGCATTATTTGAAAAATCTGCAAATCCTAATTTTTTTTCTCTTTCACTGCTCTGGATTTTGGTTGTTAGCAAGGGGTGTAAAAGCACAGCTACTGTGCAGAAATAAATGGCCTGTGGAGTATTTAGGGTTGTAATGGTTCGTTTTGGTTTTGCACATGGTGCAAGTCCTTTTCTCTTTGCATTTTCCTAACTTAGAATTCTAGTTGTGTGCTCAAAAATTGCATGAAAAATGTGCATTAAAACAAGTGGTACATATTTTTATAAGCCTGTATTACAGTAGACAATTGTATATGAAATTTATGAGCTACAGAAGCTCATAAATATAGTAATACACAATTGAATACGTGCATATTCTACAGAGAAAAAATAAAATCTAGTGCAAAGCAGAGAGCTTGCTATTGGCTTGAAGTGGGTGGATCTGCAATGTAGAGTGGAATTCTGTCCTCAGGAAAAAACTGGCAAACAGAAGAGGGAATACAAGCAGTGTTAAAGAAATGAAAGTAGAATTTTTTTTATGGTTATATGTTGGGTCTGAAATACAGATCACATGCAAGGGTCTCTATCATTCATTCAGTGTTTTGCTATTTGAAAGTACCCTAAAAATACTAGTTTGTTACAAGGCTGTTCCTGTTCTGCAAAGGTACTTCACAATCAGTGTAATGGAAAAAAAAATGAAAGTAGTAGTATAACTTTTAGTACTTCAGAACAGACTATGCTGTGATGTTGAACAAGAGTGACTTGTAACCTTCGCACAGACTTAACACTAAGATGGAAGAGTATGGAAGAACCTTGGATCAAACACACAGGTGAGCAAGCACTGTGCAGTTTTGGGTGGTGAAAACCAGTAGGAATCTTTAGATGGCTGTGGGGGCTATTTAAAACTTGATGGTATTTGAGATAGAGATTATTGAACAAACTCCAAATGTGTTGTAGGTGATACCTGTATCAGTTCATGCTAACAGATTTTTTTTGTTGTACAGGCAAATACGAGAGCCATACACGTGTACACACGGGTGAGAAGCCTTTTGAATGTGATATATGTCACCAGCGCTACTCAACCAAGTCCAACCTGACAGTGCACAGAAAGAAACACTCTAGTGATACTGACTTTCATAAAAAGGAACACAAATGTCCCTACTGCAATAAGCTGCATGCAAGCAAAAAGACTTTAGCAAAGCATGTGAAGAGGCAAGTATGAGCAAATGTGTCTGATGTTTCGTTTTAACAGTGGAGATAAATGTATGTATGCACACAGCATATTCTGCCTTACTTTTATATCCGTTTTTTTGAATAAGTGTCTTTTCAGAGGGCATGGGCATTAGCAGTATCACCTAACCTGCCCTAAGTTTCTGTGGGAGTTCTACCATAGGTTTTTGTTAACAGTTTTAGTATCTTTCACATTAGCTAGCACACATCAGTCTTATTATTTGCCTGTGCTACTTTTTATTTGGAGGCAGAGTAAAATACCTTCTCTGGTTTTAGATGTGACTGCTTTACTTTTGGTGATAATCTGTGGCTAAAAACATTTCCATGCACATTTTTAGGTGAATAATTAATTTATGACAGGCCTGATTATAAGGTATTATTTGCATACTGCTTTTTTTCTTCTTCCTTTGTAAATATCCATAAGACATTATAATGGAAACTGTCCTGTGTCTTATCAAGTCATATGAGATTCTACAGGAGTCTATAGTCAACACTGCTTTCCAGTTAATTGTGCCATTAAAATTGTTTCAGTGTCAGTATTCTGTTCTGAGGGTGTGGTAATCAACTTTAATGACATATAAAGTTTAGAAATAGATATTTAGTATTTGTGTGATCTTCATCTTGGAAAGCTATGACTGCTTTCACTTTTTGTCTTTTTCCTAGGTTTCATCCAGAGAATGTACAAGAATTTCTTTCTATCAAGAAGACAAAGAGTGAAGGTTGGAAATGTGATGTAAGTAGTCCTTCAGTAGTTTTTGTTTCATATAGGGCCTGTGTTTTGTGAACTTGAGTGAAAATATGGTGTACATTTCTTCCATGTGCTGATTTAAGGACTGAATGTTGTCTGCATGTACAGCCTCTGGTCAGGTAGATAATATCAATTGCATTCTACAATAGTTAGGCTGTATTTTTTATTGTGATCAGTTGTAACTTAATCAAAGACTTGAGTTTGCAGATGATTAGATTTAAATGTTATGAATACTTTTAAAACAGAGTACTTGCTCTCCTATTAATTATGCCTATCAAGCACTGACTATAAAGTATACCATTCTAGGAATGCTCTCTCAATAGTGAGGAAAATATATGTCAAATATGAAACACTTTTACATTTAGCCACATATACATATCAACAGAGTTGTAAATTTGTACTAAATTTATCTCTAGTGAAACCATAGAATACTTCCCTTCATTTTCTTCAGGAGAGGTCTGTATGTGTGAAAACTACACCTACTCTTAAAAGAGTCTGTAGAATTTCTTTTCTCTATCTATATGCTGACAAGTAATGTTTTAGTTTCAAATGTGGAGTTTTGTTGTTTATGGGTTTCTTTAAGGGAATGGGTTTCCTTTCTGTCTTTCAGGGCAGCTGTTAGGTTTATGCAAGCTGCTGTATTCCCCTGTATATCTGTAACATTAGATGGCCTAACATAATTACTAACTTTGCTTTATTTGGGAACTTTTGCTAGTAAACATAATAGCAGGAGGCTGGGAGATACCAAGTGTAGGAATTTGTAGTGTTCATTCCCTTGGTGGTGGGACTGTGGTTGGAGGTATTACATGGTTGACCAACATTCAGATGAAGTTATATTGTGTGAACATGTTACAGATTCTGTTTGTTACTAGATAAGAAACATTTTAATAGGGGGAATCAATCATGCAACGTTGTTTATGTTCATTCTGGGAAAGTATGCTTGCCAGATGAGTGATTTGATAAACTCCACTTTGTGGTTTGTGAGTTTATTTTTTTTCTTGAAAATTGTAAGTAGAATTTTTTAAAGAAGTGAGCTGCTGCTCTTGTACAGCTCCTGTGCATTGAAAGTGCCCTTGAATTAAAAGCAGGGGTAGAATTTTAGCTTTTATGGCAGTTGGAAGTTTAACAGAAACCTTGGGTGCGATGCTGTGACTGTTTTCAGGTTGTGTGGCGTGTTGTGAGAGCTGAGGTGCCACAGGTCTAAGTGGCAGGATTCATTCAGGTTGTTGGTTTATGCTGTAGTCAGTGTGAACACCAGGATTTGGTGACCATACTCTAATCCTTGAGGAATATGAGCAAATTAGGAGAAACAATAGAATATTAATAGTAAAGAAAAGCAAGAAGGCTTTCTCCAGGTATGGGATTTTCTTAGACCTATATTTAACATTAGAGAGTTTTTAAACAAATAAAGCTGTTGCTTTTGCTTTCCTTATTCAGGTGTTCTCTGAGAAATTGATTGCAGGATTTAATCTATGGGAGTTGGGTAGTACTAAATGCAGCCATTATAAACAACAACAAGAATTTCACAGTGAAATCAGTGAGCACTGTGTTCATTTATGTTGAAGCATAGGACCCTCGTGATAAATTGCAATACCTGGTTTAAACGCCTAAATTTGAGCTGTGGGTTCAATTCCATAATTGTACTGCATACTTACTTTAATCACTAACAATTCTTCAACATTTAGGCTTTGGTTAATCTGAAAACAGTACTGAAAAGCTCACATAATTTTAGCCTCGTGAAGGTTCTCTGGTCTTAAAATGTATTTTGAGTAATATTTTTGTTGGTATTGGCATTTTGTCTTTAATACCAGCTGTAAGAGAATTTCCTAGAGGAAATAAAGGAACAGGTATGGCTTTGGTTCTACAGTATCTTATACTACAGCCATTTTTACTGCAATTCAACTAAGCCATTTCAGCATCCAAACCCAAGCCAAAGCTATTCGCTCTTCTTTCCATGGGGTTATTTTCTGCTGGGTTACTGTGTTGAAACACCTTAGGAAAAGAGTCTGGTAAGTGCTGGAGTCAATTAAAAAAAGGAGTGGGGAGGAACTTGTATCTGCAGTGGAGGAGTTGGAAGTAGTTTGATTTAGGCTGCCATGGATAGTACAATCCACTATGGTTTATGTAGAACACAGATTGGTTTGCATGTTGACTGCAAGGCTTTACAAGTAGGGATAGAGTAGGCTTTTGAAGAATACATATTTAATCTTACATTGATGCAGACAGCAGATGAAATTAACTGTTAAGAGTTTATGAATATGAAAAAAGTCTGGTTATAATTGATATGTCTTTGACAAAGTGTATTATCATTTTAGATCTGTAAGAAATCTTTCACTCGAAGACCTCATTTAGAAGAGCATATGATCCTTCACTCTCAGGATAAACCCTTCAAGTGTACCTATTGTGAAGAGCATTTTAAATCCCGGTTTGCAAGACTGAAACATCAAGAAAAATTCCATCTCGGTATAGAAACCTCCTTCTGACATGTAAACAATAGATTTAAAGTAAAACCTTCCCCCATCACTGTATGTTCTGATCAGACTGGTTTTCACCCCACCTCCTTTTGCAGTTCTCTCTTCCAGTTTTGTGGGAGAGTTGTTCGGGGTACTTTTTTTGATTGGGGTTTACTTTTCTGTTCAGCTGTCTTTTTGAGGCATTCTGTTGTGCCTAATGAAGTCAAAATTTTGAGAAGGAAGAAGAATTAAGTTTTAGTTTGGTTTTAAAAGTGTTCTTGCATGAAAATGATTTTCAGCTATGGAATCAGATTCTTCCTGAAGTTTTCAAGACTTTTTTCCTTCCTCCTGAAGTATTATGAAGACTTTTTTATTACTATTAATTATTTCCGCTGGGTAAGATCTAGATTGCTGATAGTAATGGGAATTTGTTATTTCAAGTGGTTTAAATGGGCTTAATTACTTTTGAACTATTAATTCTAAATTTGTGCTTTAGAGTAATGAAATTTGCCCTAATACCAGCTATTAGGAATAACTTACCTGGGCAAAAAGTGCACCAAGTCTCATTAGAGTGTGCTGACTGTATTACACATTAGTAATTTGTTAGACAAATTCTTTGTTTGTAAATTGATGAGGGCTTTCACAGGTAAGCAGTGTGTGCATCTTGTTGAGTTTAGCTGACAGTTAATAGTGCTGTATGTGTCTGTCTACTCCTAGGGCCTTTTCCTTGTGATATTTGTGGCCGCCAGTTTAATGATACAGGAAATCTGAAACGCCATATAGAATGTACTCATGGGGGAAAGAGGAAATGGACATGTTTCATCTGTGGAAAATCCGTCAGGGAACGGTGAGAAGTGGAGTGACTACTTGAATTTCAGCAGAACAGAGAAATATTTAGCATACTTTGATTTTGAATATGTTTTAGCTGTGAGTCTTTAACATAAATGGGACCAGTGCAGAGGGATAGTGTAGTAAAAGGTGGTGTCAGAGCCAAAGGTAGCAGCTGATGTTCTGATCACTTCTAAAATTAAGGGTGACAACTGTAGGTGATTAGTTATAAGGTGCAGCCATATTAAGAAAGTCTTACCTCTCATTCGTTTCATTTAATGTTCCTCTGTTGTGCAAAAACATCTTGCATTTGTTTGGGAAAGATGTGGGAGGGGCATTGCTTAAAATTAAATTTTCCTGCCTTTGTTAAACAGAACAACTTTGAAAGAACATCTGAGAATTCACAGTGGAGAGAAGCCTCATCTCTGCAGTATTTGTGGGCAGAGCTTTCGTCATGGCAGCTCTTACAGGTACAGATGTTTATTAAACAAGCTGCTAAACTGTTTTGCTTACTTGGTGATATATAAGCATTAATGTTATCAATATAATACTTTGTAATGTATGTATTTTGATGCATTCCAACTCTGAGAGCATTAATAAATGCTCTAACCATGTTTAAATATTGAGAATATATTAATAATCTGTTACTGGCTTAAACACAGAATCCCTTACAAATCTTGTGTCAAACTTGAGTTTCTTGCACATCTTAAACTTTTGCACCTTTGTTATTCAAAGAGAAAGCAGAGGACTAAAATGTCCTATTAAATTAATGACACATACGAGAGTTCAGCTCTGTTCTCCCCTGCTTTCTAAGAGTTTTAAGTGTATCTCACCTGAAAGTTATTTCTTGATACTTACGTGAAACGTTCGAGACTGTGTTTTCTGGTATTTTGCACTGAATTAGCAGTATAGATTATGTTATCAAAATTGCATTTTATGGTGACGCTTATGACTATATGCAGACTTCATCTAAGAGTCCACCATGATGACAAGAGATATGAATGTGAAGAATGTGGGAAAACATTTATTCGGCATGACCATCTGACAAAACACAAAAAAATACATTCAGGTAGGTATTTTCTTTGAAAATTGCCTTCAAAATTACTGTTTTGAAATAAAACCAAATAAAAAAAAAATATGGATTTTGTTTGCAGTACATGCGTTGGTTTAGGCCTTATAGAAGTTTCTCTCACTGTTTTTAAGGACTGGTAAATAGGGTTAATCTTACATGTTTTCAGTTTAAAAGCCAAGTGTCTTCTCCATGTTAACATAGAAAGCTGAGGGACAGTCAAAAATATGTAACAGTGAATTGCTTTAAAAATAATAATTAAAAAAGCAAAAGTGAAAAAAGGAGGATTTTTTAATGAGTTCAGATTTCTTTTTTTTAATAGCAGTTGTGGGAAACATTATTACCACAACACAGGAGAAGCTGTCACAGTCTCTGTCAAAGTTTGTGCACTGATCACTTTAATGTAAGAACATGAAAGACATGTTTCTAAAGCCTCTTATGGGAAAGAGGGATGGAAGGAAGATTGAGGAAGTCAGCCCTGAGAACAGCCAGATGGAGATGATCATGAGGAAATAAAAACATCTCTTGCACTGAGAGCAGAAAAGCTATCAAATATGTAGGAAGAGCAAAGATTCACCAGTGACTTTTTCAGGACAAGATCCATAGGCAATATGGCCTTTTAGGAGGCAAAATGCTTTCTAAGCGGCATGAAAATATGAAAGTGATCAGAGTCTAAACTTCCTGAGTCTTTATTTTGAAGGACAGCTTCCTTTTTGGTGTTTGAAATCATGTCTGCTATCAAATAAAGAAATCTTTGGAAACTCCAAGTACAAAAAAAAAATCCTCTTTTCTGCTCTATTTGCTTTCCCCCCTCTAGAAAGTTACATTCTTTGACTGTCCACACTCCTCCTACTTACATGAGAAGAAATATTCTGCCACTTTGTGGAAGATCTCAAGATGACTCAAAAGAATCAGGATACTTTTAAACAGCAGCATAAAAGAAAAAGGTAACTATGTAAACCAGGATAATTAAAAAGATAAATAGTGTGGTGTAATTTTAAGTTCTTTAAATCAGTATCTGAAAATCACTGGTATGTTTCAATAAGCTTCTCTTTTAAAATAGCTGAATTATTGAAGATAGCACATTTCAGATCATAATAGAGTGCATTCCTAGTCATTCACTTGTACCTCTCATGTAGTGGCTGTTAGGGGAAGTGTCTCTTGACTTGAACATTTTGTAGGAATGACAAAGGGTCATGTATGATATGTGATAGTCATATAGAAAGTGGTAAAAATCCTGATAGAACCAACATACTTCTGAATTTTGTTTTATGATAACAGAGAATCTTTCTCCAAGTAAGGCATGGAAGAACTTGGTTGGCTGAACTTTGGAAACATAAGTCTTCTGTATGTTTTATAACTACAGCTCTTAGACATTTCATAAGTTCCAAAAGATTTAACCAAAATTTATTGACTTTTGCCCTTGCAGGTGAAAAAGCACATCAGTGTGAGGAATGTGGAAAGTGTTTTGGCCGTAGAGATCACCTTACTGTTCATTATAAAAGTGTTCATCTAGGAGAAAAGGTTTGGCAGAAGTAAGTGTGGGCTTTTTACACCTGCATAAGTATTTCTCTACAGTAAATGATTTTATTGGGATGTTTGAGCAGAATTCTAGTAGTCTGTGTCTTTATCATGCCTGTTACCTTAGTCTTGGTAGAGATATTATTAGAGTTTGAAGTGGATGTTAGAGAATTGCCTTCACAATTTTAGCAAGATATTTTCTTTGTAGTATAATTAAGTAAATAAAAGTATTAAAAATAATCAAGTTTAATCTGTTAATTATCTGTCTCAATGTTGTTCTAAATTGATGATTTGCTGTAATATTGTCATTGCAGACTAGTTAAGCCTGAATTATTAGTCACCATGTAAGCACTCTGAGAATTATCCCACACTTAAGGTATTTTAGAAGCTGGCAGCAGATTAGTGGCTCTGAAAGTAGGTAAAAACTTTGAAACCTGAGTTATTATTACTGTAAATTGAAAATGCTAGAGGGTTTTAAAATTCTTGAGCTCCAAATATATAAACCTTTCAGAGATTTGAAATAAACAGACCTAGTTGTTTTTCAAATGATATGTTTTAACTGTTAGTATTCATTAGTGTTGAGTAGAAGCCATTGTAGATGTGTCTGTGTTAAGAGGACAGCACATTGTCTGCTTATTCTGTTTTTTTTTTTCCCCTTGGTAGGCAGTAGCCTACTTAGAAATTCTACCATTTCTAGAAACTTATTTGTGACCTAGTTCTACTAAAGTGAATGCTCCATGTGGATGTTGGGCAACAAATGTTACTTAAGGGTATTTCTGGGGTCAGAAAAGAGATTTTAATGGCTTTTGCTCTTTGAATACCCGAGTGCCATCCCAGCAGAGAATAAGATTGAATATCAAAAATAGTCTAATTGACCTTACTGGTATGTAGATGCCAAGAAAGAGGAGCATGAGTGAGGAAATTTGGAAACTTTGATATCTAGTTATTTTGCAGTTAAAGATTTCAGAAAGGGCTGTGCACAAGCTTTATTGTTAGTTGGTTACAAATAAAAGCATCTAACATGAAATGTCTTTTCTTCTTTAAAGATATAAAGCAACATTTCACCAGTGTGAAGTCTGTAAGAAGGTTTTTAAAGGGAAATCAAGTTTGGAAATGCATTTTAGGACACATTCAGGTAAAAATAAAATTAACTAAACCACAAAACATGTAGGAATGTATTTTTATGCATCAGTATTGATTCAGTTATTTAATTCATTGTGATTGTTGAGCGTTCAGGGCAAGAGTAGGAGAAAGCAGCAAGACCTTACTCATTCTCATATGTTGGTCATTCCTGAATTCTGCTCTCTAAATGTATCAGCTGAAATACTCCTCAGCACAGGTTTGTGGTACACTCTCTACACCTACTCTTTTAGTTTACTGCTTGTGTTCTTGCACAATTTGCCCAGATCCTCTAAATATTTCTGTGGTCTAGAGATTACTACATTTCAAGGGATAATCTAAACAAGGTTTTGAAATGCCTTTGGAAAGGGTGATGTCCTTTTTGTTTGACTTTGTTTTTCTTTCCTTATGTTTAGGAAGATCATTGTGATTTTGAAATATATAGAACTACAAACTGAGCTCATTGAATACCCATATCATAACAGCTTAAAGACTGTTATTTTTTATTTAGTTTATATTCTTACCTAAATCCAAAGGTTTGAGAGAATTGTATGGAAGGAGTGTGTCAATATAACTTCTAAACAAACTTCCGATGGCTTCCTTGATTGCAAAATGGATGTTAAACATGCACTCTTTGTTTTCAGTAAAACTGCTTTATGCTACATCTCTAAGCCATAATCCATATAGGTCTTTGCATATTTATGTGTGTGAACTAATTTTTACTTCTCTGTCTTTTCAGGTGAGAAGCCCTACAAATGCCAAATCTGTAATCAGTCTTTTAGAATTAAGAAGACATTAACGAAACACATGGTTATTCATTCAGATGCTCGACCTTTTAATTGCCAACACTGCAATGCAACATTTAAACGAAAAGACAAGCTGAAATATCATATTGATCATGTTCATGGATCAAAGGCTGCAGAAGAGGCATTGGCATCTTCTCCAGAGGAAAAGCTGGTCTCCTTACCAGTGCAGTACACCTCTGATGACAAAGTGTACCAAACTGAGGCTAAACAGTATGTGGAACAGTCCAAAGCATATCAATCAGAAGCCAAAACTTTGCTACAGAATGTATCCACAGAAGTGTGTGTGCCTGTGACTCTGGTACCAGTTCCCATGTCTGACCCACAAGCAGATCTGGTGCAGCATCCTGCTCAGTCACACAGCATTCTGCCTCCACAGCCAGAGCAGGCAGAGTATCAACGAGCCACAGATCTGGCATTTCTAGAGAAATACACTCTTACTCCACAACCTGCAAATATTGTTCATCCTGTCAGGCCAGAGCAAATGTTGGATCCTAGAGACCAGTCATATCTTGGAACTTTACTGGGGCTCGATACAACTCCTACTGTACAGAATATTTCAAACAACGAACATTCATGAGCAGACCATAACATTCCACCTAACTTACTAGGCCATTAGCCACCAGAAGGCTGATATGGCAACTAAGATTTATATTTTATATTTTATTTGGACTCATAAGCCTTCTGCATAGTTTTGGGCAAACAATTTGTTTACATAATATTTGAACATTTAGGCACATTTTGATGCATACTGAAAGAGTGTTCCTTGTGATTTTAAGAGTTTTTAAAAATCTTTTAGATGGTCTTTTAAAATGCTCTGAAATATCTTTTAAGGATAGTGGCTGAAAAATGTCATGACATATCTGTCTATTAATTTAAAAAATTGCCTTTCTACATCTCACTTTAAGTTAATGTTTTAAGTTCAATAGAAAGCATTCTGAAAGAATAAGGACTATGTCAAATTCATTAAAATTTGTAAGGGCAGGCAGGGCTATAAAACACAAACTTTGAATTATGTTTCACACAGAAATTAATATATAATTTTACTTGAACCCTCAGGCATTTTTGGAGGGTTTTAAAGTTGGCTGGACTCTGGAGCCTAGCCAGTGTACACAGGCACTAGGTTCTTCTGAAAAGGGATTCTCTCATATTTAATGAAGACACTAAACAGGGTGTTTGATCATCCCCCTGAGTGTAGTTGGGCCTCTTAGTTCTTCCTTGATCTCTTATATTGAATAATGTGGGAAGATGTAGACAATGGTATTGTCTAATTTTCTGCACTTAGTTCTGTATAATTTTAATATGCTTTTTTTTTTTTTGCATTTTCAATCTTGTTTGTCTTCTAAAGTGTACCCCACACTCTGGAAGAAAAGGAAGTATTTGCAAGGTCATTTTAATCTATGAGTAGTCACAAAGGATTGGCACACTTCATCTCTGTTAGAACATAAGTCATACCAGGGTCCCCTATTAACATGCTCATTTTCAGGTTATCTGATAGAGGAGAAATTTAAAGACTGTTCCAGAACAGTACTTGATTTCTATTTAAAAAAAGAAAAAAATAATCAGTAGTTATAAATCTCTTGTGAGTTGCTAATTAAATCGTTTTCTTTCTCACTTTCTTGTACTGTGTTTATAAAACCAAAGTCAAACTCTTGAGAGTATTTTATATCTAATTATTTTTAGCTTCTTCTTTATGAAATGTAAGGGGTTTTTTCCAAAAGAACTACAAGTCTGGCGTCACCATGAAATCTAGTATAATTTAATCTCATCAACCTTTCTGTTTTAAGCCTACTTTAAAAATTGTTCTGTGTTTTTTTGGTCAATATGATGCCAAAGAAAGTATCTGAATTTTATAATCTTCATAATTACAAGAATTATGTAAGATTTTTGTGAAGATGAGAACTAAGATTCAAATTTTCCCCCAGTTTTCCCTATTTGTAAATTATTCTCTCAAATAATCTTTAAAATGGGAAACTGGATTTATATGTATAATTGTAACTTAAATTTATTCAATGACCTGAGCACAAGTAAGCTGTGATGAAAAGCTCTCTTATCATCATAGTTCTACAAACTTTCAAGTGATGTGGATCAATTTAAATCATATTCAGATACTTTGGTGTTAGATTCTGTTAATCCTCATCTACTTCAGTGTTGAGCAGTTTGCAGGAGAGGGGCCAGAACTGCCTGAATGTTCTTATTTTAAAGCTTGTACCCTAATGGATTCTTAACCTAAACACACCAAAGATTTCTGTTAGCTGTTAAATAGTGGCAGAGTTATAGAATTATAAATGTTATCAATATTTAAATAGGACTTAGCCAAAGAAGCACAATAGAAGTCCTAAACTTTAAAAGTTCAGTTTCTAAAACAGGACTACATATGTTTAACTGTTCTATGTTTGTATCTCTAAAGTAAAATTTAGAGCTGTGCTCTGGGAATGTTCAGACTGACATGCTGTAAATATATCTGTTAAGAAGCTGGAGACTAGCGAATACACAGCAATAACACGGCCATTGAATGCCACCTTCTGAAAGGACACTATCAAGTACCACCTTTCCTGCTTTCTAACTCCACCTTCATCTACTTTCAAAATAAAACTGTTTCTGTCATCTTTACACTCCATGGCTTGAAAATGGCCGTTTTATGTGTAGTTTTCAAGTTGACAGGTGTGTATCATATTCATATCTCATGCGCACATGAAACATGATTTCTAATGTATTTGTAATTGTGTTGTTAAAAATAACCTGACATCAATGCAGTCAGTGCAGTGCTCAGACTAAAAAGCCTAACTCTTTGTTATTTCTTGTCTTTTGTGTCCTACAGTAGAAAAAGTGATGGTAGGATTTTGATGAAACAGTGACTTAAAAGTAGTCAATAACTAAATGTTTCTTTTAAAGTCCAGTCTGTTCGGAAGGCACTCTAGGAAAATACTTAAATGGAATTTGGAGCATATATACTTGATAATGTCCTTTTAAAAATTCTTTCATATTTGTGCCTTTTATATATATTCTGAATAATGGATTTTTCTCTAGTTCAGTTGTTTATTCAGAAAACATTAAGGTCAATAACTTCCAAAGGGCTTCATGTTTTTGGGTGCCCAGCATGAACCAGACTATAAAAGGACTCGTTTTTCAGAAAAATGAGTGCCCTATTTGCTCTTTGGGTGACCAGAATTACTAGTCATTCCTGGAAAAAATGACCTACTAGAGTTCTTTGGTGTTCTTTTGTTTGCAGATAACCCTACTAGTTAGTGTTTTTACCTGCTGGTCAGGCTGGATCATTGCCAGTTGACAGTAAAGAAAATAGGAAAGCTTATGTGCTAGATACATAGTTTTTATTTTTATTTAATATCATGAAATGTAATTCATATGGCTTTACATCTGTTTGAAATTCATATATGAGCAAAGTAATTTTTTGTGGACTGGTACTTCATCTGGTAGGTGGAAGTATCTTGTTTCTGCTTGATGGAGGATAGTCCTTCTTAAGAGGGCTGGAGTTGAAGGGCAGAGCTCTGCACGGGTCGAAACTCCTTAGTGTCTGACACCTCCATTTTAATATGCGTGTGTACTCACCTGAGAGTGTGTGTCCTGTTGATCTGGAGGGTGCAGTTACAATAAAGGCTATGTTTTATCTGGCAGTCATTGGCTCAGTTGAGCATTTATTGCCAAAGAAGGAAGAAGCAGGTGTCTCTTGAAAATATCTCTAAAAAATGATTAGTGGCACATTGCAAAAAGTTGGTCTTTTCTACATGCTACCCTTTGGAAAGAAGAGTGGAATTCATGTTGGTACTCCAAACTGCATGTGGTTCTGAGAACTTACTGCACTCATTCTGTTTAAAAATTGAATTTATATTTTTTGCTATACAAATTTCTGGTTGTTAACTGGGTTACTGCCTTTAATTCTTTTAGTGAATTTTGTGTTCAGTTTATTTATTTGTATTGGAATTTCCTCTTTGAGCACTGACACTTTTCTTACAAAGGTATGTCTCTCATGGGTTCTTTTCATGCTGAATATCAGTCATTGTAATGGTAATGATATATCTTCTGTAAGACTGTGGTTTCCTTAAAATTATAGCACTACTTTAGTCTGGATTATGATTTGGGTAGTTAATTTTAAAGATGGGTCACGCCAGACTACAAAGACAAAAGATATATTTGGTCGTCAGAGAGCTAAGCTTATTTCCCTAAAATGAATGTCAAGGAGCATCCAGAACTGAAGAACGCTTTGAAGGCATCACCTCACAATGTGCTTGATAGAACATGAATCATGTTTACAGACTGCTAAGGAATAAATGACCCTCAAGTTTTTAAAGTAACTTCTGTGTAGGATTTCATGAATGTAGAATTATGAATGAATTCTGAGAAGGCTGATGTAGAGGAATAGGATTTTTTTCCCCTGAGAACCATTAAAAAAGAAGTGAAATACTGAACATACATGCCTACCTGATCCAGAGTGCATGTTCCCCATGTGCCTGAGGCTTAAGGGAGGTCGAGTGCATTTATCTGCAGGTCCTCCCATCACATGGGATCTTTCTCTGCAGTGTGATTTGGTTGTTCCTCGTGTGCATTGAGGAATGTCATTTCAAGAATGTAATGCAAGGCAGTCACTTCGCTTAAGCCCATAAGGGTCTTATTCATGGTTCGTAAGAAATATCTTGGTTTAAAAGGATTTGTTGGGTTAAAGGTAAAAATGGCAAAATTTTTTTGAGCGCCCATAACCATTTTTATCATATTTAAATGTTGGTCCTTTTATATGAAAGAATAAGGTGAAAAGAACTCAATATTTTGTCACTGGTAAATGAGATACTGTGTTTTAAATGTTATCTGTACAGGTTGGTATTTTAGATAGGAGTCTTTTGAAGTTGTCTTTTTAGGGGAAATCCTTTGCTGTAAGGAAAAGCTAGGAAGCGAACTGTAAATGTAGAAGTACTCAGTCCCGTGTGTGATTTTGTTTGCTATGGAAAAGTAAAGTTCTTTTGTCTTAACATTGTGTGCTTCACAGGATTTACTGCAGGGTTGCTTGTGCTACGTTTTGATTTCTGCTCCCCCCCTTATTTTTTAAAAACGGCATGGAAACACAGAACTCTGTGTCTTTCAATTTTAAGGCTCGTGAAAGAGAGACAGACGAAGCGGATGTTTTCATCAAATACGTGCGTGTCTCATCCTGCTTTTGATTTTAAAAAGTTTTGTAAATTAAATTTATTTAGGAAAAAACCCAGACCTTGGTTTTGCTTGATTTATTAGTTGGGGTTTTTTTAATGCGGAGATATCTCTGGGGGCGGCGGTTTTGGGTTTGGTTTTGTTGTTCCGTGTCTGAGGGGTCGGCACGGGGACCGCTCGCGCTGCCCCGCGAGCCCGGCCGTTTAAACGACGCACCGGGCGCTGATTGGCGGAGGCGCGGGGGGGGCGGGGCGTGGCGGGCGCGGCCCGCGCGGCGANCCCGCGCTGCCACCGCGGCCCCGCCGCCAGCCCCGCGCGGCGCCGGCGATGGGCAGAGCGCGGCGCTCAGGAGGACGCGGACGAGGGCCCCGCCGTGCTGGTCCTGAGCCACTTCTCCCGGCCGCCCTTCCTCAGCTTCGGCCGCCTGCGGGTGGGCGCCTCCCGCACGCTGCTGCTGGGGGTCGACAACCCCAACGACGAGCACGTCGAGGTGGTGATCGACCGCTTCCCGGCCGAGGCCAAGGGCTTCAGCATCGAGCACCGCCGCTTCGCTGTGCAGGTACCGGCGGGGCGGGACAGGGGTGCCCGGGGTTTTGGGCAGCGGGTACCTGAGGGCTGCGCCCCCGCTCTGCTCGGGACTGGTGGGTGTCGTGGCTGACGGTTCGCCCCAAAGGGGCTCTGTCATGGCTCAGTAGAGGGGTCTGTACAGCAAGGGGCAAAAAATAAAGTGAAATTGATTGCTCTCCGCGGACGTGGTTTTAAAAGCAGGGACGGAAGTGTATGAGGTGCTTAAACAGCGTCCTGTCAAAAAAGTTGGAGGTTGTATGTTTAGGAAAGAGTCTGAGGGAGCTTGTGGATTCCAATTCACTGTTCTGCACGTTAATTAAATGACACGATAGGGAGCAAAACAGGCTTAATCTAGGAATACATATTTACGATGCTCAAGGAAATATAAACTGTGGATGGTCCAATCAACGCCAGTTTTAAAAAAAGGACAGTTTAGACAAACATATCTGCGGTCCTCTTGACTGTCCGGAGTCTGGGAGAGAGGAAGAAACACTTTGGAGATCTCTTGCAGCAATGGGTTTATAAAACCAGGATGGTGTCTTGGTATAAAGTATTTAAATAACAGGTTCTTGTAGTAATTCGTGAATAGTAAGCTCCATGGCTTCCTTGATCTTTTGCAGTGTCTTTGTTTATTTATTTTTATTCAAAGAACTTTCACGTCAAATCTCACGTGCATGTCATTTGACTAAAAAATTTAACATTTGTATTTAGGGTCAGTTAAGGTCGTAAAAATTAACCTCTGATTATTAGTCCCACTGTAATACTCTCAGAATTATTCTAGAAGATTTATTTGGTTAATATGTGCAACAATTATGTAATTTCTTCTACTTACCTTTACTCAAATCTTGTCCTTTCTGCTGTATATTAGATTCGTACGTATTCTTACCTGTTCTCCACTGTAGTTAAAGGCATATGCCCTTTTAGTTATGCAACATTTTTGATAGTGCTTGCCTAAATTAACATGTCAGAGGGCAAAAATTGACATTAAAACATTTAACAATTATGTATCACTTCATGTTGTTGGAATATGTGTTACTTCTATATACTGCTCCTCGTTTAATTTGATTTACTTGATCTTTAATGTACATAAGTGTACTTAAATGCTAGATATTAAACATTTTTTTTTCTCTAATAGTCAGGACAAAGAGTCTTTGTTTCTGTGACATGGACACCATTAGAAGAAGGAAAAGTCAGAGAACTGGTAACTTTTGTTGTTAATGGCATTGTAAAACATCAAGCTGTGCTTCTCGGTGCTGCTGAGCAGCCCCCAAAGAAAAAGGTGAGTGTGTGTTTAGTGTGTCTTAATTCTGTTACTTTGGCATAACTGACACAGATATTGTTTTTATTACTAGAAGATTCGGTGAAGGAGAATTAAAACTTGATAAATGATGCTGTCTGTGGAAATGCTCATTGTCCGCAGTTTTTTTCCAGCTGGTTTGGCAAGTAGGTGCTGATGCATTACAGCTTAGAGAATAAAACTAATAAAACTAAATAAACTGCTTCAAAACCAGGAAATAACCTTTTGTGAATTTTGTATTAGGTGTTCTTTTTATAGTATCGTTAAACTCTGAATAGTAATTTTCACTTTTACACATAGAAGTATTTACAAAGTCAGCATCCTAACTTTTATTTATGGTTATTTTTCAGAGGAGCCTTTGGGATAAAGTGAAAATGAAAAACTCTTCAGAAACCTCTGCTTCAATGAAAGTTAAAAAGCATACTTCGGAAATTAAAAATGTTGATAAAACATTTCAAGTTTCTCGGAAAGTGGATAGACTTAGAAGTCCACTCCGGGCGTGTGAAAACCAGAACACAGTGCAAAATAATATATCCCCAGGAAATGATGCTCTTCTTGGCTCAGAAAATCAATTGCCTCTGTCTCCTATTGCACCAGTGCCAGAGGAACAGCGCAGTACTGTTTGCACACCTCTTGCAATGAGAAGATCTACTACATTTGCTGATATTGCTGCCTCTGCAAATGAGGAGTTACTGCATCAGATAGATAGCCTCAATGTCAAGAGATGTGTTAATGAGCACAATGAATTGCAGTCTGAAAATGCCTACAGTTCTGCTGGATTAGCACAACTGCCAATTTCAGAAAATGAAGGAGTTCTTAATTTTACACTCTCACCAGTTTGCACTCCAGAGCGCTCAGAATCTGCACCTGCTTTAAGTACAAGGACAATTTTAAGCCCAGATGCATTTGTAAATGGCAACTATCAGGGGGCTATAGACACAACAGAACAACCTTTTCAAATTCTGTCACCTGATCAATTTGTGAAAGACAGTTTGTCAGATAAGGAATCAAAGACTCCTAAACCTGGGGCAGTATTAATACCATCTACCATGGAGACTTATGTTGTAAAGAGATTTCTACCCTCAAAATGGAAAAAGGAAGGAGCTGCAGAGAAGGAAACACACGTTTTCATGGAACATAACTTAAATGAAGCCTTTAGGGTGCCTAACATAACATCACAGGTACTTCATTGTGATAAACCCAAAGAAAATCACTGCAATTTTCGTTCTGCAGAGGAACCTCAGACTGATAATTCCTCTCGAAGAGAACAAACAAAAAAGCGTCCAATTCTTTCTGCCACTGTCATAAAAAGTAAGCCTGGTCCCACTGAAGAAACAAGAGTGGAAACCTGCCAGCCAAAATCTAAAAAATGCCTTAATAAAGCAATAATAGAATGTGCTAATGTGGTGCCTACAAATACAAAAGCAGAAATATGTGAACAACTGCCAGCTGCAGATCCCATTTCAGCTGAAAATAAGTGTCACAATGACAAAGTGAATTTATCTCCTACTGGATCAACTTTATGTCGTAAGAGGAAAAGTGAAACATATGTAGAAAATAGTAGAGTTACAGCTCCGGTGTATGTGGAAGAAGTGGAAAGAAAAAGAGCTCTTACATCTAATACAGTCACTCAAATGCAAATGACTGTGAGACCATCAGCCCTCAAACCCACACACCGAGAGAAAACAGGGCAGAGAAAGAAAGCTGGTGAGCAATATTTCCTTAATTTACCATTTTCTGAAAGAAACCTTTGATTCTGAAATGTGTATAGCAGACTAAACTGTCTGGCAACAGTCAGAAACATTTTATATCTCTGAAATGGGTGTCTTTGCAGTCTGTTAGACATCTGCATTTTAAAAATCTGAAAATTAGGTTAGAGTTTTGGTTATGTCATTGGCTTCAAATTTGCTTTATTCCTGTGTAAATTTGTTAATGACAATAACAGGAAAAGTATCTTGACAGTTCTTCAGCAGAGCCCTTGTTGTGCAATTCTAATTTACTAGAAACTTAATGCACAGGATGTGTTATGTACATTTACCATTGTGAATATTTGACTCCGTTGCTGTTGTCATCTTTTCAAGTATAGAATCATTAAGGTTGGAAAAGACCACTAAGACTATCAAGTCCAACCATTAGCTTGGCACCACATGTTCACTACTAAACCATAATCCCAGGTGCCACATCCACATACCTTTTGAATACTTCCAGGGATGGCGATTCCACCACTTCCAGGGGCAGCCTGTCCCAGTGCCTGACCACCTTTGCAGTGAAGAAGTTCCCAAGTCTTGTTCACTCTGCGTGCATTTTACTGTCTGAAATTACCTTGTTGTCAGCCTTGTGTAGATCTTTCCAGACATGGCAATGAAAATCAAGCAGTATATTTCCTTAGGGAATGGAAGAACTGCAACATAAAAGAGCACCTGTTTACTCTTAACTGTTTTTCCCTTGCAATTGCAGCCAAAATGGTTTGTGTAACTTTCTGTCAACAGGAGGTTATGGGTATTTGGAATGGGTTGCTGGAGAATTACTCTTATTCTGTGCTTTACAAGTGATATGTACTTTAATACTGTAACTTCTACTGACATATTTGCTGTTGATATTTGTGTGCTTTTGCTTGTAGGTTCTTCACTTCAGAAAGCATCTAAAACTACAAAGAGAATTAGTAAACCTGTACCTGGATTGGCCCAGTCTCACCTGACGTTTGTGAAACCACTAAAAACAGGTAGGCAAGACTCCTGGTATTTAGTAAAGTAATATACACTGAACTGAATGTCACAATTGTTGTACTGCTAATGTCTGGTAAGACCTAACTGGTTGAGGTGAGTTGAGGTGAGATAGAAGATTGTACCTAAAGTGAATTAATACATAATAGAAAAAAGCTTATGTAATATTTTATGATCTATTTTGACTACTCATAACAAAATTGGTTGCAATACACAGCCAGCTGAGGAAAACGGTTACTTTCTTCTACTTTTGCCTGTAAGTGTAAAAGCTATGTTAAAGTTATACTCTCAGCTTATCGATGATTATCAGCTAAATACCTCTTCCCTATCTGATAACATTTTAAGACAACAGCAGAACACCTAAGAAGAAAAAACGTCTGACAGCAAGATAATAATTTTCCAGAGTTAAGTTGATCTGATCAGAAAAATGCATCTATAAAATGGTTCTTTCTGGATGTAATTCATCTCAACTTGGATTTGCCCCATTGCAAATGGCCTGGGTTCTAGATATTTTGTCTTAATTCTAGTGCTTTAATAACTCAATCCCTGTTTTGTGGCTGAAATTTATTTCATAGTTTCTGATATGCAAGTCACTAAAGATTCTAACAATCCGCTTTTTTTCTGCTATTGTGCTAAATGGAGTGTCAAATGTTAATCCTTTCCACAGGGAAATGTATGTTGGTTATCAAACATGTCAAGAACTGCAAGCACTTACAGGTTTGTTTGTTTTTTTTAAAGCAATCCCTAGGCATCCTATGCCTTTTGCTGCTAAAAACATGTTTTATGATGAGCGTTGGAAGGAGAAGCAGCAACGAGGTTTCACCTGGTGGTTAAATTTTGTACTTACTCCAGATGACTTCCGTGTAAAAACAAATACCTCACAAGGTAAGGGTAGCAAAATTTCATTGTCCTTTAAAGTTCTTAAACATTAGGTAATACATTTTATTAATATTAAGGAATAGTAGTAGTACATGCTTAACACTAAACCTTTTTAGAGTCACATTTTTCCCACTCTGGTAAGTGTGGATGGCACAGTTGCTCATGGCGAGCACAGCACACCACACACCTGCATGGGGAGTGTGCTCTGCAACAAGAACATAACTGCAACATGTGGCTGCAGCACTCCTCACGGGGTGCTGGCTGGGTAATCCCCACCTGCTGGAGAATGTTATAGCTGACATTACTGAAATAATAACTTATTTTTTCCTCTAGCTTCAATTGAGAAAACTGGATTTTATACCACTGATCTTAAAATTGAATTCCTAGCACTGCTCACTTATGAAATAAGCATTGTTATTTTGAATACTTCACTGGTATACTTGTACTTGACAATATATGTCTAGTGCAGCAGCTGACAAGCTTGCTGAGGGATAAATCATTAGTCAGAAGGAAAACAGCACAATGTCAGTTTAGAGAGGGGTAAAAATAAATGAGGTGGGCAAAGCTGCCTTTATCCAAGATGTAAATACCTACCCTTTGTGTGTGTTAAACAGTAAATGCAGCTGCTCTTATCTTGGGAGAAGACAACCATCATAAAATGAGCCTTCCTAAAGCACCAACGAAAGATGAAGCATCCCTAAAGGCTTACACAGCTCACCGTAAGCTGAACAAGCTGCGCCGTGAAGCCTGTCGTTTGTTTACCTCTGAGACAATGGTCAAAGCTATCAAGAAACTGGAAGTTGAGATTGAAACTAGGCGCCTGCTAGTTCGTAGAGACAGACACCTCTGGAAAGATATTGGTAAGAGTACCAAGACTTGGCATTCTCTCTTTTCTTGTAAATAGCAAAAGGATTATTTCCATATTAATTTGATTTAATCTAAAATTGGTTAATAGAAATTTTTGCATTAATATGAAATGTTTGCTGGCTCTAATATTACAACATGCTCTCTTGCAGGAGAGAGGCAGAAAGTCCTCAACTGGCTTTTATCTTACAACCCTTTATGGCTGCGTATAGGTCTGGAGGTCAGTGCACTGCATATAGTCTATAAGTTTAAAGGCCATCTAGCAATTGGAGTTGGTTTGGGTTTCTTTGTATTTTTTGTTGTACTAATTCAGATAGGTTCAATTCAGTTAGAGCATGTTGACATATCTTTTAAAGTGTTACAATATACTTGCTTTAGTGCTTGCCTTATTAAGGAAAATATTTAATCGAGGAAAGTAGAAGTTAACTCCCTGACCAACACCACAAAAGCATTTCCCTGTCAGTTTCACTCTACTAAACTGGACAAGAGTGTGGTTGTCTTAAAGAAGTTCCTGCCTGATTCCTAACATGTGGAGGATCATACATATTTTGAAATGAGATTGGATTTTCTGAAATTTCCTCTAGCTTTATCCTGCAGTGACTCGTTTGAAAACGGTTTGATTTTAGAGACTTATTACCATTTACTATTTCTGAATTTCAATAATGTATATTATTAAAAAAATCAGTCTTTATTTTTTTACCATTTCTGCTTTTTTCCCCTCCTTTCATATTAGACTGTTTATGGAGAACTGATACCTTTGGAGAATAATAGTGACGTTATGGGTTTAGCAATATTTATCCTTAATCGCTTGCTTTGGAACCCTGACATTGCAGCTGAATACAGACATCCCACTGTGCCTCACCTTTACCGAGAAGGTAACTGCTGCTTCCAAAAGAAGTTACTTTTAGCGTTTAATTTTTAAGCTATCACTTAATGGGTTCTATCTTTTTAGGTCATGAAGAAGCTTTGTCAAAATTCACCCTGAAAAAATTGCTGTTGTTAGTTTGCTTTCTGGATTGTGCCAAACAGTCCAGGATGATTGACCATGACCCTTGCCTCTTTTGTAAGGATGCAGAGTTCAAGGTAAGAGAGCTGTGATTTGATGTTTACCTCCAATGTTGTCCTGAGACTCAATGTAGAATTTTTATTATTTTATTTTTAATCTGACGATGTACTTTAACATATCCTGACTGTTCAGCCTTTTGCATGAATATTCTCAACATACCATCTCATGGTCATGCAATGGAATGCCCAAGAAAATTTTGAGGTGTTGGTTCTGTAAGAAGGACTCCATTGTCATACTTTATTTGACTTCCCTCTCTAAAGCTGAATTTCTGCATTATTTTTAAATATTACTCCATGATGCTGCTGCTGACCTTAAACTACAGGTCAGTTTGATGGTCTCTTCTCTGTTTTTTCTCTTATTTTGTTGTGATAAGAAAGACTATGGAAAATCTGATATACAAAGACTTTGATTAACAAATATGATATATTCAAATAAAATCACTTTTATACTGTGTAGATAGGTAGACTGAGAAAAAGGTATTCCTGAATGTGTCGTTATGGCCACAAGGTATAAGGAAAATTAAATCCGTGTTGACTGGCTAAAAATATTTTTTTAAAAAATACCATTTTAAATACTAGACAAGGAAATGGAATGTAATTTGAGGGGCAAGGAATAAAAATTGTATTCTGCTTGACAAATATTGTAGTGTTAAGGTTTTCTTATTATTGCTTTTCCATTTTCTCTTTTTTAGGCTAGCAAAGACCTTCTGCTTGCATTTTCCCGGGACTTCCTGAGTGGGGAAGGTGACCTTTCTCGCCATCTCAGTTTCCTAGGACTGCATGTCTCCCATATTCAAACTCCACTTGATGAATTTGATTTTGCTGTAACAAATCTGGCTGTGGACTTACAATGTGGCATTCGTCTTGTGTACGTTGATACAGAATTATTTTGAAATACTTCTTTTCTTCTATATAACACTTAATGTGAGCTCAGCAAAGGTATTTAACTGTGAAATTACCTTTGTTAGGAGAACAGTGGAGCTTCTGACCAAAAACTGGAATCTTTCAAAACAACTGAGAGTTCCTGCAATAAGTCGTTTGCAGAAGATGCATAATGTTGATATTGTTCTTAATGTCCTTAAAGAGCGAGGAATACACTTGAAAGATGAAAGTGGTAAGGCCTAGAAACCAGGGTTGTTCTAAGTGCATCAGCTAACTAGTGCACACTTTAATTCCTTGCTTTATTTGATAGGCGCTTCAGTTGACTCCAGGGATATTGTGGACAGGCACAGAGAGCGAACATTGGCACTCTTGTGGAAAATTGTCTTTGCCTTCCAGGTACTATTCAATTACTTATTTTGTTTGTTTGTTCCTATTTACAAGAAAGTAATAATGAAAACACCAGTTTTTCAAGAGTATTTATTGTCTCTAAAAGCCTTTGCTAATAAAATTTTAGACTGATTTACTTTGTATATTTAAAGTTCCATGCAAACTTCACCTGAACTGCTAAGTGTTTCCTAACAGCACAATTTGAATAACATTTTAACTGTGCTTTGTCTTATATACATTCATACAATTTTTGGAAAAAAAATGAACTTCTGAGATTATGCTGCATACTAATAGAATTGACATTTAAAGAACATTGATCTCAAACTGCTGGTAAATCTAGTAACAGAAAAGAACATTTTGAGGTTACACTGATAGGCAATTATAGAGCAAGTTCTGAAGCTATTGCTCTTTCACTTTTTTCCATTTATCTGATAGTCAATTTGATGAAACATTCTTGAAATAAGGACAAAGATGTCTTACGCATTACTGCAATGGTATTTCAAAGCTACTGAAAAAAATTAGTAGAGGAAGCAGCAATAGTTTTCTTAAGACTGTTCTGAGAGTTAACTTGAGTTGGACTGTATTTTAAAAATAAGTATCTAGCTGACAAATCCAGTTGGAAGAAACATAACATATGGAAGGTAAAATAAGATAGAAGTTGAGGTGGAATTTGCCCACTAAGTAGTCAGGAAAGTAAGCACAATTAACTATGTGTAAAGCAAGAATATTAGACTATAGCCACAGAACTATCAGTAAGCCAGAACAACATAATAAAAGTCAATGTAATTATTTTCTTTCTTAACTGCTGTTGCCCTATTAAGTAGTTACCTTCCTTGAGTTAGTTCTCCTGATACATGAGTTACAGTTACATTGCTTTTGATTAAAGAGATGTTTAGAGTGAGTAGCGGCTTTTATCTAAGCCCTGCGGATATGCTGCTTTCTCTCCCAATCTTCTCATGCCATCACAACATCAGCTCAAGTCCTCTCAGAATTCTTTAAATGAGGAGTGGTGCATGAGCTCAGTAGAAATGCTGGCAAGACTGAAATTGTTTCCTCCAAGAGTATGTTGAATTTACACAGGCTTGTTTATGAAGTAACAGTTATACACAGAACAGTGGGAGGGTAGATTTGGGGATTTTTTTATCTACCATCTGTGCTGGCAAGTCCAGATTATCCGCTACTGATTCAGTGTGGCAGGTACTGCTAAGTAGTGACTGTGGTTTCTCTGAAATGCAATGTCTAAAACCTCTGCATCCAGTGTCTGCAATGTGTGACATGTCAGATTGTTGACATGTTAGTTTTCTTTTTTCTCCTAATAGGTGGATGTTTCTTTGAACGTGGAACAGTTAAAAGACGAAATTGAGTTTTTGAATAACTCACACAAGAGAAAAGCTCAACTGGGTGCGCTCAAGAGTTTTCCAAATTATTTTGGGATACAAGAAAATGATAACTCCTCACCTCAGTGTTACAGTGAAAATGTGAAACTGCTGATGGCATGGGTTAATGCTGTTTGTGTATTTTACAACATCAGGGTAAGTAGTTTTGTATATACTTCAACAAATACATCCTGTGCTGTCATAATTCTTTATAGAGCAGACTTCTTCAAACTATCAAATATGCAGTAGCAGCCAATGGTAATTAGTTTTAAATATTCTTCTGGACTTCATTTAATTTGATTTGAAAGAACCATCATTCTGCAAATTTAGCTGCAGCTCTCTTTTTAAACGAATTTGAACAAAAGGATTTCCCCTTCCAGTTAGTCTTATGTATAAAAATGCCTTTTAGAAATAGAGCAATTTTTGCTGGAATGTGAATTGTTTGCCTATTTTTAATAAGCGTTCATAGTGAAAATTCTATGCATAAATATTTGCACAGTTAATAGGAACTGCGAGAACTAAACTAATGTTTGGGTTACGGTCAATTCCTCTCCTCAGAGATGTTTGTTTAGAAAGGACATGTTTACCCCTCCAAGAAGGGAAGCCCCAGTCAGACACATGTCTCTGGTGGGAATACAATCACATCTGCTAGTTTTTCTAAAGGGTGAAACAGAGCACTTAGGACTGATGCAAGTTCAGAACTTATTTCTGCATTAAAATCCTAGTGTAACGGTATCTATAAAAGTTTTTTTAGTATCCTTCTGTAGAAAGTCTGGTTTCTCTTTGGTTTCTTTTTTCCCTTGTAGATTCACTGCGTAATGATTCACACCTATTTTGTTTGTGATTTCTTACAACTGTATGTCACTGTACAGCAAATGTTCAAAGGAAGCACTGGCTACCAAATTTTGTTTTGTTCAAAAATAATTTGCACTTGGTGGCATTCCAAGGTACAAAGGACAAACTCTACATCCTGTTACTGGTAACAAAAATTCAAGGAATTTTTATCGTACTGTGTTTTATTAACAGGTGGAAAATTTCACAGTGTGTTTCTCAGATGGTAGAGTGTTATGTCATTTGATTCATCACTATCATCCATGTTACGTGCCTTTGGAAGCTGTGTGCCAACGAACAACTCAAACAGTAGAATGCTCAAGAACTGTTACAGTGGGACTAAATTCTTCTACCTCGTCAGAGTCTGAGACTTCTCTAAATGTTACGGAAGAAATGTTTGACCAAAGTGAGTTATTTGATGCGCAGAAGTTCCTGTTAAATCTATGTGTTTTATGTGCAGTTTGATTTGACTAATGTTTTCTCTTTACAAAGCTGTAACTCCCTCAGTCCTGTACAAGGAACTCTTGGACAATGAAAAGAAAAACTTCCAACTGATCAATGCTGCAGTTTCTGACCTAGGCGGAATACCAGCAATGATTCATCACTCAGACATGTCAAATACAATTCCTGATGAGAAGGTACAATGCCTTTAGAGTTGGTAAATGTGTTCTGCCCTCCTGTGAGCGTGTCCTGCTCTTCTGTGCAGCCCTTAACTCGCTGTGTTCTGGGTCCGTATAGGTTGTTATTACCTACCTGTCATTCCTGTGTTCACGGCTTCTTGATCTGCGGCACGAAACTCGAGCTGCACGATTAATTCAGTCTGCTTGGAGGAATTACAGGCTCAAAAAGGAACTGAAACTTTCTCAGGTACTCTTTGCTTGTGCAATATTCATACCTTCTACTTTGAGAAATAATAAAGAGTTTAAATTCATAGGAGTAATACACAGGTTTATTGGAATAGTATTGGCATTTAAATGAATGCATACCATTTTTATCATCAAATTTTGTGGCCTTCCTGGTGATGTAATATGCTAAAACCCAGTTTTGTTTAAGGCTGTTCTGAAGTTGTTTAAAGGCTACTGTTTTTTCTTTTTATGTCCTCATTTGACCATGTCACCCCTTAAGCCCTTTTCGCAATATTTCAAATATAAAATAGTTGTACTTCTTCTTTAAAACAGAACCAGAGTAGTTAATTTTTAGTTCCTATTAATGTCTACAAGATGAGAAGAATAATTATGCTTCTGCATGGATTTACTTTATTTGTTTCGGAGCTAAACTTCACCAGTCTTTTGAGTTGAATTTCATGAGTTCTGGTATTTTGTTTCTTGCTTTTCTGGTAGTTATACAGAACTTGTGAGGGTTTTGAAATTATGACACCATTAAGATTGATAAATGCTATTACTATGTCTTACTGAAATATGTATTATTTGATGTTGAAACAGTGTTCAAAAATATTTTAAGAATCTGTTGTATAGAAGGGGACAGAGGTTATATTTATGTAGACTGTTTAATCTCCAGATTCTTTACTCTTTAAAATACGTACAACCTCAACAATGATGACAAAACATTCACTTTACAACTCTTTTGAAATAACTAATAGTAAAGATGCTGGCAGGGGGAGAAGGAATCAAAATCAAAGCCACTTAGTCGTTGCAGGCATTATTTTTTTAATTCATCTTACAATGTGCGCATATGTGCTTTGCCCTGTGATAGGATAGGCTGGTAGTACCATGAGCTAAGTATTGATGTGTTGTGTTTGTTAGTTGCTTTCACCTTTTACTTTGATGTACATCCATTTGTTACTATGATCTCTGGGTTACAAAAAAGTCACTGTCTGGTATGTGCAAAACACTGGGCTAGATGAACATGAGCTGGTATGGCTATATTCTTTTATGTTATTTAAATATAGCTAGAGAGCATTCCACTGTGCTCTATTAGTGAAGGTATCTTAAACTGTTGTGAATGAGAAATAAAATTGAGGCTTAGAAATGCTTAGGAGTCCTGAAAAATTGAGTTTCGAAGGAGAATTATAAAAACAGGAGGATGCAAATTTCAGTGATACCACCCTTTTACAAAGAATTCAGTGCTGGAATAAAATGTTCTGTCTCAGAAAAGTTCTTTTATTATAGTAAAGAAGAGCTGTGGTGTTCACAAGCTTGCTTTTTAAGAGCTTGCTCTAGGTTGTTGATCACATAAAAAATTTGCGTGCAAATTCCAATCCTAACTGTTCGGTGCAAATGACTCTTTGTAGGAAAGAGACAGAGCTGCTCGGATAATTCAAAAATCTGCAATAAACTTCTTGTCTCGTCGTCGCATCCTGAAGAGAGTGAATGCAGCCATTTCCATCCAGAAGCACTGGAGAGGATACTTGGCCAGGATGACTTTATTCAATCTGAAAAAGGCAAAACTGGAGGAAACCAGAAGTAAATCTGCCACAGTCATTCAGGTAATACAATCGAAAGTGAGATTATACAGCAAGGATTACCCTTTGAAATATTTAAGAAATAGCCTTGCTGAGGACCATTTGTTCAGCTTGCAGCAACTGATACCTTCATGAAATGTAATGTTTTTTTACTTCCCCACCCCTCTACTTTTGAGACATTTACTAACTCTCTTTAGGGAGACATAGTAATGTACTAATAAATTAAAAGATTACTTCTTCTTAAGGAATATTTTGGAGTACAATAAACATTAAAATACTGGGCCTTGAAATAGACAATGTAAGGGGACTAATCAGATTGTGTTGGCCTTCTCTTTGCAGCTGTTGAACATTATTTAAAGAGGCTTTTACAAAAATTAAGAATTGCTCTCCTAGTGTTATGTCACCTGCAGAGGGCACATTCAGACTGGCACACATTAGTTATCAATGGTAGTTGGACAGTTTCTCAAGCTACTTTCGCCACTATTACCCAAAGCTAAATATTACAGTCTTTAGACTTTTTAGAAAGGATGTTAAAGAATCACTGATTTATCAAATAGTTTAAAAGGGAATCTGTTGTTTCAAGAGCAAATTTATCATTTTCCCACAGTATAAAATTCTTTTAAAAGCAATGATGCAAGCATTTGGCTTTTGCTTTTTGGTGTCTTTGTAATGTAGATTTCTGGACTTACCTTCCTAAGGATTGTGTAGGAATAAAGAAATCTTAAAAAAGTCTGAAGATGCTAGTCCTCAAATTTAAGTTTAACTTGAGATACTATATATAAAGAAAATACTAAATTTTCTCTTTTCTTCCTGCAGGCTTATTGGAGGAGATACTCTGTTAGGAAAAGATACTTGCAGCTAAGATACCATGTTATTTTTGTACAAGCAAGGATAAGGATGGTGCAGTCTGTTGCTGCATATAAACGAATTGTTTGGGCTACTGTTACAATTCAGAGGCATCTGCGTGCCTCTATGTTGGCAAAGAAAGATAGACACAGATACAAAATCTTAAAGTCTTCAGCACTTACTATTCAGTCTGCATTCAGAAGATGGAGAAACTACAAAATTCAGCAGAAAATTAAAGCAACTTTAGTGCTTCAGGCTTATTTCCGAAAATGGCAATCTTCAAAACTGGCAAAGAGAAGGAGGGCTGCCCTTGTCATACAGTCTTGGTACAGGATGCACAGAGACCTGAAACACTATCTACATATTAAACAAAATGTTATCAAGATTCAGGCTTGGTACAGGTGTCAGCTGGCCAGACGTGTTTACCAGGAACACAGGGCAAAGATAGTGACAATTCAACAGTATTACAGAGCTTATAAACTAGGGAAAACTGAGCGAGAGCACTATTTGCAAAAGCGTGCAGCAGTGATAGTCCTCCAAGCTGCTTTTAGAGGCATGAAGGCACGCAAGTGGTACAGACAAACAAAAGCAGTTTGTGTTGTTCAATCACTGTGGAGAATGAAACAAGAGAAACGAAGATTTCTACGATTAAAAAAATGTGTTACTACATTGCAGTCACATGTGAGAAAATACCAACAACTAAAAAGATACAAAGAGATTAAAAATGCAGCTTCTGTAATCCAAACTCGGTACAGGGCACATGTTGCCTCTAAAAAAGCAGCAGCTTCTTTCCAGAGGATGCGTCTGGCTGCCATTGTTCTCCAGTCTGCCTACAGAGGAATGGAAGCTAGAAAAGAGGCTTGGATGTTGAGAGCTGTGATCAAAATTCAGTCAAGTTACCGTGCTTATGTTGTCCGGAAGAGGTTTAAAAACTTGAAAGATGCAACAGTAAAGATTCAAGCTTTTGTAAAGATGTGGCAAGCACGTAAGCATTATTGTGCTTTAAGGGAGGCAACACTTTATGTCCAGCGAAGGTATCGGTCTGGTAGATATGCTCTTCAACTTAAAGAAGATTATAGGAAATTGAAGGGAGCTTGCATAAGAATTCAGGCTGCAGTTCGAGGCTATCTTGTCAGGAAACAAATTCGAAGGTGGAGGGAGACTGCAGTATTTCTTCAGGCCTCTTACAGAATGAGAAGGGACAGGCAACACTACTTAGGCATCTATAGTGCTGCTGTTGTCATTCAACGACATTATCGTGCATACAAAAAGCAACGGTGTCAGAGGCAAGAATTCTTGCAAGTTAAAAAAGCAGCTGTGAGCTTACAGGCAGCCTACAGGGGTTATAAAACACGCAAAAAGCTTAAAGTTGAATATAGAGCTGCTATTAAAATCCAGACTGCTTTTAGAGCTCATGCTGCACGAATGAAATACAAGGCAGTGGTACAGGCCTCCATTGTGATTCAGAGGTGGTACAGAAATTGTAAGATCGGTAACAGGCAAAGACTGAACTTCTTGATGACAAGAGCAGCAGTGCTTTCTTTACAAGCAGCTTTTCGTGGCTGGAAGGTCCGAGAGCAGATGCGAAGACAGCATGTTGCTGCTACTGTGATACAGTCTGCCTTCAGAAAATTCACGGCTCTGAAAAAATTCAGGCTTATGAGCCACGCTGTGCTAACTATCCAAAGGCATTACAGGGCCAGGGTTATAGCCCAGAAACAACGACAACAATACGTTCAGCTGCGCAACTCTGTAGTGCGTCTCCAGGCAAGATGGAGGGGGAAAACTGTGAGAAAAACAATTCAGAAGAAACATAATCTTGCAACAATTATTCAGGCCTATTACAGAATGCATGTAAGTCGACTGAAATACAAGAAACTAAGACAAGCCACTCTAGTGATTCAGAAATACTTCAGAGCCTACTGTATGAAAAAAACCCAACGTGCAATTTATCTAAAAACAAAGGCATCTGTGTTAGTCTTGCAGTCTGCTTATCGTGGGATGACTGTGAGGAAACAACTGAACAAACTAAACAAAGCTGCTACAACTATACAAGCTGCTTTCAGATCCTACCTGGTCAAAAAGGAATATGAAAGACTTAGATCTGCAGCTATAGCTATTCAAAGGCATTATCGTGCAATTATTTTTGCTAAATGTCAAAGGCAGAGATATTTGTCTTTAAAAAGAGCCACAGTCAAAATGCAGGCCATTTACAGAGGTGTAAGAGTCAGACGACAAGTTCACTGCATGCATCAAGCAGCTATTTGCATCCAAGCCATGTTTAAGATGCATTACATAAACATAAAATATCAGTCAATGAGAATGGCAGCAATTAGAATTCAAAGACAATATAGAGCATTTTGTTTGGGCAAAGTACAGCGCAAAAAATACTTGGAACTAAAGAAGTCTGTCATTATCCTTCAGGCTGCTTGCAGAGGCATGAAAGTCCGACAAGACTTAAAAACTATGCATCAGTCAGCAGCAATAATACAGTCTTATTATCGAATGCACAGACAACAGAGGGATTTCAGAAAATTGCTGCTGGCAACTAGGCAGATTCAGCAGTGGTTCCGTGCTTGTAAGGAGCGAAATGCACAAGTTCACAACTATATGATGATTAAAAATGCTGTACTTTGCATCCAGGCTGCGTTCCGTGGTATGAAAACAAGAAGACTTATCAGAACTATGAGTGAATCTGCTGTGATTATTCAAAGAAGATTTAGAACTTTTCTTGAAAGAAAACATTTTCTTTCCATTAAGGCAGCTGCTGTTGTAATTCAGAGAAGATACAGAGCAACAAAACTAGCAAGACTTCAACGTCAAAAATATCTCTCTGTACTTAATGCTGCAGTCACTATACAGTCTGCTTATAGAGGATTTGTGGTAAGGAAAAAAATGCAGCGAATGCATCAAGCTGCTACAGTTATTCAAGCAATGTTAAGAATGCGTAAACTTTACACTTCTTATCAAGAAGTCAAACTTGCTTCAGCAATCATACAGCAACGTTATCGAGCTTACAGGGAAGGGAAGCACATGAGAGAAAGATACTTAAAACTGTACAATTCTGTTTTAATTCTTCAAGCTGCCTATAGAGGAATGAAAACAAGACGGTTCTTGAAGAAAAGACATGAAGCAGCACTTACAATACAGAGAAACTACCGAATGTGTAGGGAGTACTGTCAATACAGAAAACTTCAGTGGGCAACCCAGCTAATACAGAAGAGATATAGAGCCAATAAGCTGAGGAAAATTGCAGTACAGCGCTACTCTTCTTTAAAGAAAGCAGCAATTTGTATCCAGAAGGTGTTTCGAGACATGCGAGCAAAAAAGCAACAGCGAGAAATGCACCGTGCTGCTACTGTTGTTCAGAAAAATTTTAAAGCTTTCAGAGAACGGCAGAAATACCTCTCTCTTAAAGCAGCTACTCTTGTCTTTCAGAGAAGATACAGAGCTTTGATTCTGTCAAGACAGCACACTTCGGAATATCGTTCTCTTTGCAGAGCAGCTATTTGTATACAGGCCATGTACAGAGGTGTGAGGGTGCGGAAGAGTATTGAGCACATGCATTCAGCTGCCAGTGCAATACAGTCAGCCTACAGAATGTACAGGGATAGAAGGTCCTTTCAAAATATGAGAACTGCAGCTATTGTTATACAGAGCTACTATCGATCCTATGTGAAAGGAAAGAACCAACGGAAGAAATATCTGGCAATGAAGAATTCTGTTCTTGTTATTCAAGCATCATACAGAGGCATGAAGGCACGGCAGAAAATGAAAGTCATGCATGTTTCAGCAATAGTAATCCAGTCTAGTTATCGCATGTATGTACAGCATAGGTCTTACAAACAGCTGTGCTGGGCTGTCAGAGTCATACAGCAGAGGTTTAGAGCCAAAATGGCAAAGGAAGCTGACATGAAAAACTATGCAAAAATAAAAAAGGCTGTAATCTGCCTTCAAGCTGCTTTTCGTGCTAGAAAGGCCAGGCAGTTGTATAAAGCCAACGTTGCTGCACGGTGCATTCAGTCATTCTTACGAATGTGCAGAGAGAGGAGACGTTTTCTTGAAAAGAAATCAGCAGCAATAATGATCCAGTCAATGTTCCGATGCCAAAGAACAAGGACTCGTTATAAATTGATCCAGAGCTCAGCAGTTGCTATTCAGAGGTGGTACAGATCGTGCCACAGGGCTCATTTACAGAGAGCGGAGTATTTGGCTCACAGACAAGCAGTAGTCATTATTCAGTCTGCCTTCCGTGGTATGAAAGCAAGAAAAATAGCAAGGCAAATACGAGCTGCAAGAACGATCCAGTCTTTTCTTAGGATGGCTGTGCAACGTAGAAAATTCATTCAACTCAGAAGAGCAGCTGTTACGTTACAAAGCTATTACTTAATGCGTAAAATTCAATCACAGTATACAAGCTATAAAAAAGCAGCAGTTGTCTTGCAGCGGTGCTACCGATCCCACTTGACTCTGAAACACCACAGAATGACTTACTTGCAAACCCGGAGGAACATTATCATTGTGCAGGCTAGAGTCAGAGGATTCATTGAAAGGAAGAGGTTTCACAAAATTAAAGAAAGCACACTTAAAATTCAGGTACTTTTCAATGAATGAATAGTCATGGGGTTTGGGTGTGGTTTTCTTAAATCGTGGGTTTTCTTTAAGATGTACTGTTCTTGCATTACTCACTTTAAAGCTAAAGAAGAATCAATTTCTGAAGTGTACTGTGTGGCAGAGGTATAAAACTTACTCCCACAGTGCACAGAAATAAGCTTTAAGACAGAACTGACTTTTGCCTGTATAAATATTAGTAGCTTAGGAACTGTTTTATTTGATTGGAGTATGAATGCAAGTGTCTTGATGTATTGAAATGAGAGGCTACTGGTAGTGGGTATAAAGTGAAGGAAATAGCAAAAATTTCTTCAAGACATTCTTTAAGACTCATATTTAGAAAGATGTGAATCAGTTGTGTTAGGCCTTTCTGGGTTTATTAAACATTCCTAGACTAATTTGAGTGCCTAGGTAACATTCTGAATTTAAGGAGGGAAATTCCCCCAAACCAGGAAGAAAAGGGAAAGAATGATGATAACAGTAATAATTTAGGTCCCTGAGCAGCTTGATCTAATGGCATCCTTGTCTGTGGTTTGTAGGTTGGAACTAGGTGATCTTTAAAGGTCCCCTCCAACCCAAATCATTCTTTGGTAATTTCTTAGGTTGCTATTGTTATCTTGTTGAAAAGCACTTAGCAGATAAGAAAACAGGGGTGCCTTGCTCACTTCCATGTTTTGGGGGGAATTGGGAGCTCTTAGTTATTTTCTGAATGTTTAACATGTAGTCTGAACAATGTAAGTATGATTACTTTGCTTAAAAAATGTAAAAAACCAAAAATTAATTGTGAAATCAGAAATATTGAGCAACAAAGATAAATCAAATGAAAAGAGCTGCCATTAGAATTCAGGTAATCATAAAAGTGTTTCTTTTGTTTGTTTGTTTTTTGTTTTGGTTTGGGATTTTTAATCTCTGGTATTTTTTACTTCACAATAGAATTATTTTTGCAGACATTCAGGAGAGTGGCATTTGTGGTATTTCCCTAAATGCCTTTTGCTTGCTTTTGAAGACATCTAGCTGTGAGAAATTAGATATTTGTAATACTGTAGAGTTAAGAATCCTAAATTTCGTTCCTGTTAACCTGACTTTTTTCCTTTTAATTTTGTTTTTCCCTTAAACAAATAAAACCCTCAAGTTTTGAATCTTTTTTTTTTTTTTTGTGTTTAATAGGTGACATATAGAGGATATAAAGCCAGGCAGTGGGTTAACAAAATGAGAGCAGCACAAGTAATCCAGGCCTGGTTCCGAGGTTACAAAGCACGAAAGAAATATGTGGCTGTGGTAAAAGCTACCCTTGTTATCCAGAGTCACTTCAGAATGAAGCAGCTGCGCAACTGGTAATGCTGAATTTGATATAAATTTCTCTACTTTTCAAAGTTTTTATTATGTAATTATATTGTTATTTATTTACTTATAATTATTTAGTGTTGTTTTGCTCTCCGGCCTATAGATTCTTAGGCTCTGACCCTGCACCATTCATGAATATAACCCTTTTGGTGCAGTCAGGGTTATTCTTTTGCCCAAAATTTTCATTATGTTTAATTATTCTTCTGGAATGGAGGTTCCCTCACAAACTTAAACTTGGTTTATTGCAGATCTAGAAAAGAGGCCTTGATCTCTTTTTAATGTCTCTGTTTTTTACAAGAAGGATGTTCTGGATGTTGTTAAAATTCCAGCATAAAACTAATTGGTTGAAAAGCTATTTCATTGTAATCCATTATGGAATAGTTAAACTGGTTTATATTTATTTTGCTATGAGATGGTTTTATGTTAAGTGCTCTCCTATATAAGCCTGGTAGCTCCTCTCATTCTGAACTGTGTCCCATGCCAGTAGAAGCAGAGGATGCTGTTCAGGGATACATTAACCTGACCACTTTGTGCTTTCCTAGGGCCTCACTCAGCATCCCTGCTTGTTAAACAACCTTGCCTATTACCCTTTTATGGACCTGTTGTATGTCAGCCTGTCCAATGCCTTTCAAACTGCTGTCTCTCCCCCAAGCCTGCTTTCACAGCAAATTACTGAAGTACCTACTGTGATAAAACAGAAAGTATCTTCTCTTCAAAACCAGTCTTTCTGCCAATATTGCTGGCTTTTCCTGGTGTTCCAAGATTTGGTTGATTATGGCTCTACTTTCCCAATATCTATCTTGATAATTTTGTAACCCATCTCTGTTTTCTTACTTAAAAATGCCTTTTCATATTAGGTTTTTGGAAATAAAGTTCAGTGCACTTACCATCCAAAGAAGATGGAGAGCGACCCTTACTGCACGAAAGACTCGGCATCACTTTCTGGCAACTAAGGATGCTGCAGTTAAAGTTCAGTTGGCATATAGACAGTACAGGGCTAGAAAACTTTTAAGAAAGGTATGTTTTGACTTGCACTCCGCTATGTCATGGTTGCTTTAAAAGTTTTCAATATATTTGAGTGACTTTTGTCAATGATGTGCAGAAGCATAGAAAAGGTGGAACCAGAAGAATCTTCAAAATACTAAATCTCGTTTTCGCTTTAAGTATGATTCTTGGTTTTGAGCAGTGCAAGTTGTTGAATTGCCCCTATCTATACTGATACTAAAATGAAATGCTGAATTTCATTTAGTGCTCATATAGGATTAAGTTCAATTGCTCTTATTTTGACCCCATTTAGGTAAAGACCTTCCAAACTGTGAAAGTGCGTTTTTATGTAAACCAGTACTTTGAGTTTGCTGGTATTTCTTATTCCGGTTTTGTTCTCATGATGGAAAATAAAACTCAGAACTAAAAATAAATATGCGTTAATCATGCCAGGAATTAATAGAAGTTTAATTATCAACTCATTCTTTAAAATCTTTTTCAGAAGGTTCAGGCTGCATGTTTGGTCCAAAAAGCATATAGAGGTTTTAAGGCAAGAAGAAACTTTGTTCATCAAAAAGCCGCTGCTGTAATTATCCAAAAACATCTGCAGGCTTGGCAGAAAGGCAGGCTTAAATTTATGAAATACAATAAAACTAGAAGAGCTGTCATTAAACTGCAAACATTTATACAGGGTTATTTAGTCAGAAAAAAGGTTGGTATACTTCAAATTAAAATTATGCTTTTGACGTATCGTGAGCTGGTTTAGAATTAATTCTGACTGGCAAGAAGAGGAAACCCTGATTTCATGTTGTTGAAATCAAGTTCTTATTGGCTGCTTTGAGTATTGGGCGGATCAAAATAGATCAAAACACAACTTGACCCTTTTCTCACAAGCCTTTAGAACTAAAGTAGGTTTTCATTGTTGGTTTTTTTTTTTTAGCTTCTGAGATCTTTGTGTCTTCCCTATAACTGATATTTCTGCACGTATAGGCTTGCAATGAAATTTTCTGTGCTATGTATTAATGTTATTCTTACAATCACTTCTGTGTTAGTACTGAAGAGAGGTAGCTTACTTTAGCTCTGAGCTAGTGACCTCCAGGGTGATTTTCCAGCACCTAATAGTATACTGCTGTGTACTATGTTTATTGCACAGGCAATCAGCTACCTCAGGGTATGAAAATCAATTATGTTCCTTGTTTTGTTTTCCTTCTACAGATTTCAGAACAGAAACAAAAAAAGAGACTACTTCATTTTGCAGCAGCTGCATATCATCATCTCTCTGCAATTAAAATTCAAAGGACATACAGGATTCATCTCGCCTTAAAACTTGCACAAAGCCAGATCTCATCTGTTCTTATAATACAGGTTAGTCTAAGGCTAAATGATTTTGTGTAATGTAGTCTAATTTCTGTGAGCTGAGCTGTAACACTAAGACTGTAGTTCCTTCACATGTGAAAATAAAGCTAAATTATGAAGACTATGATACATTGAATAATGCTGCCTATACCGAGTTAAGAAGCAAGCTCTGGAGCCCTTTAAAGTTGAGGATGGATGGGGGAAAGTTTGTTTCCTTCAGACCCTCAAGCTTGCTAAAGGAATCTGAGTGCTGTCTTAGCCTATTTCTTTACATCCGACTGGAAGTAGGAAAGATCAGACACAACCACCTTTATGGTTTGTGAAACACAGAGCATCTCCTTAAACAATCCCATGGGATATGGTGATTTATTTGGTTGAATGTTTTTAATCTTCTAGGAGTACCAAAGCCAGTTGCAGCACTTTAATATAACTATGTTTTACTTATCTAAAAACAAGATCAAAAATCAGGCCTGTATTGCAGCTCTGCCTAATTGTAAAAATTATCTTCAGGTCTCTAAACTGACCATTATCTTAGTTCCAATAGTGGAAGGCTAGCATTGATTGAATGGAGAGTCTGAAATGGGAGCCCTGAAATAGCTGTTCTCTGGTCTAGGGTGTCATGGCAAACTTTGCCACACTACTCCTCCATATTTTCCCGTTAAGGCAAGAGAGAATGGGTAGAAGAAGATTTTTTTGCTCTGACAGAGTATCCTGTCTCCCTTTTTCATAATAAAAGGGAAGAAATAGAGCTGGGAAATGAGAAAAGTGGAGTGGTGGTTCTTGAAAGCCAGCCAAGAGAAAGCAAGCTCTTAGGACGCAGTCATGCGGGACAAAAGTATAAATTGGGAGAGGAGTGGCTGGGGAGCTGGTTGATAGCACCTTGGTGTGGGTGTGCCCTGGCAGCCCAGAGGGCAAACCCCATTGTGAGGTGCATCAGGCAGAGCATGACAGCCCTCCGAAGAGTGATGGTGTGGCCACACCTGGGGTACTGTGTGCAGTTCTTCAGTAAAGAAGGATGTGAAAGCACTCAAATTCATCCAGAGGAGGGCAGTGCAACTGGGGGAAAGGCTGGAAGGCGTATTGTCTGAGGAACAGCCCTGGACTTTGAGTTTATCTAGTTTGGAGAAAAGGAGCGTGACCTCATTGCTCTCTACAGCTTCCTGAGCAGGGGAAGTGGAGAGGCAAGCTGCTGATCTCTTCTTCCTGTAATCCAGTGATAAGGACACTTGGGAATGGTTCAGTGCTATACTGGGGGAGGTTTAGATTGCACATTAGGAAGTGTTTCTTTACCAAGAGGGTGATCAAACACTGAAACTTGATCAAACGCTCCGCTCTTCCCGGAAAGTTGACTGATGCCCCAAGTGTGTTGGTATTTGAGGCATTCACACAATGCCCTTAATAACATGCTTTATTCTTTTGGTCAGCCCTGCAGTGGTCAGGCGGTTGGACTAGATGATTATTGTAGGTCCTTTCCAACCTGAAATAATTCTATCTATTCCCTTCTCTACCCTTCCTTCCTCAGAATGCTTTCCCAACAGCTCCTAGTTAAGATTTCATTCTGCAGTCTTGTATTTCAGCTATCCCAAGGCCAGGCAGAATCATGGAGATCATACCTGTACTAGTGATGTTTATAATGCCTGCATTTGTCAAAGTTCATGTTAAAACACTTCCTCAGTTTTTATTAATGCTCATTTAGGATGGGAAAAGGGAATTTAGGGGAAAGGTAATAAATTAAAAAAATGTACTTTAATTTTAAACAGAGATGGTTCCGAGCAAAAATGCAACAAAAGAGATTTCTGAAAGATTATCAAAGAATCATTTGCTTACAACGTGCGATTCGGGGCTGGCTAAATCACAGAAATGATGCAGCAACCATAATCCAGCGAAATGTGCGAGGGTTCCTCGCCTGCAGACGTAGAAGAAAATTTGCAGTGGGAATAATTAAATTCCAGGTAAATACGTCTTGTAAGAAAGTGACACATTTAGAGTTTTATTTTTATTTTCCAATTTTTCTCTTGTGCGTTTTTGGGGAGAGAAAAAATTTTTAGTTTTCTTGATAAATTTATCAGTTGAATTGCAAGCCAAGTCACCTTTGGTTTAGACATGAAAGCTAAAGACATATTAAGCAGATACTGTTTGCCAGGACATAAGTGGGAGTCTGTGTGGAGTGTATATACATGGGACTTTTTGCCTTCTGTCTGGAAAGACTAGTATTTGAAAGATTGATCTCTGAGTGGTGATTATTTGAATTTTAATACCCAGGGTCATTCAATACTTTGTCAGACTTGTGTAAAACTGACTTGAAATGGTAATAGTTCTATTGTATTGTCCTTTGTTTACAACTTTTTTCTTTTTGGGAAATTCTTTTTCTCTAGGCATTATGGAGAGGATATACTTGGAGAAAGATTAATGACACAGCAAAAACTAAAGCTTTAAGACGCAGTTTAGAAAAGGCTAACGAAAAGAGCAGAGAAGAAAACAAATTGTGCAACAGAACTGCAATTGCAATTGAATACCTTCTAAAATACAAACATCTCTCTTACATTCTTGCAGCATTAAATCATCTTGGTCAGTATTTTGTTTTATTATAACTGATAGATTTCAAGGAGGGATAGGGACTAGAGCTTTTCAGCTGAGATGAGTTCATAATGATATTTAGGCTTTCTCCATGATTGCAAAATGTGAACATGTTCGGGAGTAGATGAGGGCTTTTTCCAGACTAAGATTAGGTTATTAAGAACAAATTTAAATGCCTATGTAGAAAAGGAAGTCTTGTATGATTACCCTAACTTCCTGTCAGTCCTTGTAATGCTATACCTTACATGAGTTTATTATGATGTTTGCTATCAGTATATGTGCTCTGTGGATCATTTTGTCTGCTTAATTTTTGGTCTGGAACATTAAAACTATTGATTTAGAAATACTTTTTTAAATCAAAAGTTGCGCTTTTTACTTCTTTGCACTTCTACTTAAAAATAGAGAAATTTCTGGTTTGTAGTTAAATTGCTTGAACTTCAGAGTTTTCTTTACTTTTTTTTTCTTTAATTGTCATAGAGGTGGCTACCAGGTTGTCCTCACTGTGTTGTGAAAATATGGCTCAGAGCAGAGCAATCTTCAGTATATTTGTTCTGATTCGAAGGTGTAACAGGAGTGTTCCATGCATGGATGTGATCAGATATTCAGTTCAGGTTCTACTTAATGTTGCAAAGGTAACTTTAATATTTTCTTTTGCAGGTTTACAAGCAGTAGGTTACTTTATTGTGGCACTTTTTTTATCCACAAAATTTCTGAATAAATCTGAAATAACTAAAATAATAGTTTTTTAAATGAAAACAGTTTCTGATTTTTCACTCTGTTACTTTGAAGCCAATTATCTGCCTCATAATAGTATGTTTTATATAATTTTTGCAAGAGAAATTGTTTCATGGCCCTAAGGCATTGCAAGGTATTCTGAGTATCTTTAATTTCTCTGAATTTATTCTAATTTATTTCTCTATTTTAAATGTAATTCAGATTCTATGGGTTTCTAAACAAGGGGGGAGATGGGAAACTGTTACAATTGAGTAACATACAGAAGTCATTTTTATTGCTTGAATGCCAGGTCAACTACAAATTTATTCTAGGGGGGAATATGGACTTTGCTTTTTCCTCTAACTATTAACTTCTAAAAATATATTTTAGAGATCTGTCTGTATAAATTCTTTTGTCTCTTTCTTATATAACAGTATGAAAGAACTACTCAAGCAGTTTATGAAGCAGAAAATTCTATAGATACTTTACTAGACCTACTGCAAATGTACAGAGGGAAAGCTGGGGACAAAGTTTCAGAGAAAGGAGGAAGCATTTTCACAAAGACCTGTTGTTTGTTGGCCATCCTTTCAAAGGACTCAAAAAGAGCTTTGGTAAGACTTAAATGCTTTGGGCTTATGGTTTGATTTAGCACACTTTTCTTGCATGTTTTGGTAGTGGGTGTAATTCCATTTTTCCCCTCTCCGCCATACCTATTTTGGTTGTAATATTAAGACAAAACTGGTTTAAAAAAGAAAAAGCATTTCCAGGATGGTGAAAATACTCATATTTTCTTGGTTTGTTAAGATGTTTTTGAACCTGTAGCATTAACTGTGTGCTGTTTTCACCTTTTCTCAGGAAATCCGAGGTATGCCAAGAACTATTTCTTGCATTCAAAGCCTGTATAAACTTACAGCTCGGAAACACAGAATGGATGCAGAGAGAACACTTGTGAAGCAGAAAACAAGCGCTGTCTTAGGTGGAAGTTCTTCTGTTCCAGTAACTCCTCTGAGAATAAAAACAGTTTCAAAGTAAGTGCTTAAAAATGAGTCTTCTGTTTCTGCTGTGACAGTGTAATATTTTAATGACAAGCCGCTGATGTTTTCACAGAATTAAACCAGACTGGGTCTTGAGGAAAGATAACATGCGAGAAGTCGTGGATCCTCTGCAAGCAATTCTGATGGTGATGGACACTCTTGGCATTGCCTGCTACTGAAATGTAAATGATGTATAGAAAGATGTATTTGTACAGTATGTATGTAGTAGATGACTAAATGACTTTAAAAGAAAGCAAATAAGTCTCAGGCTGTCCTTGGAAATGTTTTTTCAAATTGCAATTAACATTTTGGTAACTTTTTGTATTGTATACAGCTTTGAAACCCTATTTTGTACTACTACTGAAAGAAATTGTACAATAAAATCATTTCACTGGATTTTACTGGAAATTTCATTAGCGCAGTAATAAATATATTGTTATCACACAGCTGTGGATATTACAAATAGTTGGGATTCCTCACTCTGAATAAATATTGTAGAATTCTGTTAAAAACAGTTGCTTGTGTGGGACAGTAATGTTGTCTTACCTGATCTAGAGAGGTATACGTAAGAAGGGAGGCACAGGCTGTGGATTACAAAACTGGCTGTTTTGGAGGAACTTGGTCTTTAGGGATCATGTATGATAGCAGAAAAAAGAATTATAATTCCTATTCTTTTTTAAACATTACAAGATTGTTGTGGAACAAGAGAATGTTGTAAGGGTGAATTTAGAAATTCTGACTGATATTTTAGGGGAGGCAATTGTGAGTTCTTTCTTCCTGTCAAGTGAGCAATACATACAAGCATCCATCTCATCTGGCTGAAGAGATGGTGTTCATCACAGCATTCCTGGTTATTCTGTTCTCTTCTGCCTTGGAATTGTATTTTCTTAGAGAAAGGCTAAGAAAATGCAAACTGTAAAATTACACTTATACCTCACTCGCCCAAATTTAAGCATTATATCTCTAATGATGCCATTAGTCAGTCACGTGATTAATGCATTGTAAATGAGATTAATTTTTTTTTTGTTTTGTTTAAAAAAATACTTGAAAGAGTATAGCTGTGTACAACAAAACTCAACAGACAGATAATGATAGTGGCTATGTTCTTAATAAATAATAAGAATTAATTGTATCTAATATCTGTAGAATTCAATTGACTGGTTTATCATGGGCATAGGCTGGAGGATGGGGAACTTGTCTAATTCCTCTTATTTCAGCCAAGGTAAATAGTCTGATAACAGAGTGGCCTTTAAACTTGGAACTCCGGAGGTTGTGAGGGGAACAGTGTTCAGTAAGTTTAAATTGTTCCATGAGCTTATTTCAATGTATAATGATAAATTTTGCCCTCTTTACTGATGGTAAACTACATCAAATAGAGGAAAAATCCTTCAAGTCCAGTGTTAATGTATTTGGAGAGCTAAAATAAATGAAAATGGTTTTTTCAATTAATTAGCTTGTTGCAAAATACCATGGCCACTAAGGCATTTGCCGAATACCTTTGAAAATTCAGTTAATTATTTACAAAAGTAATACTTAGGGACTTTTCACAGGTGGTGGAAACTGTTGATGGAGACGGTAGGGAAGATGAGATTTGAAACCTGTTTTTTCTTCCTAGTTATGATGTGTTCAGGCAAACTCTTTGCAGAAGGTAAATACACTGAATTCTATTGTTAATTACATTGAATATAGAATGTGCAGAATATTAGGTAACTTAAGTCCAGTGCAGTATCTTTCATCCCTTTACTGAGTAAACACTGTTTTTTAAATTTAAATGTAATTCTGTTGTGAGGTGGCTGATCACAATCCAACTGTCGCTGATTCCTACCTAAGTTTCAAAGCTGTAATATTGAAAGGTTCAGACTTTGGTTCAGAAGTTTCTTTTGAAATGTCTTTCAGCTGTTCTGAGGCACTTATACAAATTGAATTTTGTACTATTAAAACATTTTGTATATTGAAGTGTCTTGGTGATTGAGATGTTTTCACTTTGCCACAAAGCAAACCAGTGGAAATTAAATGGAACCTGCAGAAGTTAATCTGGGGTGGTTCTGCATTTCCTATCCCTATTTTCAGGGTTGATTAAAATTCCTGAGTTTGTATAACTTACATGCTACCTGAACTGCAAGCTCAAAAAGCATTGGACTGCATATGAGGGTACATCTCCATCAATTCAAGAGGTGTCCCTATTTCTGCTGTTCATTTTCCATCTGCTAATGGATATTTGACTCCAACATATTTATTACAACTACCTGTCCTCACTAGAGTTTTATCCTTAGGCAAATCAGTTGAAATTACACTGATATCCTTGGCAAGTCAAAAGGTATATAGGTAGCAACCATGTCTGTCTTAATTACTTGCAGATCTTAATTACCCTTGGGTTAGGTTTTTGTGTTGGTTTTTATTTAGATGTGATACTGTGGCTGTGTGAGGAAAATAATTGTTAAAAAAAATATCTGGGCACTTTCTATTTAATAAAATCACTAAATTTGCAGAAAATTCTAGTAAATGCAGTAAATTCTAGTGGCATTGAGTGAGGGAGCAATAGTTTGTTATTTTGGTTCTAATATGTGTCAGTTGAATGCAGCAATAGGAACTTGTGGCAGAATTCTGCTCAGTTAGATGAGATTCATAGGTGGCAATCCAGTTTTTAAAACTGAATTTTTAGACTAGGTTGCCCTGGAGTGAATTTTTAAGACCCAGAGGGTAAGATTTTAATAAATCCATAAGTTGTTTTTTTTCTTTTTAATTTGATAAGTTTGTTTTCTGGTTGGTGGGAGGTTTTATTTGTTTGTTTTAGTTTTTGTTGTTTGATTGGTTTGGCTTCATTATTTTGGGTGGGTATTTTAAGTAACTTAGCACTATTCAGCACTATTCTTTTTTAAGGTTTTCTCCTCTTACTGGTTAGGGGTTTTTTAATTGCCATTTTACTTGTTCTTTGCTTATTCTCCATTTCTTCTCTCTTTTCTCTAGACAGTTCTTAAATTCCCTTCCTTAACCATGTTTAACTCCTATATTGCCTCCTGGCTGTTTGTCCTACTTTTCTGATAACACTTGCTGAACTGAGGATCCACAGCACAGCTAACCTTGACAGTGCTGTCACTGGATTTTACAGTAGGCATTGGTATGTTTGTGCAGCAAGGGATGCTCATGCTCGTGGAGTAAAATAAAATGTGTCCTGCATCAGTTTCGCCCAGTTCCCATTAGGCAATTTCATTCTACAGCAGATATTCCTGTGAACCTAAAGAACAAAAGCTGATAAAACTGTAATATGTCTTAATTTCAGCAAGTCTTAAAAGGCCTTTCATGCTTGTAAGTATTCAGAATTTCATTCTTGTTTGAAAGTCCAAATCAGTCAAACTGATAGTAATTTATTTAAAATCTGGGCTGAGATTTTTGGTGACAAAAATATTTATCTTTTTGCAGGAAAACCTTGTGATTTGCCACATATAGAAAATGGAAAGATTGCCCAGTACTATTACAGTTTCAAAAGTTACTATTTTCCTATGCGTAAAGACAAAAAGCTCTCCTATTCTTGTATGGTTGGTTATACAACTGAAATTGGGACTCAAGACGGAAGAATAACTTGTACAGCAAAAGGATGGTCTCCAGTGCCACGATGCTACAGTGAGTTAGCTTTATTAATCTTATGCATGTAGCAGGAAAATTTTCTAGCTGGTTTTCTGGGAACATAAGGGTACAGAAACCACATAACAGAAGGGATGAAATGTGCAAGTCAGGACAAGGTGACATCAAACCTTTATGTATACAAACTACATATGTTTACATATGGACTATTTTTACAAAAATATATATTTTCAGGGCTTTTAACCATTTGTGTTTTCACATGAAAATCAAGAAAGTTGCCCACTTTCCTTAGTTTTAGAAAACCAATAAATAGTTTTCCCTTAGGTGTATATCCTCTGAAGGCTTCCTACCTCTAGATTCCTCGGTTGTATTCCACGTTTTTACCATTGGTTTGATGTATTGTTTGATGGTTGTAGCAGAGTTTCTTCAGTAGGTCAGGAGAACAGGATCAGATGAGTATAGCTAGAAACCGCTCCTTTTGCTTACCAGAGAACAAAAATATTCCATTCTCTCTTTCTAACCAAGCTGTTTTATTTCATTCAGGAAAATGTAACAAGCCTCATTTGGAAAATGGCTTTTTTCATGGTACAGAAATGTACTTCAAAATCCATGAGAAACTGCAATACAGATGTAATCCAGGCTACCACACTCCAAGCGGTGGTACTGAAGACACAGTACAGTGTCTGCCAGAAGGATGGTCCTCCCAGCCAAGCTGTACTGAAAAATTTGGTAGGATTCTGCATTTTTCTCCTTTATAATCATAATTACATATAATGATAATTGGAGATGTATATAGTTCCACTGTCCTTGCTGTACCTCTAGAGTCAAACTGCTTATGTCAGGTTGTCATCTGAGTACTCCTAAAGTAGGTTCTCAGCTATACCTGATGGAAAGAAGTCAGATTTCACAATGCTGCTAGTTTTATGAATTTTTTTAGATACAATTATATGTGGAAGGAATCAGTATAGATGAAATCATATTGTTTCAAATAAATCCATTGCTGTACAAACTTACTTTCCCAATGATGACTGGAATATTTGTGTAAATGACTACATTTGCAGTTATGATTTGCCAAGATTTTGCATGGGATATGATCACTTTTAAAGCATATCTCAGAAAAATTTTAATTGTTTGAAATGACAAGAGCTATTAATATATGTATATGTTTTATTTATTTAAGAGTCATGTCAAGTACCTGATTTACATCACGGCAGCTACTCCACAGTCCAGCAAGAGCTTCAAGTGAACGAAATGCTGCTGTACAAGTGTGACGAGGGATATCGAACAGCAGGAGGGAACACCACAGAAACAGCAGTGTGTCTGACACATGGCTGGGCCCTTACTCCAAACTGCACGAGTATGTAAGGGCCTGCAAAATAATTCCCTTTGAAATGTGACATGCTACAAATTAACAAAAGTCTGTAGAGAGGCTTGTTTTATCAGCTGTTGAAAGTGGGGGTGGGGAAGCCTTCCTCAGTTGGTTTTCACTGCTGTGTTTCCTTCCTAGGAATAACTTGTTCCTCTTTGAGTGCAGTAGCTCATGGAGGTTTCTATCCTGTGAAGAAAATCTATGAAGAAGGAGACGTAGTTCACTTTTTCTGTGACAAACATTATTCTGTCTCTGAATTTGACTTAATTCAATGTTATTATTTTGGGTGGCATCCAGACCCTCCAGTGTGTGAAGGTACCTTATTTTTATAGTTTTATTGTGTCAAATTCTTAGTGAAAATCTCTTCTTCCGTGAGATGCCTTACGAATCCAAAATAAATACAAAGGTTTTGTACCAGTTCGTAGCCTAAATATAAACCAAGTGCTGGCCAAAAGGCAGGGAGCCAAGATAGGAAGGAAGGCAATGATAACTGGAACTATCTTTCAGTGAACTGCAACAACCAAGCAGATATAGTCTCTTACTATTGTTTCTCTACGTTATATGCTGGAGAAGCAGGAATCAACAATTACAGGGAATTGTTAGCCCCTGAAGCTCACCAAACTGTGTTCAGATTACATGAAAGTTTAACCAAGTATGCTTAATCCTGCCTTGTGGACTGGGAATGTGCCTCTTAAGAGGCATTAAAAATAAAATTGATAACAAGTTCCGCCTTGGCTTTTGGTGCTTTCAGAGCTGTACAAACTCACCAAATTTTACAGGACAGAAACAGACTTTAGCAATTGCTATCACTTCCCCAGCCACTGGGGGATAATGGAGAGCCTCAGGAAAGAAACTTTCAAAAGAGTGGAAGGTGTAGTGAACCAGATGAGATACAGAGCAGAAAGCAGTACCAATCAATATTTAGTGTAGCTTAGACTGCAGCCCTGTATGGATTCTGATGACACAGCAGGAACTTTCCAGGAGTGCAGAGAAGGTGGAGATGCTTAAAAGAATGAAAACAAGGCCTAAATCTTGTTTTGAGGATACAGTAATTGCAAACTTGATTTGGGGATAGGAAATGGTCTTATGACTATTGCTGCTTCTGTAGCATTAGAATTAATACATAATCTGCTTTAAATATTATATGAATGCAGGGTAAGGGCAATCTCCATTTCCTGAAGTCCTTTAAAGAACATTTTATTAAGTCTATGCAGAGAAATCACTGATTTGTTTATAGCAATACAATAGTATAATACCTCTGTTTCATATTTGTTGAAGGTAAAATCACTTCTTTGGCCTGGTCTCCCATTTTATTAAGAAAATAGGACTAAAAAATTACTCTGGATCAAAAAGGTCTTTTGAATGGTAGGCTTGCATGATGTATAGTAATCTTAACTGAACATTGCTTTAGTAAGTGAGAAAACAATATGCATTTTTTTTATTTTCAGACGTAAAAAATAAATGTCCTCCACCACCACTTCCTCCTCATGGCCATATCACCACAGTTAGAAGAACATATCATAATGGAGACAAAGTTCGCATACAGTGCCAAAGGACCTTTGAATTAAGAGGATCTGAGGAAATCCATTGTGAAGAAGGAAAATGGACATCACCCCCTATTTGTATCGGTTAGTATTTTTGTGAAAGGCTTACAAATGAACAGAAATGATTCTTTAAACAGTGCCTTCATTTTCTAGAGAGCCCTGGTTTCCATATCTGCAAAACTGTTTATCTTCCTGTGTTCAAAGTCGAGAGGTAAAATGCTGCATGTTTTGCAGGCAGTCATGGCTCCCAGATTGCAGAGGAAGGATGAGCTAGGTGAATGCAGCTGGCATCTGTGACAACTTCCCGGGGAGAATGGGTTTATTACATTTTACAATGCATCAGTGTCTGTCTGTTTCAGTACTTGAAAATGAATGGTGTCTGAGAAAACCAGTTCTAAGTTTCTGCTATGGTTACAGGAACTGTGGATAATGAGGAGTCTGAGGCCCCACCATCACTCAAGTCAGATGCAGCAATAAGGGCAAGCAAAACATATGGCAGTGAAGATATGAGTAGGTGAACATTGCTTTTCTATTTAAAAGGGACTCTCCAATGCTATTACAGGTAGTTTATGACTAGCCTTATTACTCTTTTCCTATAGGACAACTCTTCCCTCTTGAAAATGCTTGCAACGTGCTACAGATATAGCTGTCCCAAGTAATGAAAGGCCACTGTTGCTTGTTTCTAGTGATTATAAACAACAATAAGCCTGTTCTGTATTTGCAATTTTATTTCATACGTTAGCATTTGCTTTCAGTCGTTTTGTACCCATTAATATTATTTGAACATGCAAGTTCATGTATATTTTGGTGTTCCTTTGATTAATAATTCCATTGAGGGTTTTTTTGGTTTTTTTTTGAAGCACACATGAGTGAAACATTTTAAGTAACAAATAAGATGGGCTCATCACAGAAAAAGAACTATCTGTATCAAGTGTAAACCAGCAAGAGTCAAAAGCAGACATAAATGAAGCGTGTAGAGGGAAATAAAATGCATGTCTGCAATTCAGTAAGGCAAGTGTAGAGTTTCTGAAAAGGAAATTTGGAAAAGAAATTATGTTAGTTTGCATTTTACTTTTATGCAATTTTTTTTCCCCAGTCTGTTATTGATCTAATACTTTCACAAATGTTAACACTGTTCTAATCTAATGAAAATCTAATCTCCTCTCTCCCGTACTTCACATCAGAAATGCAGCAAGACTGTACCTCTCCACCTGTGATTAAAAACGGTGCTGTTCTTGGTCCATTACTGGCAAGGTACAAAAATGGTTCCTCTGTAGAATATGGTTGTCAGCGTTACCACTTTTTGGATGGACCTAGGACTGTTTACTGTGATCAAGGAAACTGGACAGAACAACCAAATTGCTTAGGTAAGTCTTGTAAGAAAAAATGAGTTTTGTCATGTGTAATATAAAAAGGAAAAACTTAGAAAAACACCAACTCTAAATAATCTTTTCATTACCACCTTTTCTCTTTTATTTGCATTAATAAGATTGCAGAAATACAGGGATGAACTGAAATCAGATATATAAAGCATCTCCTGCCAGATGTCCTCTGGCCTGTCCTTAGACCCCCCCCCAATTAAAATAGATTCCTCTGTTTTCCTGAGCGAGCTTTTCTGGAACACAGCTATCCTTGTTACCCAGGAGGATTCTTCTGTTTCTTCCTGTCTTTCAACAGATATTTAGAAGGAATGGTGCAGCCATTCCCAAATGTCTTTTAGGTACGAAAAACTTCTTGGACTTTTGTTTTTAAACCTTCAGTGGTTTTTTTATTATGTGTATTTTTATCTATTGTTTCATCCCGACCTTTTTAGTTTTTCCATGTTGCTCTTATGCATGCTGTTCAAAGCAATGTATAGAACTCCCACTAGGAATTTACCAGTTCTAGCAGGAATACTGCTTCTGCTGATATACAAGAGTTGTTTGTTTATCTTTCCTTCCTGCCTGTAATGAAATAATTCTATTTTACTAACATCCTTTGTTTAATTGGCTCACTTTTAAATTTGTAATCTACTGTGAAAATGAAAATAAACAACCAGTTCAGTTTTACTTATTTATTTCTAAATGAATAAAATTTACCTTGTCTGGATTGAAAGGTCCAGGTCAGCATTTTTGGATTTGAATACTCAAATTTAACAAATCCTGCGAAATAATGAAATCTCATTTCTGTGAGCATTATTTATTCCCTAAACATCCAAATAACCATATCACACTTTTCATGTTTTGAGATTTCTTGAGAGTGAAAACACTTCTTTAGGCTAGCAGTGTAAACCTACTGTATATTAACTACTACTGTCCTCAAAGGGCTTACCTAACCTGTCTACCAAATTTGACTGTTCCCAGTTTAGGCTTCCTTTGAATGTGTTTGTTGTTTTTTTTTTGTTACTTCAGTCCATTTCTTTAGATTTGCATTTTTTATGTATCTACAGTTCTTTTTCTTGCAAGTTTCAGAAACATTTTAGAGCTATTGACTTGAATTTCTTTCTTCACTTCTACAAAAGGTAGCTAAGAAATCTGTTAAGGTTGCTTTTTAATAAAATACACTTTTATTTCCTAGAACCATGCATTCTTAATGTAACTGATATGGACAGAAACAACATAGAGTTGAAATGGAGACAGGAAGAATTAATTTTCCTACATGGGGATCTCATAGAGTTTGAATGTAAACAGGGATATCATTTTGTCCAGACTACCATTCCATCTCCTGGGAGGACACAGTGTGACCATGGCAGACTGAAATATCCAGAATGCATTATGCAAGGTAAAACAATAATTTTCAGTTGCCTTTTTATTGAATCAATCTTAGACCTGTTCAGAAACAGTTTGGTTTGGCAGGCCTAGAGTCTGTTGTAAATAATACATGTTTAGGCTTCAACAACACAGATCTGCAGAGATATCTTACACAAGACAAATATATTGTTTAATATATCCAAGCAGGGAAAAATAATACACATTCCTGTGATGGGCAAGGGTGTAGAAAAGAGGGGGAAGCTCTTCTCCAAGCCCAGAGGACTAAAAGCTCTGTAAAAAGACAACTGTAAAAGGAAATCCTTTGGGTGTGTCTAATTTATGGTAAAGCTGCTGATTTGTTAGTTTCTTATGCTGAATGTTTATCAAATGTTTTCCACATTACTCCAGCTCCTACAGAAAAATGTGACTCTCCACCATCTATTGCAAATGGAGCTCTTACTCTCCCACCACTGGCCCAGTATGACAGTGGTTCTTCCGTTCAGTATAGTTGCTCTGACTATCACTTTTTGGAAGGCTCTGAGAGAATCTACTGCTCTGAAGGACAGTGGACTTCACCACCAGTTTGTATAGGTAGGTGTGATAAATAAGCACATATTTCTCTAAATAATTCATAGACTCACAGAACATTTTGGAATTGACCTCTAGAGGCCATCTAGTCCATCCCCTCCTGCAATGAGCAGGGACATCTTCAGAGAGATCAGGTTGCTCAGAGTCCTGTCCAGGATGACACTAAATGTTTCCACGGGTGGCAAATACCTCTCTGGGAAAGCTGCCCAGTGTTTTGCCACCCTCATTGTAAAAACGTCTTCCTTATGTCTAGGCTGAATCTACCCTCTTTTCGTTTAAAACCATTACCTGCTGTCTTATCACTCCAGGCTCTGCTAAAAAGTCTGTCTTCATCTCTCTTCTTTAGAGCCATGTACTTTGGCAAAAAATGAAATGGAGAAAAACAATGTGCTGCTGCAAGGGTTCTATGCAAATCAGGTTTACTTTTACCATGGGGATTATGTTGGATTTTACTGTAAACAGAACCATTTTGGAGCAGAGTCTGGTACAACTTTATTTCAAGTACAGTGTAAGAGAGGACAGCTGGCATATCCAAGGTGTGTTGAAAGAGGACAATAAGTATGGACTTCAGGAAAGGCTATAGGATCGGTATGTACCTGTTCTTTACTTACTGTTAACAGCTGAATTAAGATGGCCTCATACTTTCAAGATCACTCCGGTCAGCTTTGAGAAATGAGTGTTCAGTGGCATTGCTGGGTCTGAGCTGAAGCGGGAGGGAAGTGAAAGTGTTTTGTGGTGTGAGGATTAACAGTGCAGCAGAAGGATGCGATATTGGCATACACATGGAAAATTTAGGGTGAAGGAGTTTAAGGCCTCCAGTGATAATCTTGGGGATGCATCATAATCCATAGGTGTTGAGCCCCGAGAAGAAGACACTGAGCAAATAGAGCCCTTTGTGAGGATACTGATAGCATGAGCAATTTTGTGGCTACAGAATATATCTAAATTGAAATTTAATTTCAATGTCCTTCAAATGGATATTTAGCTATAATTTTACAGGGAGAAAGGAGAGGCTTATTACTTTGTCCATCTTGACAGCATCCATGTCTCCTTTCACAGGTAAGGAGCCTCTAAAGGACAAGACGTAAGGAACAAGGTAGAAAGTATTTAAAAAAAGGTTTTAAGGGATCTATAAAACCATTTAAAACATAAAATTATGCAAATTTTACTGAGTAGTTAAAATATTGTTTTAAGAATGATAATTTAGAATATTAAAATATCTAATTCAACTACTTTGTATGATTTACTATGATGCTTAAATATTAGTACCCTTAAGGGTCTGCTATGAACATGTTTGACTGAAGATATGAAGAAAATTCAGAAATATGGACAATGCTTGCCATTCATTCATTTTAGACGGTTTTAATAAAAAAGCCTCTATGAGAGTTTCTTCTGTATTTTATGTCTGAACTCCATCTGTTTGTGAAATCGTTGCATGTTCTGTATGGGTTTCCAAGGTTTTTGCAAGTGTTACATGAATAAATAAAACAAGAAATTAAAGCATTCAAGAAATAGACAAATTCTGCTCATTTAATCAAAACCCTGTATAGATTGTAATTTCTGTTTTCCAGTTAAGTTCTCATTTCTGTGGTACATAACTGAGGAATTTGACTTTTGGATCAGGGCGTTTCCTGTAACAGTCCAAGTTTTGAGTGCTGTTTGTGCTGCTTCAGACTGGCACGTTTTAACTGAGGTAAGCTTATGTCCCAGTGAAGTTTCAACAACTTATATTGGCTTTAAAATATTTCATGTAATGAAGTTGGTGGGCCTGCTGCCAAGACCTGTTTTCTTTGAGGAGTTCTGGATGAAGCATATTTGCTAAATGTAAAAATACCCTTCTCTTTAAAGAGCAAACTAGGGAAAAGATAGGGGAAGAGATTAAAAGTCAGTTGCTGGAACATCTGCTGGAAGTAGAATTTGTTTACACCCCTGCCACTTCATCTGAATGTACACATATAACACTGGATGTGTGCCTGGGAGCAGGATGAGATGGAATGCAGACATGAAGACAGCACCTTGTTGATGAAGTTTGAGACAAAGAATGTACTGAGTACTTGAGCTTCATGTGGGATCACTGTCACTAAATCACCTTCCCCTTTTAGCAACACACCACATTTTCTTATTTATTGTTTTAATGCTAGTGTAGTAATAGAATACTGTCTTGTCACCCCTGCTGTCCCTTGCAAGTGTCACTCTGGGTGAGCTTCAGTTTTGCCAGCATTGTCCATACATGCCAAGTTATGGCCACGGAAAGCTCAACTTGGAGACTGTTTTTGCCTCAATCTCCTGTGCATTGGTTTCTCTTCTACTTCAGAGATCCATGTGGAGTCCCTGATTCATGGAGCCAGTCCTGGTAGATTTATTTTTCATCCTGAAGACCACAATTGAATATTCTTGTGCTTGTAAGATTCTGGCCTTCAGGACCTGTAAGCTTTTCTGAATGCTTCTATGACTCCCAAGCAATCCCAAAAAATCCTAAAAAAGTCAAAGTCTGTTCTAAGGTGTATGATTTGTACTCTGGTACTTGCTTTCCTCTCTCCCCTCTGAATCATGAACTCCATCAGTACATGGTTACCGCAGCAAGGCTGCTGCTGCTTTCCACAGGCACTTCGTCCCTATTTGTGAAGAGCAGATGAAGCTGTGGGCTCTGCAGACTGGCCCATCCAGGACCTGGACCAAGAAGTCTGGCTCAAGTCCCCCATGAGAACTGGTTCTGTGAGCTAGAGTCTTCCTTGAGGCATTTAAAGGGAACTCCACTTACTTGCTCTTTCTGATCAAGCACTCAGGTCACTCACCTTGGCTATGGCCCCACGGCAGCTTCCAGGCAAGCACAGGGAGAACATAGGAATAGACAAGGTCAAACGTACTCTATGTGCTGATAATCAAATTACCCATGAGCTTTAATTCTTGTCTCAGTGTGCCACCAAAGCCAGCCTATTTCAGGACACAATTGTTAATAAAAATAACAATGAAATCAGTATAAAATGGATAAAATGCAAGCACAGCCATTTGGACAGACAAAATGTAAATACATTTACAAAATTGATAAAATGTGGATAATATGCAAACACAATCATCCAACAATAAAAATAATGAAAAATTCCAAGACAGAACATTGCCTAAGCTGCAAGCAAAGCAGAGCAAAATAGGAAACATGGGAAAAAACAGCTCAAATCACTGGGTTGGTTGAGGGCTCTTTCAGTTCCACAGCTTGGCTCCTTCGTGTCATTTCGATTTAACCAGTCCAATCTGCAGTGTAAAGAGAAAAAAGGGAGAAAGTCATAAATACCAGTGCTGACATACCAAAGAGGCTCCTCAGAGCAGCAGACAGTCAGTTTCAGCAAACCTGCTTCCTGCAACCCCCACTCTGTCCTCAGCACTGCACACTCACGTTGACAGGTAGGATATGTAATCACTCCATCCAGGCACTGTGCTCTAAATTTCTCAGCATTTGAAACTTGCTTGTGCCACCATTTGCATTCAAAGAGAACAAACTCCCCTGAGCGAAAGGTGGAAGTTCTTGACTGGCGTGACTGTAGTTGAATATTGTTGCTTTCCATATCACTCCAACTCAGTGTACAGCTCCCTGCAAAAAAGGACTTTTGTTATTTGCCTGTAGATCTCACACTGGGCAACTGGTGCTCTGAAACTGTTGATACCAGCTGATTCCTCCCTAGTGCCCTTTTCTCTAGCAGTCTTTCCAGCTCAGGTATGCTGGTCAATGGCTCCTTGGGGGCATTGCCCCTCACTGCCTGCAGCTTACCAGGAGGGTTCTGCATCCCGGCTCCTCCCCAGGAAGTGAAAGGCTTTCTGCTCCGCTTCAGTACTAAAAATGCAACAACACGGTAGCTAAGCTGTGGCTGAAGAGGAGATAACTTACTTCCCAACTTGCATCGTGGGTATTCTAACATCCCCTCCACACACTGCACTCTGAAGGGAGAAGACTCCAGCTCTTTCAAATATCCTGGTTTACAACGAAATTCAATGAAGTCCCCCGATGTGGAATACAGCTTGGATCTTGTGGACCATTTCAGCTCAATATTGTTTCTGTCCATATCTTCTTCTGATGCTGTACAGGCCACTTGAAAAAGTCAAGAGAAGAGCGTCAGCACTTCACACAGACACATCACAGGTAACTGTTTTGCCTCTAGAACCTACAGAAGTTCTTTGCATCAAAAAATACTACCAGTTATTTACTCTGTGTATACTCTGTTACTTGCCACAGAAAAGACATTCACATGCAATGTAAATGGGAACAAAGACCATGACTGAGATGCCACACAGAGCTCTGGGAAGGCACCAGGCACCAATGACCTTCCCCATGTATTTTTTGAGATCCCTTCTTCCCTTCTGCTCAGTCCTTCTCTATATTTGTTTTCTTATGACCATGTCACAGATGCACCCCTGGATGCCCCAGAACTACCACATGCTCAGATTGTTCTTCCTTGCTCACAGGCTGCTGACTGTAGCAGTGTCCCCAGCTTGGGAGCACTCAGGAGCTCTGCACAGAGATGGAGATCCCCTCACAGAGGGGAGCTCAGCCAAACTCCTTGCAGACGTCTTGGCAGCAGAAAGGACTACAGGAACTGACTTTCAGAAGAAACTCTTTCGGGACAACAGAAGGACGTGCTGCTGTTCTGCCCTGCCAGCATCACAGCTCCTGCACAAGTGCTGCTGCACAAGTGCTGCCAAAAAAAGTCTGAGAGTCTGAGAAAAAGAAGAGAGAAGCAGTCACACAGCCCTTGGCCACCCAGAACATGCTTCAACATACCTAGGCAAACAGGGGGGCTTGTCCACTGCCCATTAGTACAGGTGATGTACCGAGATCCTTCCAAGATATAGAGATTTGGACATTTGTATTCCAGAGTTGTACCTTGTTGATATTCTTCCAAGGGGAAGGAAAGAAGATCTCCATTTTCAATAACTGGAGGCGGGCCACATCTCCCACCTTTTCCTGAAAGAAATTTCCCAATCAGAGAGAAAAACCATGAGAGTTTAACTGCAAGGGAGGTCTGGTCACAAATACTACCCCACAGTATGTTGGCACTACTCTAAGAGAACCAGAGGAAAGCAGAGAGAAAATAAAATACCTGGCAGGTGAAACAGAGCAAGATTTTCTCATTTTTCCACTGCTTGGGCTCACGACTACCAGTTCACCCCATTTAACCATAGCTGAAGTGCTTGCAGCTGCCTGTAGGACTTCATCTTGTTCTGTATAAGGGTGAGGCATTTGGCCCTCCTGAGTGAAGCCACCTGTGTCACTCAGCTGGTAAACTCATCTGAATAGATACCTGGGAAAATGACTTTTCCTGAGTGTGCCAGATACATTGCAATTGTGCATGATAAGGGTACTGAAATTTGGAAAAGTAAATGCCACTGAGTCGGCTTCATTACAGTATCTCCGTCAGGCAACTGTATGAAGAGAGAGAAAGAAATTACCTTTGCACTTAGGCCGCTCTGTCCAGGTCCCATTCTGGCACACTACAGTGGAAGTCCCGGTCATTGTAAAACCTTGCCAGCAGTGATAGTTAGCACTCTCCCCAGGGAGATACCTTGACTTTTTAAAATTTTCAATTTTACCACCAGCAATTTCTGGAGGAGGTTCACATGTCATATCTGAAAAGAGACATGGCTGCAGTCATTTTTGCAGTTGTTGAGATGCTCATCTATACAACCAAAAGTTACAGGAATCAGCCTTGTTACAATTTCTGTACAGACTTTCTGTCTCGGGTGGGTCACAGGAGTTCACTATGGAGAAAGCAATGAGGTGTGACAGTGGCAGCAGAATATTATCTGAGACTCTCAGGAGATGGCAGGGTCAATAAGATTTTCTAGAAAAAGCCAGTGTTTCTGTAGCGACACCTTATGTAACAGAAGACACATCAGCCTTCCTGCATGCCCGTGTCACTCCCCAGGGAGCCCTGACATTCCTGGAAACCACAGGGGTAACAGCCAAGCTGATGCACTGCTGAACTGGAGAGCTCTGGAGGACCAGCAGCTCTGGAGGAGCAGGTCAGCCTGTGCTACTCAGGGATGGGTGAATGCTGCCAGCTTCATGGAGGAGTGTCAAAACCAAGTGGCACTTGTTCACCCTGCAGCCACAGATTTGCAGCACAGCTCCTCACTGTTCCTTGTCACAGGAACAATCTTTTCACTTCCATGGCACTAGCAGACCTTACATGGTTTAGATCTGGGTCTCTTCCGGGATCTGCATTGGTCAGAAGTGAGCCCTGGAGAAGAGCACCTGCTTCTCTCCCCTACTGCTGCTTCCATTCAGATGCTCCCTGACAGCTCTGAACAGAAGAGAGAAGCCCTTACATGTTTTTTCACTGAAGGTTGCTGAAATGGTGGACATTGGAGCAATAACAATAACATACAGGAGAATGACAGAGCAGCACATTTTATGCCCTGCTGCTTTGAGATGTTTTTGCTGTTGATGGAAATGTTCCCAGTACTTCTAGAAGCATCAAGCTAAATTAAAGTGCTGTGCAAGGAAGCAATAGCCAGTACAAGGTTGGGGTAACCAAAGGAAACAGAAGTAGAAAAGGTAAAGTCTTTAGAGTATTTAGGTAGAGGAATAGTCTCCTCCATGCTAACAGTCAAGATGAAAGCACATATGCCTACCTCTGCAAACTGGTGCTTGTGACCATCCACCACTCATACAAGTGACGAAATTTTCACCTGTAATTTGAAAATTGCTTTCACATTGATAGTGCACTTTGGTACCGGGCAGATACCTCTCCTGTTGAATGCTTGTAACATGACCATTGGGGATTTCAGGCGCAGGTCCACAGCTAACATCTGAAAAGAGAGGTGCATGTAGGCACTGTAGTGCAGCAATATAAGAATTGCAGAACATTACGTTCCAGAGCTCCTGATGAGCAAAAACAGTTTGTGTAATGCAGATCATTTTCTATGCACAGAGAAAGAAAATTTTACGGTCTTTATTCTGCAATGCTTGACCACTTAGCATTATTTTTGTCAAGACTGACTAAAAAGAGAAAAGAAGTCAGAGATCAGCCAGTTGTGCATACTGGTGCTGTACAGCATTGCGTATCAATGGGCTGGAGAGTTATGTGATTCATTTATTACCTGAATGTCAGCAACTGACATTTTTAGTGATGTAAAAATAAGACACATTACCCTACTAGTCTTCTCCTCCTTTGCAACCAGCATGCATTGCTCCATAACCATCTGCCTGCTTGATTTCAACAGACAGCTGAGTTTCAGCTACTAACTTCAGTCCACAGGGAAATGATTGCTTTGCTGATCTACTCTGCTTGTTGTTTCTCAGGAGCCAGAAAATAGGTGTTGTAGCAGCCCATTCAAAGCACGGCACCTGTTGGATCTATTGGCCTGACTCACCTGCACGCCCAAGTTGAAATTATATTCACAATGTGAAATACTAAAAAGAACCTATACCTTCACAGAAGGGCAGTGTTGTCCAGTTTCCTTCTCTGCAAATAATTTCAGGGGAACCAACAATCAGGAACCCTGCATCACACTGGTAGCGAATTGTTTCACCAGGCTCATAAACTTTCTTATTTCTGCCTTCGAACTGAGCATTGGCAACTTTTGGAATACTTCCACATGGCATTTCTGAAAAGATAACAGAAATTTGATGCTTGTGCTAATGTTATACACATCAAAGGAGTGTACTCTTTTCACCAAACATTAGAGAGCTTTAGAGAGCTTCTTCTAACACCAGCATAATCATCTACTGACAATGGATTATATAATTATATCTAATTAATAATTACATAAAGGGTAGCATACAAAAGATTAAATAAGTCCATCCCCTAAATAGACACAGACTTCAGTCACCAAACTATTTAGATCCTGTTTCTGAACATACCAGAAAATTTTACTAAAGGATTCTGTCCCTACTACACTGAAGCGATTTTCATCACCGAGACACCAAAGCAACTCTTAATCACTGCTGGACTCAGTAGAAAACAGATCCTTGTATTATGAGGATATGCCTAGGACTCATCTGGCAGAGATATGAATTGAACAAAGACTGCAAGAATACAAAGGAATATTTAAAAACTAAGCTTCATTCATACAGTCAGTTTTGCATCCAATCAGGATTGCTCTGAAGACATTCATGATGGAAGATAAGATTCCACAGCAAAGTAAACCTCCAGTTTAAAATTCTTTCCATTTTGTTACTAAATGTACTTTAAAAAAAAAAGTATTTTTTTGATATTACCCAAACATGCAGGAGCTGAAGTCCATCTTCCCATAGAACAAGTTATTTCTGTTGATCCACTTAACATGTATCCAGAACGAGAAACATATGTAAATCTAGCACCAGCTAGATAAATAGATTTCCCTTCTTTTTCAATTTTTAAGTTTGGATTTTCCAGCTTGGGAGCATCAGCACATTCTACAGATTGTGGTGGCAAACATGGTTTCTCTAAAAAACACAGAAAACACAGATAAACAACAATGCAAGATAATTAATATGGCAATTGCAACTAAGTAATAATTAATGCTGATCTACAGAATAGAGGATACTATTTAAGGCTTCCAATCAAAACTGAGACTCCATTATGCGGTACACTACACAAACAAGTAAGCACACAGCTCTTGAGAGACTACCTGGAAGTTTTATATGCCATCTTACATGAGCCTGTGTAAATAAAAAGCCTGCAGTTCGTTAACTGCACTTTCTTTAGCAACTGACATTCTATTGCCTTTCTGCAGTTACTTCTTCATGATAATCTTATGTAAATAACACCACCGTCCTGTTAATGATGGCTGCAAATGCATGACACAGAAAGTCATAATAAAATAAATAGGAAAAAAATATCCAGGTACTGACCCACACAGTGAGGTGGTGATTGCCATTTCCCATCTATACAGGTTATTTCATCTGCACCAAAGAGCTGGAAATCATCTGGACATGAAAAAGCCACTTTACTCCCAGTCTTGTAACTGCTTCCAGCTGTTGTCTGTTGAGCACCAGACACCTGAGGTGGAGGCGGGCACATACTCTCCTCAGCTAAGGACATATAGTCATGTTATAACAGAATATCAGGCAAAGTGTAGTAGTTCATCACAGATTACAACACGAACAACCAAGAAAACACTGGTGTTGAATAACTCTCCAATAGCTATCTCAAGCTTTAGTTAATACAATGATAATTTTGTTCTGCTTCAGAAACACCAGAGCTGCCTTCAGATGCTCATATTCTTTCAGAGTCATAGAAAAGACAGTCACAGTTGCCTGCACCAAGCTAAACTGGAGTTTCTTTCCCTTTTACAGAGCTGCATGCTCTTCTGTGTTTTCCCTATTCCTCTATGGTGAACTATGGTAGAAAAATTGAACCAGCTTCTGGAGTTCTTGTTTTTTTTTTCTTTGGTTTTCTTCAGACTTAGTTGATAGAGGCAAATGAAAATCACAAAAAGAAACAAAGAAATAGGCTTCAAGTTCACCACACAAGGAATGAAAGGCTCTTCCTGCCAGAGAAAAGAAAAAGGGAGGAAAGTAGGTAGATCTAGTATGGGCATCTGAGGAGACTTCCAGAGCTTGGGTTGTAGCTTCTAGTGCTTCCAGAAAACTGAGATGGTAGGGACAGTTGGTTTTGATCACTCCCTAGAGTGATTGAGTGCTGTGTGCTTCTCCCATTTGACACATTTTTTCCCATAAATCTGGTATAATCAAAGCAGGCAACAAGGCAAGGATTGTTTTACAATCATGCTTTCTACGGCCAATATCCTGCTCTGCCATGGCAGTCCTGCAGGCATTTGAACTCTGGTGTGTGTTACACAAGGACGGTCTCCTCTAGGTCTGTGCTTTTGAATTGGCCAGCTCAACATTTTTCTCATTGTTTCATTAGGAAGCAATTGTAAAAAAAAGGAAGAAAAAAAGAAATCAGGAACTGAAAAAGTTTTGAATATTTACAGGAAAGAGAGGAACTTGAGCTGTGTGCTCTCTCACTTGCATCACAGTAAAGCCCTTTTGAAGAATCAAGCTTAAATTTATCATTACATCTTTTTTTACATAAGAAGTGACAGTGACAATGGTTCCAATTGGCAGAGCAGAGATCATTGTCTGCCTCACTAAAGCAGTACATCTCTAAACCTAGCTAACTGCCCAAATTGCTGTGACTACCCTTTAACATATACATAAGCGTGTAAGCATTTCTCTTTCAGACTAGTGATACAGCAATACTAAGAAGCTTTAATAATGAGCAGGTATCATTTCTCCATAAAAAGAAGTGGTATGCATATCTAAAAACATACCTGTACATTCAATCTCTGGTGTCCATTTTCCAGACACACAAGTTGCCTGTTTAATATTTTCATCAGCTGATGTACATCTGTAATGTATAACTTTATGAAACCCAGTCTTCCTTTTTGACATGGGATGTTGACCAGGGCTCACAAAGTCAACACCCTCTGGAAGTACACACTTGGGAGATGGATCTGAAAATAATAAACAAAAAGAGCTAAAGAAAATAGATTTAATTTACATAATATGTGTTGATGAAAATATCATCTGTTTCTTAATGCATATCCATGTAAAAGTGGGGGTTTATTTACTGTAATTTGAAGTAATGCCTAAGATTCCTAGATTACAGAAACAAAGGGGTTTTTTTCCAGCTACCTAACGCAGAGACTGTTCTTACTCACAAAGCAATTTTTTTATGTTGACAGAACCCCTTTTGCTGAGTGCAGCAAATAATAATAGAAAAACTAACCAACATTTTCTTCCCTAAAACTATAGAAGGGCTGTGAAATGAGCAAAAAGAGAAGGGGACCGCATCAATGGCTACCAGTATCTGAAGGAAGGGTATCAAGAGGATGGAGCCAGGCTCTTCTCAGTGGTGTCAAACAATAGGACAAGAGGCAATGGGCAGAAACCGATACACAGGAATTTCCACATGAATATGAGGAAGAACTTTACTGACAAAAGGACTAATCCACGTGCAAATTGTGAGTATGGGATAAGCCTAACATGTTGTGGCTATTAATACTACTTTTAATTCCTTTTAATACTTGATTTTAACAACTGTGCAAGTGTCTATTTCCTTCCCCAGACCTCATCATAGTGCTTACGAAATTGAGGTACAGCGTCTTTCCAGGATAAAGGACATGCTCCCATTTAAAACAGGAGTAAATGAAAAACACTGTTTTGATGCATGAAACTATAGTACATCTGGCTATATACTGAAGTCCTTGAAATTTTGAATAGAACTATGTTACACTCACATCTGAAATATTATGGAAATAGTTTGGAAAGAGATTACCAGCACAAATAGGTAAAGGTTTCCATTCTCCATTAAGACATTTTATTTTCATTTGCTTAGAATTGCCAGACCCTGGTTTACATCCACAAATTACTTCATCACCATGCGAAAACTGGGTCTGGTCAGCCTGATGTAGAGCAACATTTGGAATAGAAGAAGGCGATTGACATGGCATTTTGTCTTCTGTTGAAAAGAGCAGAAGTATTCCACAATAATATTAGAGTTACATATGAAAAGCTGAAAGAACTTAAATGAAAATAACTGTATTTGCATTTGGTGAGCTGAACCTACTCCCATTAACTGCAACAACCAAACTTCAACACAACTGGAATATGAGTATATCTTTTAGTCAGTTTACTAAATCCCTCTCCTGTCTTTTCTGTTCCTTTTCCAACACCGTGGCATGATCCACAAGTAGTTTCAGGTAACATTACTTTTCCAAACTGTTGGTACATAAACCCTAAAGTGTAAGGAAACCTTCAATTAAACCCTCACTGAATCCCTGGTTCTGATCAGTCAAAATTGTAATTGACTATGCACCTACACACTTGCAACATACACTTTCAGTTAGAATTATTACAAGAACTGAGAACCATTGTAACATCCCTTAGAGGACTGCAGTGCTGTCACCTCTGTGTGAGAACAGCAGCTCCTGCTTTGGGCTGTCACTGTTGCAGTGGTAGTGACAGGGAAAGGTAATGGCTTGTCATGCCTTTTCACAACATGATTTTGAACAGAACATACCATAGCTGCAAATATATAATTTTAATTGGGAAAATATCTGTGATAATTAGCCTACAGTGAATTATAGACTTCTCACAAGTAGAGTTATGTAGATTACCAATGCATGAGGGAGGAGGTGACCATTCTCCATCAACACATTCTATTTCCTTCGATCCAACCAATTTAAATTTGATGTTACACTCATATTGCTTTCTGTCCCCATGTTGATACTGCTCCTCGGAGCCACCAGAAATACTTCCATTGGCAATTTCAGGGGGAGGTCCACAGTCTCTGGCATTCTCTGAAATCAAGAGATCAAATCTATGCTCTGAACTCAGTACCTTCAGCACAGTTATTTGTGAAACACAGCATGAAATAAATGGAATTCATTGTTTAAAGTTAAGAAAAATCAGTGAAACAGGTTAAACAGATCCCCCATCCTCTCACGCTTCATGAAAGCCCATGCACCTCATGAAAGGGTGTAGCACCAGCACAAGAAACTCTTGTTAGATGCCAGTAAGTTGTGCTCTGTCTTCAAAAGGGTAAGTACAGGGGTATATATTTTTCCTTCTGTACAAATTTATTCATCCTAGTAGATGAAGATAAGGAACATCAGAGGAAAATCCTTCACTGGGTTTCTTTTGTTTGGGTCCAGGTCTGTGTCATCTCCAAAACAGCTTTTTTTTTTTTTTCTCCAATATAATGTGGTCAGAAAAAAAGAACATAGAATACAATACCTGCTGGGTGTCAATGTTAGGCAACCACAAAACTTGGGACATGCAGGATATAGTAAGATGACATTAGTCAAATTAACTGCTCCTGGCTGTCATATTGCACATTATTTATGCATTTTTGAATAATAAATAGTGTTTCAAACATTACAGTCGATAACCTGATTAATATTTTGTGCAAGCAATTTACCAGCAGAATTTCAACTGGCATAACTAAACCTAACAAAGTTCAACTGTTAAGAACCTTTCACATGAAATAGCAGAACATTATGAAATGATCCAAAGAGTCCTAGTTCTTGGCCTTTTAAGATGAAGATAGGATAGTTGGTTTTGAGAGCAAGACTGGCTTATAGAAGGTGTCCTCAGAAGTGTGTAGGATCCAGACATTCTCATCTATTTCCTACCATGATAAAGTTAACTTTAAGTTACCTTTACACACTGGTGGTGATGGAAACCATCCAAAGGAGTAGCACTGAATAGAGGCAGGTCCCACTCTTACGTATTGGTTTGCACAAGTAAATTTCACAACATCTCCGTTGGGATATTTACCCTTCTTGGGAGAAAAATCTCCATTGGGCAGTGTCAGCATTGCACATTCTATTACTACAAAGACAAAATATTTTAACATATAGCGTACAACCTACAGAAAGTATGTGAAATGCTACTGATTAGAACAAAACCAAAGAAAGTCTTAAAGAAAAAAGGTTCACAGAATGCATACAGAAAGTTACACTGATTAGCAAACAAAAATATTTACCAAGACACTGGGGTGCTGGACTCCATTCGCCATCTATGCCACACCTTGTGGTGTCAGTTGGCATATTATTTGCAGTTTTATATCCCTCTAAACATGAATACTCAATTGTGTCTCCAGGCATGAACACAGTTTTATTTGTGTGGTAAATCAAGATGTCCTCTGCTGCTTTGCATGATTCTGTAGAATAAAACAAAACACATTTTGTTATCCAGAAAGACTACGCTTTGGAAGCATCATCCCTGTAGGTATATTTGAAACATTAATAATTCTGCCTTGCCAGAATATCAATGTAGAATATGCAGCATATTCACATATTATCTACTGCATTAATCTTCAGAAAGATCTGCCTAGAAGTAATATATGGGCATAAATACTTCTTTCTTAGATTCAATTATTTCCTTCTGCTACATATTATTATTATTTTTCATGTCATAGCAAATGGTTTGTACTCCTGTTACTATGGTCATTTGTGAGTGGGTCAGAAAAGAAGCCACAAAGTCCTAGGTAAAGACATTCTGAAATATAAGGACAAGATAAAATAGCAGCTGAAAGTGGGTCAATATTATGAGCCTCAGGATCATGACAATGGAAAATTAAGTCTTTTATACTATATCTCTGTTCAGGAGAAGAAGTAACTTCCAAATAAGGAATCTGAATTGTCTCTAGTTTGGCCACATTTAAAGAAAGTTCTTGGCAGAATGCCTTGGTTCACAGGCATTTTTTCATAAACTGGAAGTTAACTTGGGCAAATGTACCTTTTATCAGGTAAGAATCACTGAAGAGGTCAGTGATTACCATGTACTTAATGATAAAGAGATCCAAAAAGATAGCTCAACTAGAAGACAGTAGGTTTTTTGCTACCTTCCTCAATACCTTTATGTCTTCTCTCTTTATTTCTTGGAGCCTGAGAAAGGTTAATCTCAGAAGAATCAGAGATTTGAGTCTCTGCCCAGTAAGAAAACTCCACCAATGTAGCTGACAAAACTCTGAGCACACAGGACTCCTGTCTGGGTACGGTGTCAATGGTAGGGAGCCCTGAAACATTTAGCTACTCACTGATGCACTTTGGAGGTGGAGTCCAGCCATTCTCTTGGCACTGTGTCTTTCCTTTGTCTTGTCCTTCTGGAGTTACAAAGCCGGTATAACATCTATACCAGACCATGTCTTTTAAACTGAACTTTTCTCTTGACGAGGTGAAATAACCATTCTCAATATTGGCAGGCTGGCATTTTTCTGAAAGACACACAGAATTTCTTCCAAGCAAAACACTGCTAAACTGCAAGCTTATAAATCACAGCAGAAGGAAGATGAAAGAAGCAGCAGTAGGATTTAGAACATTTTTAAGAGCACATGAAGTTTTGCTTCTGCACTGAGCTATCTTCTTGGGGTACTACTGGAAAGGGAAAATTCCGAGTTCAGTTACCGACTGGTGTAGCACAAACAGGGATGGACAGGGGCTTGACTTGCAGCAATCCTGCAAGCTTCCTGAACTGTTTGTCCACATGTGGTCTTCACTAGAAATGAAATTCATGGTCCTGCACAGCACTGTGTGTGCACAGAGAGCACCTTCTGTCCATACCGCAAGGCAGAGGCACAGCCCCACAGTGTGCAGGAATCACCTCAGTCCTGCTAAGAAGTCATTCAGAGCACACATACTGCAGGAATGCAGCAAATCTGTACCAAAGGCCCCCTTCTAGCACAATAAAACACCAGTACAGACAGATCCAATGTTGTAACTGATTTCACATCACTTGGAATACATTGTTTAAGCTATCTAATATTAACTAAACATTAATATTCAAGATATTGTTTAATACATTGTTAATTTAATACATTGTTTATACATCATGTTTCATACATTGTGAATATATAATGTTTAATACATTTTTAAAGGGATGGAAATCAGTTATCTTAGTTGGCTGTTTTGGTCTTGTATTCTGAAAGAAAGCATTCACAGAATAGTAAATTCTTTACTACTAAATCATTCTGTGAAGGAGTGTGTTCATTTAAAGAAATTAACACTACAACAAATAGAAATATTTCCACATTGGAGAACCAAGTATAACAAAGATGTTATAAAAACCCCAAAACACTTTGAAGAACACTAGAGGATGTAATTTATTGCTGTGAGCAGAGTTAACGGTGCTTTAGTGCAACAGCTTCAAAAGTTTAAATTTCCCATCAAATTTTTTGGTAATTATACCAGTGATGCCCATAATTGCCTAACACTTGGCATCAAAATTTTATTCTGCTTGTTCATTGCTATGTCAACATCTCAGTGGGTGGCAATCCAAAACATGCACTAAGAGTCTCTAGCAGTGTGGAATTGTGTCCTAAAAATATTCTTACAGTCCAAGAAAAGTTAGGTTGAATTATTTCTTTTGTCTATGTGAAATAATTATGTAAATACTTAAAGTTCCTGTGAGATATTATAGCAATTTCAGGCTTGGTGCAAGTCAGAAACAAAAGCTGGATATGAAGTTAGGAGAGGAAACCTTCCTGTTACTCCCACCTTCCAGTATGAAGCCAAGTGGAAAGGAAGCAAGAGGAATAAGAATCAGGCAGCATAGCCAGAGGCTGAAAGAAGACTGTGCAAGGGGAAATGACTGCTATTTATGACTGCACAGCTATGCTATAACAAAATTTCACCATGGACAACAAAGGAACTATGACTCCCATCCCAGAGCTTACATTCTTATATCTGGAGGAGCCACATGTGTCTGTTTTATAGGGTGACACTCTGTGTGTCTTAGAGTGACCCACCTCAGTAGCACACCGGGACATGAGAGCTGCGTAGGGCAGGTGAGAGAATCACAGCACTGCCTTTCTGTTGTAGAGCACCTTGACTTGGTGATGGATCAACCTGAGTCAAGTGATGATGGATTTACTGGATTTAGATAGAAACCTCAACAAAATACAAGCACACTCACTTTCAGGGGTACATCTTGGAGGAGGAGACCATCCATTCCTTGTGCATGTGACCTCTTCATGCTCAGTAATGTAACTGTCGTAGCAGGCATATGTAGCTCTTTCACCTTCCTTGTAAAAATCATACCGGCGATTTGGGAAATAACCATTTACCAGCTCCCTGACATAACATTTTTCTAAAGAAGAAAGGTAAGTACATTTAACCACAGTAATTTCTACAACAAGGGCTGAGGTAAATTAATTCTTACGAAGACAGTTACTAACAAACAGGTCTCCAAGCACATTTCTGTAGCCTTCTATCCCAAAAAGATACTCGTGTGCAAAACTGAAGGGAAGCATGTTTTATTTCACTGCCCTGAGATTAATGAATCACATTAACAGAAGTGGAAGCCACTACATAAAATGATAAGAGGTGATCTAGTAACCGAAATCTCCCACCTGTTGTTCATGTGCACCAGCTCTGGTTTGGTCTGCTGTATCTCTAAACTGTTGATGTCTGCACAGAGTGAATTTGAGCATTTGCCTCCCACAGATTTTATCATCCCTGTGCAAGTGTACCAGTCTCTCAAACCACCTCTAGAGATTTTACCAACAGCTTAGCACACTGACTCTACAGCCTCCTGTACCCCAAGAGCCCAGACATAAGGAAGATGGCTGAAGAAATGATACAACGTGTTATCTGAGTTCCTTCCTCTGGGGCAGGGCTCCATTCACTTCCTGCAGTTCCAGGGATCAGCTAAAGCAGCTCCGCTTTAAAAAAATTTTTTCTCTCCATCAGAACAATTTCTGCTGCACAAACTTTTGATAATCATAACAGACTCGATCATATATTGCAAATGTACTTACTCAGGCATTTTGGCTCTGGAGACCAGCCCCTTTCAGAACAAAAACTTCGGTCCCAGGTATGTCCACTGCGGGTTGAATAACCTTCGATGCAGCGATAGTCAACACTCTGCCCAAATCTCATTGGAAAGTAATTGTGTCTGTAGTATTCATAAGATTCACTTAACCTGCCATTTTCTATAACTGGGTAGTCACATGGTTTTGCTTGAAATAGAATTTAACAGCAACAATATCAACACATGCACTATAAAAAGCTCAGCACACAATTAATTCAGATTCAGCTACATCATCTGAGTGTTTACGGGAGCTGACAGGGCCAGGACTGCGCACCCTGGCACACCCCTAAGGAGTGCAGGAACAGTCACACTCTGCTTTGGTGTCTTTGTCAGTGCTTGTAGCTATGTCATTTCTCCCAACTCCATTGCAACCAACAGAAATCCAGGAAATATTCTCAGTGGACTTCAAGGCTGATTCATGAGATGAAATGTAAATATTTATTCCACAGTGAGATGACACTGTTCTTGTTGAGGGTCTAAACTCTACTATGCTGACCATGATGGGAACCCAGACATCTGGCTCAGACATAGAAACTGACCTCTGCACTCTTAAAATTGGGATAACTCCTATTACCACTTCCATTTGTAACTTTTGGTATCCTGCACCAAAAGCTCTTCCTAACTCTTATAAATTTTATTTTAAAATTGTAGCATTTTACTGTCTTGGTTCCTGAAGAGGACTGAACCTTTTCAGGGAGAAGTCAAGGATAGAAGGAGGAGATTCCCAGAAGCTTTCACTCCAATTTACTGAGGTTCTTTCCAAAATGCTCTGACCCAGAGCCTGTGTGCAGGGGCAGGGCAGATCACTCACTGCACAGACCATTCAGTAATGACTGGTCTCACAAAGACACCTGGATTTTAGAATCCATACTAATATAGAGAAACCATTAATAGAGATATGAACAGAGTACTTTTCAGAAATAGCTCAAATCATCCAAAGAGTCATTTACGAGACTGATTTCTCTCACATTGTTTTCTAAGTTTTTCTTTTACTTTCAGTGACTGAAGATCAAAGAGTGCTAGATTATGAAAGCAAATGCTAATTTATATATTTATTTTTTATGCTGTGTTTATTGGGCAAAACTGTCATTGTAGTTATGGGAAGTTTGAGCCAATAACAAGTGCATCAACCATCAAGAATACCTGTTTTGTTATCTGACAGGTTATAATATATATAAAAAACCCCACAACTGTTCATAATGCCATCTTACAACTCCAAGTAAAAATCTAAAACTGTGACAAGCTAAGAGGAAAGACATTTTCCAGTCATTACCTCTAGTTTGGTTACTTTAACACTCACTGTGTCCTCTTATCCTGACTGGGGTGCTATTCCTTGGGTGGAGCACAAGTGAGTGGACTGTAGCACATTTTAACATATTCACAAAGACAGCAATAGACAATACCTGTGCTAATAAACATAACGTAAATATAGATTAAACCATTGTTTTTACAGGTGACTTTTCTAAACATCAAAGTAAGCTTTACATCCCAAAGGAACAAAATGAATAAGTGACTCCCATATCCAATGCTCCTTAAGTTTTGCTCTTGACCTCTTTTGCTCTCAGATACTTGTAACAACTCCGTATTTTGTGTCTTCATCCATGAGAGCTACTTACAGACACAAGCAGGATCAGGCACCCAGCCATTCCTGGTGCATTCAGCTGTGGTTTTGCCAGTCAATGCTTTAAAATGATATCCATAATCACACTGTATTGTGATCGTATCACCTGCTCCATAGCTGCCTTTTTGAGGTATAAATTTCCCATGGGGAACTCTTGGAGGAGGGCATGCAATTTCTAAATAAAAGGAGGAAAAAAAAAAGAATATGTTTAAATTTATTGCGTAAGTTCTTATTTTCATAGTAAATTGACCATTTCCTAAAATTGTTAAAAAGATGTTTCTTAGGGCAAAGGAAAGGTTACATTCCTCTCCCACTCTTAGAAATGTATGGTTCTGTAAGAGAAGAGTGACAGCTGATACTCATGTCATGTTTATTAGAAGATTAACATTAAATTGCAAAGAGAATAGTTGGAGGAAGAACTGGAGGAAATCAAACAATCTCATTTTTTTCCAGTGGGTCATCCTGCAGCTGGGCTATTTTGGGCTCATTTATGGACACTGTCCCAAAGTAGGGCAGTGTCACTGGGAGTCCTAAATGGAGAAATATCTACACAACTAGGAATTGATCATTCAAAGGCTGTGTGATTAAGATTAGGGTCTTGCACTGACACTGGAAGTATTTCAACAACTGAAAAAGATCAGAAATCAATTCTAAATATCTTATGATATCATTATGCTCAGAGAAGCCAGGTAAATGTATTCTTTATAAAACAGAACCTGTCCTTTAGATTTTTTTGTATTCTACTTCCAACTCAGAAAAACCACCAATACCTTCAGGGCTGGGAGGAGATGACTATAATGTGGCTATATGTTGGTCCTGCTGTGAAGATGGGTGAATCAGTTGTATGCATGTGCTGCTGACTCATCTAGGTTCAGTGACAAGTCAAGTAGGATGCAGAACCACTATTTGAGTATGACCCAAGAGCCCAGTGTTTCGGTGTCTAGAAAAATGTTTTCTTTGGCACTTCTCGCAAACAGTATGTTCCTAAACTGTAGGTGATGCATATTAATTAGCATCATTACTAATCTTGAAGCAGAAAGGTCAAAGATTGAGTGGGCCCCAAGACTGACAAGTCTTTATTTCTAAAGGAGTCTTTCTGGAAGAGGTCCCAGGAAGGTAGGTGGTACGTAACATCCTACAATGTCACCCTGTTGCCAACATTTTTTTCCATTTTCAAGCTTTCAGTAATCTCTTGAAGATAATTCAAGGCACTAATAGTTTCCCCAAAATTTACAGCAAACTGCTTCAGCTGGGACATAACATGCATATTTCTGTTTGCTGGATTTAGAGATTTAAATACTGTCATGGATATTGGTTAGAGGATTTATTAAACTTATTAATCTCTAAAATTACTTCCAAATGCAACAAATGTGCAAAACTTTAGGCCAGACTAACCAACGCAATAGGGAGGTGGGTTCCATCCTGTTTCAGTGCATAGTGAATCTGCTCTTTCACCATATTTATATCCTTCATTACAGGCAAACCGCAGTATTTCCAATTCCTTGTAAGACCTCTTTGGAGAATGTACATATCCATTCTGAATTTCTGGCAGAACACAGGTAATATCTGAAATAGAGAAAGACAAAAATCCATTTATTTGTATTTGGTAAGAATACATTCCTATTGTAATAAAATTTAGCCTTTTTTTTTTTTAATTTGAATTCACAAAAACTTTTGCATCTGGAAACAAACTTATTTGAGAAGCACATATGTTTAATACCACTTTATGCTGTGGGCTTATGCTGTAAATTATAATAAGTGGGGATCTCAAAGCAGCAAAATGCAGTACTGAAATTGTGAACAAATCATATATGTATCTGCCATCTGACATACATGCTCTGCTCGTCTAAACACATATTTTCTGCTCAGATAACATATAAATAATCTAAGAAACTTGATGGTCTGAGTATTTAAGTGTTTATTACTATAATGTTCCTGGAATTCATTCTTACGTACTGACAATCCAATCCCATACAATCTCTGTTATCAAACTGGGAGGAATAAGCCCATCCACCAGTACAAGCTGCAGGCAGGGCAGATCTGAACTCCCCAAAAGAGGAGAGTCTTTTTTATATGTACAAATTCCTGACTCTCATGGGGCAGGCAGAGTAAAGATGATGGAACCAGACCTTTCTCATTGGCAGCCAGCAGTACTAGGAGAATAGGCAATGAATTCAAATATGGGCATGAATTGAAATACAGGAACTACCACTTAAATGTTTTCACTAAAATCTGTTCAAACACTGTAATAGGTTACCCAGAGAGCTTGTAGAATCTCCATCACTGGAGATACTCAAAAGCTGACTGAACATGGTCCTGAGCAACTTGCCCTAGGTAATTGCTCTGAGGGATCTTCAGAGGTCCCTTCCAACCTCAACTCTTCTGTAGTTCTTTAAAAACAAGAATCTTTTACTTTGTCAAAACACTATACAAAACATTAGTGTAAAGAAAGACAACTCCATCACGATTTTTTAGTATTCTATCTAGCCTTAGAATTAAAATCCTGCTTGCTTATTAAATTTGGTTCACATAGATTCAAAATTGTTTCTAGTTATTTTGCTTAAGTTAACACTGAAGTGTTGAATCTATCGAGACATACTGGTTATTTTCAAAGACTTTGACTGCAGTCTGGCAAAACATACAGCTCATTGCAAAAATGTGGAACAAACAGATGGTCTATTATGATTATATTAGCATCCAATATTATATTTCTCTTTCTTATCCTACCTCTTCTTCGTCTATGCAAAGGAAATTGTTTACAGACAAACTATGCTTAACTGTTGTGAAATAAAGTGAGAGCTTTGTAGCCTCCCATGTGGAAACCAGTCCTTAGGAGTCTGTGAGATTAAAGCTTCTTAGTTAGACACTGTAAATACTGTCCTTTTTACCTTGGCACTGAGGCACATCATTACTCCATTTTCCATTAGATGAGCAAATGATTTCTTTAGCTCCAACAAGCTTTCTTTTTTCATTACATTCAAAATTTACAACTTGGCCAAAGGCATATTCTTGGTCTAGCTCAAATGTACCACTCGTAACTATTCTTCCATTTTCTGGTGCCTTTACAGGTAAACACTTGACCACTAGAAAAATAAAACAAAACAATGTAATTTTCTCACACATTTAAAAATATACTCTCTAGTTATGTATCCAGACACCATTTGCAGCAGATATAATACAAATCCCTAAATCAAAAGACAGATTGACACAGGAAGAAGCTTGTAGACTGGCTCTCGTCATCTTCTTCTGTGCCCTTGAAGGCTGAAGACAGAACACCCACTGAACCAGATGACCTCCTGAGGTCCCACACCCAATCTAAATTAACTTATGAGTCTGTGCATCCTATGGATGGCCAGATGAGCCTTGACATAGAAGGCCATTTAAATTTGTCAGAATTGGTTGACTTGTTTTAGAGCTGTGCCAAGCTGAATTTGCTATGGACACATATCTGGAATTGTGCTGCATTACAGGCTGACTACAAGAGTTCAGCTATTAACTAAAATCCTAGCTACGGGTATCAGAACAATTATATTAGTAAATTATATTACTAAAGTAAAAAACCACAGTGTAAGCCATTAGTTTTGACCTCCAGTATTTCCCAATTTTGTACCTACGGAAAAAGGGAAGAATTCACACACGTCATCAAATATTTTTTATTAAGGGGGGAAATTACTATAGAGACTCATTCTTAAATGCTCATGTAGGTATCACTGGCTTCTGTTTTGTCTACCAGAGTTCCCAGTTCTCTTTGACAGCATTCATCATCATATAAGTCATCTGCCTTTTCTCTGAGCTCATATTCTGTCTTCTCGGTTCCTCACATTTAGGACATTATACAAATACTTTCTTTCATAGGCAATCATATTTCAATTAAAACTCAATCATGAAAGAAATATCTATCTTAGGAGGGCTTTGAAATTGCCGTATCTTGGTGACATATGACAAAAAATGCTGGAAACCCTTGCCCTATACTGTGCAGACAAACCTGTATGCCTGTGTTTGAGCACGCTCAAAATCCAGTAAACTAAATGTGACTTATCTAAATGCAAGGAATGTCCAAACACGCACAACAAACTCTAGACAAGCAAAAGGGATCTACTTTCATTTGCAATTCTTTACTTAGAGACCCTTTCCAGACATCAGATGCTTAACCTAAAGGAAAACAGCACTGCTGCTCACATATAATTTTTAACTGGTCTATTTTAATATATCATCAAAGATCTGGGAAGCATCATCTGAGCCATCCAGTCTTGATGTCTGAGTCTCTCTTGCTCTCAGTCTTAGGGACTGAACATCTTTCACAGTATGCCAACAAGGAGGAGAACTTGTAACAAAATATTAATTACTCGGATACTCACAAGGGTGGAGGAGGAAACTAGAAACACACATGCCTCCTCTTTTGAAGAACAGCATCCCCGCTATCTTTTGCATCATGTTTTGCAGGCAACTACTCTATCAGGGCCTTTAGGTGAGGAAGAGGTTTAAATCAATTTGGAGGTGACAAGAGTCCATTTCATGAATGGTTTTTAAGGAAAAGCTTATTGGACTAAACTGGTTGAGCTGTCATTGTAAGAGTTCATTTCTGCCTAATTTGAATTTAAACAAATGTGAATTAATACCAGTAAACGATCACAGGCTAGTTCTAGATAGTATCAGACAGATGCTATCTAGAGGCAGTGTGATAGAGAATTAGATGCAATTTAATTAATAAATTAAAAATAATTAAATAGAGAATAAAACTCCATTTACCTTCACAGTGAGGGATGTCATTGCTCCATCCATCTGCCTGACACTCACGGTAATTTCTTTGGCTGAGCATCTGGTATCTTTCCGAATAAAATGTAAACAGTGCTAAAATACAGTCTCATTATGTCACAGAAACAACAGTGCTGCTGTTTGTGAAGCAAAGGAAGTAGGTTTGAGACAGCACAGAATAACCAAGATGTGACAAAACCGAGTAGTTTTTTAACCTGCATGTCTCCTATTTGTTTTCTTTTAATTGCATATCAGAAAATATAAAATAAAACTAGAAAGTAGGATTAAGTTAGTAAGAAGTCTTCTTCATTGCAGAGATAACAAGCTATGGCTACACAATAAATAACTTAGGCGAAATTTGTACAGTCAGTAGCAAGCAGAATAAAACTTCTGTTGCCTCTACTGGCAGCACAGATTCCAGCACGCAGACCTGCACTCCCACCTGACCTGGCTGGCTGGTGGAGTCACGATGCAGCTTTACAGACTGGTCACTGTTTTTCTTTTCTACTCAAATCTCCAGCCATGATTTCCAGTTAGATAAAGCCTTATGTATTTTAGGCCCTTTGGATGACAGCATCAACTGCATGAGATCAGTTACTCCAGTAGCACCAAACAGGAGAAAGAATTATCTTTAGTATTACTGTAATTGCAGAAATTCAAATTCAACAATAAGCAAGCAATAAATATCAGTAAGATGCTTTACAGCTGCATTACAGGGAACAAATTTATAACTGACACTATAATTAACACTTTATGTTAATTCTCATACATTGAAGTAAACAAGTATTACCCATCATTACATCTGTACTCAACTCTGGCACCAAATACAAATTCACTTCCACTGGTAAGTTCAAAGTAACCAAACTGAGTATCTCCAGGATGCCCACAGGGCTTATCTGGTAAAAAAAAAAAAAAAAAAAAAAGGAAAAAAAAAGATAAAGAAGAAAACACATACTTACATCATACATAGGAATGTGAAAATGTGAAAGACAGCATTTTTCCAGGAATTAGTAGTGAGTACACGCCTTTAAAAAATTAAAAAATGCTCAGCATAAGTTTGATTAACAGACCACTTTTTTTATTCCTATTTTCCATGACAACATATTGGATTATGCATGTGTTCATTTAAAAAAAAATACCAAGAACAAACCCCCAAATCAGCAGATTTTATTCTTTTAAAAAGGCTGAGCTCATCTTAAGTTTTATGACAAATTTATGGCAGCTTTTTATGCAATTTGTGACATAGATATGTCCAAAACTTTCACTAGAGAATCCATCCATGATTGGAAATGAAATCTGATGGGGATTGTGCTGAGTAAAGAGGGACGATCTAAAGCCACAGGAGTATTTTGGTCATTAGCGCTTTTTGCTCAAAGTTCCAATAGGATTTTCCTAATTCTTTACCCTGGATGCCCAAAAGAATGGAAGAGATGAACATGCCATCCCTCTCATTCATCCCCTTTTGATGTTATAATATGGACTACAAAATAAACTGTACAGTTAAACCTATCAATCCCCCTCAGAAGTCTTTTCCTGCTCCCTGTTGATCAAGGCAATTTCATTTCTTAGAGCAGATCAACATCCTTGATTTTTTTCCAACGAAGAGTAGGCCCTAAACCCACTCTAATGGGAGTCAGAGAAAATGGAACACTCATGATCACTTTTGCTGTCTACTGTGCCCTATTCTGGAAAAGGAACATGTTCCCTTGGGCTGCGGCAGAGCATCCCTCCTCTCTTCCCACCTTCTCCTTGTCGGTGGCAGTAGCTGCTCACTGGGTGGCAGTATTTCCTAAAACTTAGTACTTAAAACTACACCAAATTTTGTACCGGTCCGTGTTTGCTGAGTAGTTACACAAATAAATCTAAAAGCTGAGACGATGACTAAATAAAGAGTGCAAAAAAGGCTAGTAGCAACTTTCTTAGTTAATTCTTACTCATGATTTGGATCAATCTCTGTTTGAATGGCACCTGGGACTTAAATTTATATTATTAAACCAAACATTTATATTCTACTACCAAAAATTTTGTATGTTAGGTATGCAAGAAAACCTCCTCATATTCCTAAAATTCCTGTGTTTAAAACTCAGTTATTACAGAAAAGAACTATCTGCTGACTAACGATAATAAACTTCAATTTCTTCACTAATGAATTCTATATGAAGTTATGAGATACTTCCAAAGTCTTAACACAGTACACTTGGAATAATAAATAGCAGCTCTCATCCTTGTTGTGAATTGCAGATTAAAAGAAAAGGCAGGGGAAAAAAATACACCATTCCAAGAAATAATATCATCCATAGAAGTAGTTGAATAAACTGTCTCTTGACTGCCTTCAGAAGCTGGGTTAGTGCTTTAGTATGCTTAGACTGTAAATTTCGCCTGCTTTAGACATTTCAAAATTTTTTTGAAACAAGCCTCTAAAAACTTAATGACTAATCTTAATAACCTAAGTTGGGTTAATAAGGCTTACCTAGAGTAAAATCTTCCATAAAAAAATCCCTTGATCTGGAGAAAAGGAACTTGAAAAAATGTTTCTATATGCATACGTATTTCTTAGGATGATATTTTGAAGATTGCAGAAATAAGTAAGTTACAGGTAAAGATACAATGGCAGTCTCACACTGACGTCAGTGGCAAGGAATGTGATCTGTCCGGTCAAATGTTTGCACGTATTTGCATAAATACTCACTTCTGCATTCTGTCACTGGGGGCTGCTGCTGCCACGCTCCATCAACGCACTTAAACATAATACGTCCAAGTTTGATATATCCAGGCCGACAACTGTATGTCACTTGAGTACCATGATCATAGGGAGGGTTGTCCCATCTTTTAGTAGGCACTTCCTTAACCCTCCTAGGAGGAGGTTCTTCACAAGCTAAAAATTTTAAATAAAAATATTTGTGACTGAACACCAAAATAAGTTTACAATAGAAAACGTAGCAAGAAATCCTGGGGATATTTGTGATCAAACCCACATATGTTTTCTACTTAATCAGTACAAAATAGGAAACTGCCAAGAATCCACATTTTGTGGGAATATGAATAGGCCTTTAGAAGGACATGAAAATATCCAAGTGCCAGGAAACCACACAGGACAGTGATGATTCGCAAAACAGATTTTAGTTACGAAGCCTGAGATGAGATGAGTGCCCTGGTTCTAACCACAGACACCTCCTACCCCTCCATCTGCAGCAGCTGCTCCATGCCTGTCCTTCCAGTACCATAGACAACAACTCTGTGCACTCTGCAGGGTTTCCTTTCCAACTGTTTGCTTCTCCAACCAGCACCATCTTTACTGACATTAATTTCACGTATCTTTTGATCAAATTCTGTCAAATCTCCTCTCACCTTTACATTGTCTAAACTTTCTCCCCAGGCTCAGATCACCTGGTGTTCCAGAACTTATTCCCTCTTGTCCATGAGATTATGAACTACAACAAAGGAGCCTGAATTAATTTTATTAAGAAGTTCCTCAACAGCCTGAGAATAAGTCAGACTAAAGCACAAAGAAATGTTGGGAAGATGTTAATGAAAGACTAAATGATTTGTTAAGAAACAATGTTTTCATTGTTTATAAGAATTGAACTATTTTCAGTGACTAATTTTCAGTGCCTGGGTGACTGAAATGTACTTATTTTGATGGCTGAAGCTTTACCCAGAGTAAGAGAGTCTGAACAGTCTAGCTAACTAGACACAATGAAGTTCTGTTTTACATCTGAATGTGAAGGGTGAGAATTCATCAAGAGGAAAAAAAATAACCCCTGAGAAATAAAGTCATGAAAAGAAATGGGAGAAGAAATATCCAGCAGGGAAGACAATTCTTAGTGAGTACATTAATTACTCAGCAAAGACCTGGCCCTGAAGTCCTCTCACCAGGCCACAGGTTTGAGAAGGCAGCAGTACTCTCACCGCAGCTTTCCTAGGGGTTGTCCAAGTGCTGCCTGAAAATAGGACTGCAGGACAAATATTTAGGATCTTTCCTCATGTAAGGGATGCGGAGTTACAGCTTACTGAACTGCACTGTGGAGACCACAACCACTGATTGGGTAGCTTGGATTCCTAACACAAAGTGAGCAGGATGCACACTCCTTCTTCCACATCAAAACGTGGTAAGTGAATTTTATCTGAGTTGTACAAAGCACTCAGTTTGTATTTCAGTCAAGGGAGTACCTAGCAAATGAGAGGTAGAATTTTATAAAATCATTTAAAAATGAGGAAAAAAAAGTATATTTTTAAGTGTTCTATATGGCATTTTGACAATATAAAGAAAATAATGTTAATTGTGAGACCCAATAACTTTAGTTTGGCTATTTGAAGTAGCCAGAACAATTAGAAAAGCTTTGGCAATACTGCTGAGGTGTGAAGGGAACAGTGTGCTCACACACTCACTTTTTTTCCAGTTATTTCAGTAAGTATGCTCCTTCCTACAAAGAATTACATCTGAATAAAAACTATTGCTTCTATGCACTAGAGGGTACTACCCTACTCTAAGAAAGGTAGTAGAGACTTACACTACTAGCAAGATTAAGACACATTTACTTTTTAACATTTTTGCAAAATGCAGGAATAATCAAATTGAACAGGAATCCTCTAGATAAGTTTACCCAAAAAAGTTCTTTGTAATGATGAGAAAAGGAATTTTTCTAACTCCACATATTTTTCACTGGACCTCATTTGAATTAGCACTTTCAGTTTGTAAGCTGAGAAAGCACACTGAAATCTAAGATCTAAAAAATAGGCTATTAAGTACAAGGATAGTTTCTCTACTCTGTTCCTCCTTTACTGCTGAGTTGTATCATATTTTTATCCCTGTTGTACAGAATGGGGCCCCTTAGCATTTCCTTGTTTACATTTAAAAAAAAAATACCAAAGATAATCCTAGTTTCTTCATCATTACGAAGCAATGCTTAGCAATGCTTCCTTCTGGGCTTTATATCAACTCTCCCTGATTGTTCTTTCCCACTGCTGCCCTGATATTGATGGTCTGTGTTGCCATCAAGTGCCAGGGGAGATGTTTATTTATTTATGAGTACAGCTAATTTTTTTTAAAAATGCAGTTTCTTGGTAGATTGAGATGAAGAAATTTACTCACAGGATGTACTTCAAAACTATAGGAATTACATCATGTACTCACCAATATGGGAAAGGGTTTATTTCTATGTTCAAAAACATGCATTAAATGCATACCTTCAAATCCTTTAGTGAGAAATTAGGAGATCTGGAATAACTCATCCAGTATTTACATGTGTCTTGACCTCAGTTAGAAACAGCTCAAGCTGCTTCCTTGCCATCATTATGCTGGTAGCAACTTCCACAAAAAGCACAAACTACAAATCCAAGTAGAAGTGTTTTTCAGTCCTTGTGCAAAACCCCAGCCCTCAGAAAAACTCACACAGACTTTCAAGATGAAGCTTGAACAAAAATCTTGCATGACCCATGGTAACAGTTGTCCTGGATAAATCAAATTTTGCTACATTCAGATTCCTTTGCAATCTCCCTGACCTAAAGAAAGCACTGTGAAAACACAGTGCAAATTCAGGCAAACTTTCAGTTCAAATTCCAGGACTTTTCTGGATTTCTTTGCAAACAAATTAGATTTTATTAGTTGCTTTGAGGTAGTATTTATTATAAGGATATTTAATTAAGAAGACATTCCTTTAATGTCCTGATTTTTTCAAATTTTCAAAGTAAAATCCATTGGATTGTTTTCATTAATGAGGTCTTCATAATCTTCACCCAAAATTAAAAATAACCTGAACCAAGCAAAGACACACTAGATCAAAACCACACAGCCCCCTTTCCTCAACAGTCTATGCAAAGAAACCCAGACAGAGAGTAAAAAAAAAATAAATTGACTAGAGAAACAGAAAATAGAGGCTTGTGAAAAGATGCACAGAATCCTAGCTACCTCTTTAAATATGTACAAAAGCATACTTGTATACATTTATTTCATAGACTAAAACATTTCTGTCAGTCAAGACATATTTTATAAGATTTTCAGTCAGTTTAGTAATTATTCGCCTTTCTCAGATCATCTCACAGATTATTCCAGACAGAAATAAATGCACATTTATGGAATATTTCTTTCAGCCTACCAAATGTTTACTGGTTTTCAATGTTAGAATAATTAACACACATAATTAGCAAAAAATTAGTTGTCTGATTCGAGTTTATAGTGATACTAACCATTAAAAAAGTTGGACATCAGATTAATAACAGCAGTAGTTATCCAAATAAATAGGTGAAATAATACGTATGATAAGATACTAAATACTAAGGGTACTAAATACTGCCAGAAAAAAATCTCAATTACTGTTGCCAGAAGTTAATTAAAAAGGCTACAATGCGTTTACATATAGTTTTAATTACCATCTTCCCATGCTCTTCAAGCATGGGGGTTGTTGGGTTTTTCCCATTAAAGCTTACCTCTTTCTGCAGCACAATACATCCAACATAAGAGCAGAGTTACATAGCCCAGGAACCACATCCCAGAGATTCACAAACTCATCCAAACACTTCTTTGGATTACTTTGTGTTATTTCCAGTCCTGTTTGACTCACTAACTGCTCCAGGGACTGACCTTGCAAAGCATTTATACTCTGATTTCAGCAGTCACTTCCCCTAAAACTCTTGCAACACACAAGTGTTTCTTTTTTTCCCCCCCTCTCTAAACCTTGCTAAACGAATAAATAAATAAAAGCCTGGCAATTTAGGTTGACACATTCCTTTCCTGTGATCTGCTTGTTCTTACATCTTACTTCTTTTTTATTTTTTATTTCCCTTCAGATTTATCCCCTACCTACTCATATAAGGTTATTTTTTTTTGGATCCAAAGGCAGTTGTACAAATATTTTGCAATTCTTTGTGTGTTGTATGTTTAGTTAAAAAACAAATTCACATTAAATGCGTGAAAAATGAACTTCTCTACAAATGTAATTCAAGATCTATGTTGAAAACAATCAAAATAAAAAGCAGACAGAAATACAAAGTCACTTACTGGTCACTCACCAGTTCTTATATAACATAGCCAACTGCCCAGAGCAAAGGAAATGTACTTGATCCAACTCTTGATTAAATAAACCTAGGTGATGTCGGAGCACTTGTTTCAGTATCACCTGAGAAATGATAAGACAGAGAAGACGTGAATAAATTGTAGGATAGATAGTGAACTTTCCAAAGAGAAATACAAAGACTATGCAAAGAGAACTATATGGCAAACTGGGTAACAGAGGAACTTCTCCTGGATTAATGTAAGCAACAGTCTGATTAATATTTTCATAAAATGATTTGGCTTTATAAGTGTACTCCATTGGAAATGCAGATCATAATAAGAGAATTATTTGAGGCTGAGAATTAGGGATAAAAAATGTAATAGTACAAACTGCTCACAGGAGATGGACATAAAACAGCTGCAGAGTAGGTACCCCACAGTGGGGTTGTCTGACTGGCATGGAGTATACACAGATCCATCTTGTGTGTGCTCCCAAAAAACACACCACTTATCCTTAAAACCATTGGCTTAGTTAGTGTACTCCTATAGGATAAAAGTAGTGTGTCTACAGAACAGATCTCAAATCAAACCAGAATTCCAAAGCATTTAAAGCAGTTACAATTTCTTCTCTTCTTAAAATGCAACTGGAATTTCTTTTTTTTTTTTTTAATCTGGGCTGTGTTTTCAGTCACCAATTCTAAGACACAGTCTTAGTGAAAATTGGCATTCGGCTGCTTCATCCACAAGATATCTTTCTTTCCCTTCCCCCTTTTCTAGACAAATGACTCATATGTGGAAAATGAACTCTCACCCTGCTCCATGACCCTGTGATGATCGATCCACATCCATTTTACAGCTCCTGGTGTGTATCTGACCACTGAAAAGGTATTTTTTGCACCTGTCAAACTTGAGCTCCAAGAAACAGCTTCTCACAGAACTTCACTGCCTAAATCAATAGTTCCTCTTTTCCTGTGGCACAGAACCCTGTGCTGCTGCAGACAGTCATGCTCTAACAGCACTAGGACAGTCCCACTTGTCTCTGCACCGATCTTGCCACGCTGCCATAGGTGCCTGTATTTATATGCTTCTGTACCCATGGGCTGCTGGGTGCAGCAGCTTGCAGTGCTGAGGAAGTTAGGATGGTTTAACCTTCCCTGTCACAGCAGCGTATTGCTACTAACTGCTTCTCAAAGGTATCAGCAACACTGCTACTTTTCAATTCCTTAACTGCTATAGGAACCAAAAAGGGCTGGAAAAACATTGAGACAGTGTAAAAAGGCTTGGATTCCAAGCCAGAGATGTTGGTTCAAAACAAACAGCTGTAAAAATCCATGCTGTAGGCATGGGTTCTATAATTTCTGCAATTTTATATGTTGTATCATCTGATGTCACGAAGCTCTAACTGCTTCAGGTCTTGTAGAACTGGTTTTGGGTTATTAAACCACTTGCCAAATAATTATGGGCTTGAAACACAGTCAAAGATAACTTCAGCTACAGCTGAACCAAAACTGGAACTGAAATAGTACCATAAATTTCCTGACTGCTCCCTGCAAATATAGGCAAAGCTAAAACTCCTTAAGCTGAAGATAACATCAACACACAAAAAACAGACGGATATAAAACTCCTATGAATAAATTTAAGCTGAAAATTAGAAGACTCACCTAACCTAGTGAAGCTTTGAAGCAATATTTTTATAGATGTAATCCAGGCCTATGCAAAGAAACCATCTTCAATCACAAAACAAGGGACCAGGCACAGTCCCTTCCAGTCTTGTGTTTGTGATCTTTGGAAGCCACTGATTAAACTTACCCTAACCAAACGGAAATAAAATTAGGAACTTAATCCTTACCCACATCTTCCATGGGCTGTCAATTTAAAGCTAGTGTTTTCAGTTGTGTCTGACTTTGTTTAGTCATCTCCAGTCTTTAATAAAGCAGAGTGCATAGGCAAACAGTGCCTCAGGACCTGTAAGGCAGGCAGAAAAAAAAGCCATCTCTGGGGTAACCTTATCCTAAGAAAGGCAGAAACATCTAAGCAGATCTGCAGCCAAGGACAGCAGGATTTTATCTAAGGAAGCAAAGCTATTACTTTAAGAAACAGTGTGAGAATACTCAAATATTACTGTGGACACAGCCAGGCAGCCAAAATACCACCACATAGTCCCTGTATGAGCAAAACTGCATGTCAAGATAGAACATAGGAAAGTACAGGTTGGAATGGACCTCAGGAAGTTATTTTGTCCAAAACTTCTCCACAAAGCACAGTCAGTACGAGGACAGAATTAGTTACTCAAGTTTTTATTCTTTCCTTGCTCAGTGTAGAGGCTTAACATCAAAATTCAGAGTGCTTATTCACCTGACTAATTTTGAGAACAGTGTTTGGAAGCCAATTTGTGTTAGGAAGACAGATCTGAGGAAGTCGCTGTAATCCATAGGGAAGTAATGATGACTAGTAATAGGAGTTTAATTAGCCACTGCTGAAATAGCATCTCTGACCAGGGTAATTTCAGCATGTTCTAACAGCATGTTTCCTGTCCCATTTGAGTTTAATGATACCATTAAAGCCTACAGAATTCTAGATTCAATCACTGCTTTGTCCAAAAATCTTCATGAAAATGTCCTATCCCACTGTATTAATAGTGAGATTATCTTTTTCACTGTCAACATTTGTATCTTTTCCCACTGGCACACAACTTCTGTAACTCATGACACTATTTCACATCATGTGATATCTACAATCACAACCTAAAGATGTGACAGGGAAGAACTGCACAGTTTACTTAGTTTAAACCAAAACACAATCAAAACAATTTATTGATTTCTTAACAGAACATAATTAACTGGCAATCAGTGGAATATGCATTCATGTTCAGTATCAATAAAACAGATAAGGCACTGTTAATAGACAAAATGCTAACAAACACCTAAGAGATTTCTAAAGAACCTTTCTTCACTAATGCCCCAAAGTTCTAATCATGCACACAAAGTTGTGTCCCACCCATGCATAGTTCTACACGCAGTCTACCTCTCCCACACAACCCTCCTGTAAGAGATGTGGGTTTTTAATGTGTACCTGTGCTACACCTTACAACGTGCTAATGCACACAGCAGGGAGGAAGCACCACACAAGGTCCCATCCACACCCCCAGGTGTGAGTCCCTACCTGTTGCACCTGCCTGGTCACTGCCCGAGCTGGACGAAGGCAGCTGGCAGGGACAGGCAAGAAGGATGCTCTGCCCGGCACAGACAGTTTTTGATGCCAGCAGATGAAAATACAACAAACAGTGTTAAACCCACCTCCTCTGGTTTTGACTGCTGGCCCTGTTCCCACTGTGTGCCCTCCTGTTATAAAGTTTCATCTGTCCCATACATTTCTTTCCAAATTGACACTTACCTTATTTCAGAACAAACTGTGTAACTCCCTGGTTACTGTCTAATCGAGATGATGTTGTCATCCCTTTTATTAGGCTCAGCTGTGGCATATGCACTGTCAGACAGTTTTGCAGGCTTGAACTCCCATTCCTATCTTAACAGCTGTTGCTGTTCAGGCCGTTTTACCAAGGATGGGCCACGTGAGCCCCTTTGAAAACAGAAAAAAAAATAAACAGGCGTTTAAATATTCCTTCTGCTTCTTCTAAGGTAAATTAGGTAACAGCGTGCATTCAGGCAGGGTTTTGCAGCAATGACAGGAAACGTATCATGTCCAATTCTAAAAGTATTTCTAAACCCACTTCTGATTACCTGGTGCTCTGTACTCAAAAGTGAAGTGAAAATTACTTGAAAAGGTGTTCTTTGCAAAAAAAGGTGTTCTCCTATATAAAAGCAGCTGTCAGTATCTCTAGTTTTAAATTAAGTCCTCCTACTCACAGCCAAGTGGAGATTTGCTGGAAGGCAATTCAGAGGTTATCCCCATTTCCCACCAGGTCACTCTCCCCTGACGTAGTGCTGCTATTCCTCTCGTTCCTGCAGTTCCTTTCCAGGTCAGCACAGATGTCAGAGGACTGTGCTGCACCAGGATCATAGGTGGCCCTGAAGTGTATGCTGTTCCTTTTTGGATCTGTGCTGTGATGCCTTAGCATACAAGAATAAAAGGATCAGGTCATATTGTGCACCCTGTGTCTGAAAGAGCTTTATAAAGATCATGCTTGCCATACAGAGCCATGCTCACTGGGCTATGGAAAACATGCCCCCTGCCTACCAAGATTTCAGTTTAATTAGATCCATGGTGGAAAAAACCAAAACCACATCCCCGCCTTTTTTTTTTTTTCTTTAATGCTTTCAGAGGAATGATCATATTTGACATCCTTCACATTTCTCCTTCTGGCCTACCTTTGCAGCTTTACAGTGACCTTAAAACTCTGTTCTCACTTTGGGCTATTTCAGTCTGTTACTGTTTCTGAATCACTATCAAACCTTTCATGCCAGCAGAACAGTCTGCTATGCACAACCATTTAAAAAAGTAGGCATCAAGTGGAAAGATAGGAAGAATCCAAGAACATTTTTTCCCCTGAAGTTTAAATAATTTTAAACATTGCAGCATTGTATTATGGAAGGTATATCAGACAGTAAATGATGGAGATATGCAAAGTACACAGCAGAAAGTAAATAGTATCAATAAAGATTTAAGGGTATGTAAGAACAGCAACAAGGTATGTAAGAATAGTAAGATTTGCTTAGAAATAAATAGTTCTTTTAGGAAAAAGAAACAACCAAAAACCACAGAGCAGTCTGAAGCTTGAGTTGCTGTAGAAAATTATGTATTAGCAATTTTTCTGAAGTTTTGTCATATATCGGTAGTATTCCCCCAAGGGCTGTGCTTTCTTCAAGGACAGTTAAAGTTACAACCAATTATTCCTGTTACTAGTCCAGCACACAACCCTGCTATATAGCAAAGAGGTGACCTAAGCATTCCTTTCTGCAGAAATACTGCAAAAACTTACTGGACAGCGTAGTTATCATTTATACTATGGGTGTACTCAGATCCCAAGCCCAGACAGTACTGTAAGAGTCAGAATGAACCAAAAATGGGCTCTATCCCTGACAATGAAGAATCCAGTAAGATGTAAAAAATGTACATTCAAACTAACAAACAAAAAACCCAAACCCCCCAATAAGCTCATGTTGACCTACCTCTCTAGCAGGTTCTTTAAGAGAAAAGAATGTGAAAGAGAAGAGTGGGATTGCAGTGACAATTCCTTTGCAGCAAGGGAGAAGTAAGAAAATGATGATGCTTTCAAATTATAATGTGTGTGGACGGAGGATATTAGGAAAAAATGAAAGACAAACAATCATCTGAATAGGAAATGACACAAAAGAATAAGGCAAAGTCCAGGGAGCTGTTTGAATTGAAATGGAAATAAATAGTTCATCTTTGATCTAACAGGTTTGGTGTTACGGTCACAAACATGGAGGAGGTAAAAAAAGGCTTCCAATAGTAAAATGATGGATCTAAGAAATTGTATGTTAGATTATATGAAGTAAAGAACTAAATATTGTGGATGAAAGGATCTAAAAGTACAGGGGGCTCTATAAACATGGCACTGCTCAGCAACATCCCTTTGTTTCCATCAACCTCAAGAAGCACAAATACTGGGTAAAGGTAAAACAGAAGGCTGTATGACTTAAAGGTCATTTTGCCCTTTTCCAACTGAATATCCACTTAGGCATCCTGGCCTAGGCCCATTACGAAGTATTAACAGTGTACAGTGGTGATATATTTGCTTTGTAGACATATTTTAAAAGGCTGAAATTGCAGTCAATGAGCTTAAATCCATTAAGACATCCACTTTAGTCTTTAGTCCTATACTCCACACCACTAAGTAACAGTTCTGTACCATGGTAGGTAAAGAGGAAGAGTCCCCAGAATACACCTCTCACCAGTTTTTGTTCTTGGTTTGGTTTAGCCTCTCAGATCCTGTCAGATTGCAGGATGCTGCGACTCTCAGTCTAGCATGCCTAATTTTGGTCCAATAAGGCATCGATATCCTGTACTCCAGATTTGAGATTGCTTTTGCAGTTGGTAGTCTAAAAGCCAGAGGAAAAAAAAAGATACTAACACATTTCTTAAAAAAATTTAAAAATGTTGTTTTCTAAATGAGGACTATAGCTTTTTTAATACTGAAAATGTTTTCTGATATAAAGAATATTTATTAGTAAGGACTCTTCAGAATTTCATCTAGGTTCATTTTAACAGATTTATCCATTATGCTTTTTTCTACGGAAAACTCTACCTTTGCAGACTCTTTTGGTAGTGAAATTGCAGCTAAAGTGAATCAAATATTGTTTAAGTACAGTTTACTAATTTAACCCTCAAACCATTTAGCTGTGAATGCTGAGTCCCTAAATACTCTATTCAGCTGTCAAAGATGCAGAACTGCCTTCTGCACTTCCAGTGCTGGCAGTACTCTAGCCTCCAGATCTATAGTCTTAAACCCAATGCTACACAGACACATTCAAGTGAGAACTGATCAACTTGCAGGGTTCCAAAAGTTCCCAATAGTAACATAAACATCCATATACTTCCTAATTTTGGGTGTAAAAAAAAAAAAAAAGCAGCTGGGAAAAAGCCTCAACATGAGCTTCAGTTTTATTTATCTTTTAGCCAATCAGTTTTTCAAACTGCCTAACCCTTGGCTAGCACCAGCAGACAAATAAAATTAAACACAGTAGAGTAATACATAGTGAACATAGTAGAGCAATTAAACATTGCAGAGTAGACTCTGCAAAGAAGGCATTTTCACTTTTCCACTTACCACTTTTCTCTGCAGACTAGACTACTCCTTACAGTAAGTGTCGTGTGTGTGTCTGCTGAGGGAGTTAACTGAATGCCATCCAGACAATATTGGCCTATCTTCCTTGAAAGGACAGCAAGTTCAAGTTACTCATATTACAGAACTGTTTAAAAGGATTTAGTGTGCATTTGCTTCATAAATGCCTCATTCTTCTTAACCTTTTGTTTCAACATTTATATTTAGCGGTATTCTTTGCTACCCCAACCATAACCTCTTAGTAGTATTTAGGAGAATAAACACAATGTTTGGGATGACAAGCTTATCAGCCAGCAATGACAACTCTCTGAGTCATGGTATACAACTAAAAGGCAATGGAGGGAACAGGCACAAGAACTGTCTGGTAGGACTACTCCAGCACTTCAATGCTGAGGACCTTCAACACTTTTAGAGAGTGAAATACATCAGTTTATAATGGACAAGGTTCTACTCTAACTCTTTGCTGCCAGTTTTGGCTTCGTTTTACCCAAATAACTTTAGGTACCAATACAATCAGTAAAGAATGACCCAGTGAGTGTCAATAACTAAACTGATTAATGATGCAGAAAATCTTAAAGGTTTTCTCAGGAAAATATTAAAAACTAACCTGGTAATCTGATTTAATTATTACAGTAGATTGCATGAGGTTTAAATAGAGGGGTAGAACACATTGAGTTAAGAACAGTATTAATAATCTATGTGTACCTCCATATACATTGAAAGTGTCAAAAAAGTCAAGCCATTTGCATTGCACCAGTCTGATTTATCTATATGTCATCACAAATATAAGTAACCTGAAAGAAAAACTAAATACTATTTTTCATTTTTTCTGTACCTCAGTATAATCCAAGATTTATATCCAATCATGAGCAATAAACTCAGTTATGCAGTTCTTAACCCCACTCTCTCCGACTTCAAAGTCCAGTACTTCAAGTTACCCACATATACATAGACCAGTTTAAAAAAAACAGAAAAAAAAGATTTCTCAAAGTCTATTTTCAGTCTCCCAGTTAGGGTCACAGATGCTTCTAACACTTCTCAGGGCCAGAATCATCCCAAAAGTACAAACCTACGTTTGTTCTTTGAAAGAGCTGAGCTGTGGCTCACAGCTTTTCTTAAACACAAACATGTTAGAAGGAACACCTGGCTTGAGTGCTGTGACCCAGTATAATAGTTCATACACAGCACCTGTCTCCAAGCAGATGACTCAGTGTCTCCTCAGCTTAAAGATATGTTTCCCAAGTGTTTTGAGTTACTAATCAAAATATAGATTTAGCTAACTAAAATCCCATTTCTGTCCAATTTCATATATTTGGAATTTTTCAGAGTGATCAGGCATCACATTGTCAGACACGTAAAAACACAGCTCACTTTATATTGCAAAGAGTTTATATTACTTAGAAGCACAAAATTAAGCTTCTGTATAAACTGCACCACTATAGTCTTAGTAATGACTTTGTTTCCTATTAGCTCTGCTCAACTATTCACCAGGTTGCTCAATTACCAGTTAGCTATTACCAGTTTAAAGTGCATTTCCACGGTAGAAAAAATGCAAAAGCTTCTACTGCTACTTAGCTCCTCAAGTATTAAAACACATGTTAAATGAATCAATTCAGGCGGAAAACTTAATGAGGCTGCTAGAAGATGCAGTAGATGACCATTAATTTCCCAACCAATCTATGATTAGTGGACTTCAGAAAAGGACTACAATTAGCCTAACTACTTTGCTTTTATAACAAAGCATTATAACATATAGGCTTCACCCCACCTCAAATTCTGGCAAGGTGAAAAAATATCCAGGCAGAGAGAGGAAACAATGTTTTCTTCCAAGAGACAGCCTATTCAACTGGAGAAGCAGCTGAGAAAGAAAGAAAAAAATGGCCAGCACATGAACAAATACTCTAAAGAAGAAAGATCCTGAACTACTTTTTTTTTTTTTAATTAGACTTCTAGAGAGCTCTGACCTCAGAACACAGCATGGTAAAACTGGCAAGAATGTGACAGCAGGATAATTCAGTATTTTATTTATTTCCCATATCAGCTAAAGCAAAGAACAAGTTACCTTTGAACTCTTGCCACATACATGCATCTATTTTGCTTCATCTAACAAGCCCTTCTGCGAAGCACATTGTATGCAGCAAGCTGTGAAAAAGGGTAAGCATCATACTCCAGTGATTCCCAGTGTTTTACAGGACCTGGGACACCACCTTGCAGTTCTCTAAAGAAACGGCAATCACAGAAGCTCGTGCTTAAGAGCTCTGTGCTAAAGAAGCAAGAGAATATGCATTGACTGTAACAACAGGAGAGATAATCCGAGTCCTGAATTGGAGTACCTGTTGGCTACCTGCAGAAACCTTTGCATCACAGCACGGAGCTCAGAGCTGGATTCTCATCAGAGCACATTATGGGATACACTTGAGGCTGCCATACTTAAGCTGATACTGTATGTGCCACACCAGCTTTTAACCAGTTTACCTTCTACAAAGAAATCCAACTGAATGGAAAACAGGAGATTCACTTTTGAATGAATTCATGCAAGCCCCTAATTAAATATGGGGTATTTTAAGCACATTTAGGAAATAAATTCTTGTTTATCACTAAGCCTCTGATTCAGAAAGATACAAATCTGAATCTAAAAACTACACCAGTTTGAAGACTGCATGATTTCACTCTGGGAAAGGAATGCTACAACTGAATAGTTTAGTTGAAGACCTAACCCAGGAAAGCAAATCAGGATAGGCTGCAAAAAATGTAGCAATATTTATGTTTACTAGAACTAGGGCATTAGATGATTAGTATTACAGTTGTCTAGATTACAGTGGACTTTTAAGGCCAAATCTAAAACCAGTATTCACTATTGGTGATAGTGAATTCAATCAAATCATGCTCGTAGTATGTGCTCCATCAGTCATGTATGGAATTACAATACTTTTCTAGAGTGTCCCCAGCTTTCAGGCATTGCCTGCTAATCTCAATCGTGGGACTAATTCAACTTTGCTGTGCTTTTGTAGAGGGCCTGCGCCACCTGCTCTGCACAGCAACCCCCCCGCTGATTAAACGCAGAAACTGACCGACCGCTTAACCCGCTGCACCTGGGCGTGCAGAAGAGCTCGCGCTAAGTCATCTAGGTTCATTTTAACAGATTAATTAGCGGTTCCTGATTAACGGGGACGAGCCCCAGCTGTGCTCAGCTGACCCACCCACCATCACTGCACGGGGGGCTCCCCAAGGTAAAACACCCCATTTTGGTTTTTCCACGTCTCGGGGTCCGTGGGAAAGCGCCCGTGAGGCAGCCCCGGGTGGCAGGGGAGGATGCGGGGGCTGCCCCATCCCGGTGCGGCTCCGCATGGTCCCGCTCGCCTGGCGGTGGCACAGCCCTTTGTTGTCGCCGCGGCGGCGCGCTCGCTGCCTGCCTTGCCTTGCCTTGCCTTGCCTTGCCTTGCCTTGCCTGCCCGGCTGGTGGNCTGGTGGGCGGCGGGGTGGGCGGTCGCCCCGCCGCCCGCGTCCCCCCCCGGGGCGGGACTTGTCTCCCGGGGGCCGTGAGGCTCCCCCCGATCCGGCGGGGACACTGGGGACAGCCCTCCCGCCGCCTTTGTGCGCGCTCGCCGCGGGGACCGCCCGCGCCGGGCTCCGCCGCCGCCCCGCTGGGCACGGGGGGTCCCCTCCGTCCCTCCCTCCCCGGGCACGATGGTGGACCTGGACAGCGAGGTGCCCCCGCTGCCCCCGCGGTACCGCTTTCGGGACCTGCTGCTGGGCGACCAGGGCTGGCAGAGCGACGACAGGTGAGCGCCGGGTCCGCGGGGGCGGCGGGAGGGCGGGCGGCGCTGCGGGAGCGCTGCGGGACCGCGGCCCCACCGGGAAACTTTGCTGGGAAGGGGATGCGGGGGCTGCTGGGGGGTTGCGGGGCCGCGCCCCGCCCGCGGCAGGGAGAGAGTCGGGCCCGCGCCCCTTAGCAGAGAGCGGGGCATCCCGCACCCTACCCGGGCATCCCGCACCCTCGCCGGCATCCCCGCCGCTGGGGAAGGGAGGGCTGAACCTTTCCCTGCCCTGTGGTATGGGAGGAGTAGGACAGGTACGATACCGACTCCGCATGATCACATTCATTGAGGGGAAGTCCCAAACAAAACATGCTTTCCCCGTTTGTCGAGAGGCTCATTGCAGTTGTCACTGGATGTTTTTACCGTCCAATATGCAGGCTTCTTTATGTGCAGTTTCTTTTCATTACAAGCAGTTTAAAAAAGGTATTTGTTTGTCTAAAGTCAAATGGTGTCTTTAAAAGAAAAAACAAACCCCCTTATATTAAAACAAACAAGTAGGAATGTGTGTTGAAATTCCAAGTGCTAAATGAGCCGCATTTGTGAACACCAACAGCATCGTGCCACTCTGTTTAGCCACACAACCTCTCGTGTCAATAGACTGTTACCCGATCCCATCTTGCAAAATTATGTGTCACATCTACTTTGTAGTAACAATTTATTATGGCTAAATGACAGAAAAGCAAAATATAACAACGTTTGTTCAATTTTCATTCAATATATTTACATTGTTGGAATATGTCGTTTAATACAACAGTCAGAAACTTTGTTTTTCATGCTGGTCTACATCATTTAGATTTTTGCTACATTCCTAAAGAAAGATTGGTTCTTATTGATTGATAATCACAAGATTATGCAGATGTGTAACTAATTATTACCTTTGTTTGGGAGAATATGCTACGCATTGAACCAATTAAACAAATGATGTTTATTCAGGCATTTATGAAATGGTGAATGACATCTTAATACAGTCACAAAAAATGAATGTTGTTGGTTGGAAGTGACAGCATTTTAACTACATAATGGAGTATGTTTTAAAGCAAAGATTTACTGTTCAAAAAAACCTATGAGTATATTCTGTATTCTTCTGATTATAGTATTCTTTGAGATTTTAGAAAATGTAAATCTTAGCATGGTATGTAAGTGTTTTATTTTCTACTGGAACAGAAGAAAAACTTGCCACCTTTCTTATTTTAACGAGTTTATTTATTTGGAGTTTTAATGGCTAAAATTAACAAAATAGTCTCTCTATACCTTTTTCGACCACTTTGGTCCAGACACTTTTTCCAGCTCCAGTTAAACTTCTGTCAAGCACTTCTCTAATGCCAGTTGTTTGACTTGAACTTTATAAAGTTACCTTCTGTGGAAGAAGTGTTATCTGGACTCAAATAAGAAATTGTGTATAAGCAACTGCACAACACAATTGTTATAACTATATAGCTAGTTATATAGTTATTGTTATGTCTATTTAGAATTGTCTATTGTTGGAAATGTCTATTTCAAGTCTATGTGCACTTGAAAATAACTAATCTGTAAGACAGTATTGATAGCAGAATTACATAGTCTTGCAGAGCATGGTTGCTGTTTGAAAATTGCAGCAAAGGACTGGTGGACAATTAATAGGTACTTTTAATTATTTCATTAATATTCCAACAAGCATTACAAGAAAGATCTCTGGCACATCTGAAGTATAAAAATGTAAAAGGCTTTCTTTCTGCATTGCCCTGTGCTGAGGCTGGGCACAGCTGCACTGTGGCAGGAAGGCTGTGCAGTGGTTTCCCTACAGTGCTAGCAAGATTGTGCTTTACAAGAGGCTGTGGTAGCAGCGCTGTCTCCTCTAGCTCTGCAAGTTACCATAGCAGTCTTTTTTGATACTAGCTTTTCAGGAATTGAACAAGGTCCATTCTTAAAAAAAAACACTTGAGTGTTATCCTTTGTTTGTCCCTTACAATAGGGCCCTGTCCAGATTCTTACTTTGCTGAACTGGAGGGTATCATGTGTAATTCTATGTTGCTGGTATATTGTGCTATCCATTATGGAAAAAGCATAGATGTTCTGCATAGAAATATTGTCAAATGGAATATTTAGAATATTAGATGTACTTTCAAGAGGTACTGAAGGAGAAAGACTGCAGACTTATGGGGACCCTGATATCAGCTGCTTATTAGTTTGTAATGATTACTATTACACAAATATATCCTATTTTTTTGCTTTATTGTTTCTTTGCACCCTTATGTTATTGGTTCATGTTTGGTTCTGGTGAAGCACATCTTTATATTGCACATTAATTAGAATTGAATACAAGATATTGCCAGAGGTGTTGCTTGTAACCCTTCAGTTGAATGGGCATTAACTATGAATGGAATATCTGAATGAATACTGACATACAGTGGAAGTAGTTATAGTATGGCTACACAATGGCCAATGATCAAGATAGTTCATTTGGGTTATGGACCATTGGCTGAGAGGCTGGAAATAATTTTCTGCCTTTTTTCATTTCACTGCAGCTTCTTAATTCCACTTGCTCTCAACTTTGGTAGTGTGATTTACATTAAGAGTTTTCTATCTGTGTGGTCTGTTACCAGCTGAACTCTGTCTTCTTAGTCCCATTCCCTTTTTGATCTTCCCAGTCTGCTCATCCTTGAGGCCTCTCTTTTCGCCCTCCATTCTGCCCTTTCTGGAAGGATGCTTGCTTTTTCCTGATGGGGAGGCATACGATCTATGGCTGTGTTTTCAGCCACTTTTGGTTCTTCAGAGTGGAGAGGAGATGGAATTATGCCACAAACCACACAGGATACTGTGTCACCAAATCACAGCATAGTCTGCCATTTTATGTTATATGGTAGTATTTATAATAAATATGATTGATCTTATATGACCTCTCCTCTTTTTGCTGAAAAATATGTTTCTGACATAATCATAGCTCAATTTTGAAACCCTACTGGTTATGTTTCTTTAGGATGAGGGTTTGATCAGCTATTTCTTTTAAGTGTTCCTGTTCATTTCTAAAAGGCACATGTTCTAAAATGCTTAGCTGAATGCAACAGGACTCTCATTCAGAAGTTTTGTTCTTAGATCTCTTTTTGGAGATTTTCTAACCAGTATTTTTCTTGAGGACTTCTCCTATAGAGGACCTTCATTAAGGCTTTTTTTTTTTTTAGGTATCTCGCTCATGGTCCAATTCTTACCCATATTTCTCTAATACATTAACAATCCATCTCACTGTTTTTGCATTTCTGTTCCCTTCCTTCTCCCTCCCCCCCCAAAAATTCTGCTTTCATAGCTTAGATTCATAACCAGCCTTGCAGTTGGCTTCAGTAACAGATGGGTTCTGGGCTGTCATATTCCACAAACCGCCAAATTGGATTGTGTGTTATTTTTCATAAATGAAATTGCTGTGTGCAGAAGGACACAGCAAATCTTTGCCAAATGATTTAGTTCCGTGAGAAAGCTACTTTGAATATTTTATTGGCATTCTTGAATTTGCTGAGTGATTTTTTTTTTTCCCAAAATAGAGGGATGTTAAAACCAGGTTTGATTTTTAAAAGGCTAGATTTTCAAAAGACCCTTTGAAAACTGTGGAAATGAAGCATGATGCCTACACTGCACACATTTTATATGGGAAACATTTCTACAGGATGGCTTGTAAAAGATCAGCCCAGTCAGAGCACGTGTGTGTGTCAAATTGGTTGAATTCTGTGGCAAGTAGGGGAGTGTACTGGCTTTCTTCTGGACATGTAAATATCCAAGTCACTGGGCTGAGGGTAAAGAGAAGATTGAGTCGTTGACTTTTTCACTGGTTTTGTAAATATTGTTAATATCCCTTTGTGAGTTTTAGTTTTCTTTCATGACTGAAAGTATCTGAAAACGAAATTGACTGTTTTGATTTGCTGGATATTCTGAGATGTTTCTTGACCATTATAATGAAATACGTCTTTCAGTTTGGCTGCTAGGGAAGGAAGCAGAAATAAAGGAGGAGCTGGGTGATTATCACAAGTTTTTCACCTGTTAATTCAGCCAGGTTTCATTAATTTGTGATTGTAACTGTACTTTTATAATGAAACATGACTTAAACCTGTTGATCATCAATCCTTAGTCTTACCAGCTGTGTTGAAGAGCAACACAAAATTAGAAAATACCCTGTCTAGTGAAGATGTGCCATGTTCAAAGCTGGTAAATAATTTACTTCAGAGGAGGAGAGAAAAGAGGGTGTTTATCTTAGGCTCCCAAGTAAGTTTCGGAAAGAAACAATAAAGAGGTTTATGCATACACATATAGTTAACATGTGTCAAAATAGCCAAATGACAGGACACTAGAGGTGTACAGGAAGTATTCTAAGTTAAAACAGAGAAACATTTACATTCTGCCCATATCACTGCCCTTTTAATAAGGTCTTTAGTGTCTTGCAGAGCACATTTACATCACATTTATTAAATCATTTATGTATAGATGTTTAGTCCTGTGTTTGGAGGCTCTAAAGATATAAAAACTGCATTTGTTTTAGTGAATTCTAGCAAGCCAGGAATGTTTCCCACCACTGAAGCATGACTGCTTATTCTAGTGAACTGTTCAAATTTTCCTGTGCGTGCTCTGGCTATAGCCAGCAGCCAAAAATGTCTTGGACTGTGCAGTGCCTAGGAATGGTTTGGCAGCTTGGGTGTCCAAGGAAACAATACAAGCAGATAAGTTGTGGGTAGTCCAACCCCCACCTTCAAAGCATCGGATTTTGTAACTTTTCTATATGCTGTTGCAGGATATGTTTACAATTTCAGTCATGGAACAAAAATTTGCATTTTCTAATTCTGTAATGTTTATTCTGTATATATGTAACAAGAACATTAACTGGTACTGGAAATACATTTAAAATACTGCTCCTGTGATGAGATGAAAATTTGAGTAATTCTGCTACAGTATATACTTTAATTATAAAACTATAGAGCTAAATTTTACCTTTGTGCAAGAACTGTTCTTACACTGAGTACTTATAGGATTAAATTAAATCAGCTTTCCTTTCTGGTGTGCTTACTGCATAAATGAACATTACCACCTATCTGGAAAGGAAAGAGGTTCAGATAATACAGAACACCTCCACACATCACTTGGACAATTGTACACTGCTGGCTGTCATGTTGACTGGTGACTCCCAAGGAACAACTCCCTGCTGCAATTCTCAGAAGGCACTTTAACAGTCATTTGTCACAGTGTGAATTAGTGAGTAAAGCCCTTCCTTTGCCCTTCCTTTTGGAAATCACCTGAGATTGTTAAACTAAAAGGGGATAAAAAGCCCACACTTTTCTGATTCAAGTGATTTAAAATAACTGAGTCTGGATTCAAGTTGTATAAAAATTCTATTATAACTTCCTCAAAAGAAAATTCTATTGTGGTATTTTCAAAACAATCCTCCTCTTTTCTTCAAAAAATACCTTAGTCAATTTGGCCTTCTCATTTTAGAAAACATGCTATCTTTTATGATTTCTTTCATTTAACAGAGGCCAGAAATAACTGGACTTGAGCAGATATTGTCAAATTTATCTTGATTTGTCTTGATAAGTACATTTTCAAAATACATAAAGTGATTTAGGAGCCTAAAGTCTATTGTAAAAGCTTGATTTTTTTAACTGCTCAAGATCTTAACAGTCTAATTCACTAAGAGAATAAATGTTTTCACATCTGTAGTGAGACTCTGCACAGTAGTAGTTGAAACGTTTGTTGCTCTAAACTCTGAAAAGAATTGCTGCATGTGCAGGCCAAGCCCTTTCTGTAGGGCAGAAGGAGTTTAAGTGCTTCATCTTAAAAACTCTCAGAGACCAAGTAGTCTTCCTCCTCTGGGACAACATGATGCACAGTTTGTAAACGTGCTTGGTACTTCAATCATTACTTAATTATAGTCTTATTGCTAAAGCTCTTATTTTTCCATCTACAACTTGACACATATTACTTTATATCTGGCAGACAGTATAATACCCCATGGGGAACTGAAGCCGTTCTATCCCAAAGGGTTTCTCTCTTAATTTTTTTTTTATTATTATTCTATCACAGCCAGTGATTGACTATTTATTTTATATTAGTAAGCTCTGTGTTACACTATGTTTTACTCTCAGAATGACTCGTCTATTACGAATAGCAATATTGATTCATATTGTCTCCCTTTTATCCTGTAACAAAGAAATAGATCACTTGGAGCAGCAGAAATGTCTGCACTTTCTTTTGTAGAAAGAGTAAAGTTGTAAAATAAATCTGCCAAGCATTCCAGCACTATATATTTCGTTTCTAGACTTCACAATTAAAGGTGATCTTTAGTTCTGAATTATGGTACTTGCAGTATGCCTAAATGCTTATAGTAATCCACTAAATGCTTTAAAAGTGGATTCCTCATACTTTTTTCAAGTAAATAAGCAAGTTAAGGCCTTCCTGGAGGCCTCCACTTCATGGTCCCATAATCTGTCATTGGAGAGAATGCCATTCAAGAGATGTAAATGTTCTGCAGCTCAGATTTGGTACAGAATGCCTTAAAACAGCTGCTAAAGATTTCAGCCTCCCCCATGCAATCATCTGCTAATTATGTTAGCAGTCAACTTCCTGGTGGGAAGTAGCAATAAAACAGAAACAGTCATTAGGAGACAAAACCCAGTGTTTATACTCACAGATAAAAACAGTGATATTATTATTTACTCAGATGTATCTCGAGGGAAAAATCCTGCCTCCACTTACAGAGGTATCTGTTGGGAAGTGCTGTACTTCTGTGGTGGAAAGCAGGTTGCTAAGTCTGACATCTTTGTGCCAGAGTTGCCAAGTATCAAGCTATGGAAGATGCAGGAGGAAGGCATTTGGTTGAGATCAGTGCAAGTTATCTACTGAGTCAGGTAAAAGGGGAAGGCTTTGCCCACCCCTCTGCCTGGGTCTTGCAAGTTTTCTGGTACCTTTAGCCATAAATAACTGCATATCTAGCAGGGAGCACAAGGATCATATGCTTGGCAGGGGCAAGGACACAATTTGAGTAACAGTCCTTGCTATGGATTAGCTCTGCCAGAACAGTCCAGCCCTGTCTCCCAGATTCTGTACCATGAGTCAAACCCCTTTGGCTTTTTGCAAAGAAAAGCATTTGTCCTTTAGCTTTTTATGATGTTAAAGTTAATAACATTTACTGTATTTGTAGCCTAAAGTTACATGTAGAGTACCTTTACAGTGTAGTGACAGAGGAGTAAACATTATGAAATAACCTCACTCTTTTATTGTTCTAAATAACCAAAACCATAGAGATTCTATGTTTTTCTCATTTTGTTTCCTCTGTGACTTGAGAAAACTGCAGCACAGACAAAACCACTGTTAGCCACCCAAATCTGAAACAAATATAGATGGGAAAAACCCCAACAAGCTGCCTTGCAAATGGAAAAATGTAGTTATATTTGTTCCTTATGAATAACAAGTGTTAATACACAACATTCCCTGACCCTGGCAAGGGATTTAGTTTCTCGTCTTCATCCCATATTCGAAAGAAGTTAAGGGCACTGGTCACTTATCACTATTGCCCTGTAGTTCTCACCATCGAGCACAGACAGCTATAACAGAGGGACTAAAGGCTATGCTCTATATTTAGCTGAATGTACCCTTTTGAAAAGTGAGTAAGCTGTATTTTCGCTGTGTACAACAATCTAGCGATTGATCGTTGTTCAAAGGGGTTTAATCAGTTAAACAAATATCTTTTGAAGAGGCGTTTTTGTAGATATTGTCCAGTTTTTAATTACTGTTTTGTTCTGTCAGTAGTAATTCAAAGAAGATAATACAAACACAAAAAGTGGAACAAACTATTCTGCAATGTGCAGATGTTGATTAGTCAAGACTATCAAAATATAATCAGACTTTTAACCCACCTGAGAGTATCATAAAAATGAAGCTTGTCTCTCAAGCATGGTTCTGGATACCACGTATCTCATTGACACTGAGGAATTAATTTACAAACTGTGTTCAAAGTGACCCACGTGATCATTTATTTTTGTACTGATACTGACCACAGATTGCATGAAAATTACAATTTAGCCTAAATGATACAAACAACATTCAAAATGCACTGAATTAATTTTAAAGTCTTGATTAGTTTTTGCTTCCCATTTTTCCTATTTTTGTCAGTTTGCAGATCATAGTCTGAGTCCAGAAAAAAACCCAACAATGTAAGTTAAATTTGTGCTGACATTAGGAATCCATTTAATACAATTAATTGTGGCAGTTACTGTCTGTGACTAGCTGGTGATTCAGAATGTTGGGATTTTCATCCCAGCGTTCTGATGTGATGTTGGCAGAGCCTTGCATGGGGTAGGAAGAACAAGGCTGGCCACTAGAAATGTTTCAGAGTATAGAGAAAGTATATCTGAGGGTAGAGGAGAGGAAACTTTCAGAAGGCTCTGAAAGGCAGGCTTCTGGAATATACCTTGAGCTAGTCTGAGACTGTTGTGGGAGACCTCAGGCTTTACTCTGAATTTTAGATAAAAATGTGCTGTTTGTTAGAAGATCACCATTATCAAAATTCTGAGGTGAATGTCTTCTTCCAAGGCAGAGATGGAGGGGATGCATAGTCCTGCAGCAACCTGCTGCTACTTGACTTTAGGTTGGGGTGAACTGAGCTTTTAGAAATGTCTTTCTTTTCTCAGATGGCAGAGCCACTTTACAGTGATAGAAATTGCCATATGGAGAGAAGGAAGAGCTAGAAATACTACTGTGCCTTCCTCTATTGCCCTAGACATTTGGCAATTGGTTATCAGGACTCCTGCCATCAACACAGCCAGTGCAGTCCATAAAACCAGATCTGGCCTCATTGTATCCATATTGTCCACCTAAATCTGATCACTGTTAAGAAAAACAAGATGATAGAACAATACCTGTCCTAACCCACCTCACCAGTATAATTGGTAAAGAGATCTTAAATAATTTGACTCTCACAAAAGCCGGCAAACTGAAATTTCTGCATTCATTTGGGAAGTCATATTTAAGAGGGAAAAATAGTTTTATGTTGACTAGGCCAGGTTTCTGGAGGCACCTGCTAAATGATTTTCTAGACACACACACAAGACACATTTTGAAAGTTTCAAGTTACTAGTCTGAAAAATTAAATATTGGGCAAGCTATTTTACTAGCATATAACTGATGAGCAGCACTTTACTTCAGAGAGTGCTGAGATAACTGCTATTTAATATGAATACAGATGACAGAATTAAACTTCTAAAATATTGTGAAACTTGATATTTTAGATTTTTCTTAGTCTAATGAAGAGATAATTAAAACCATGCCTTATGATTAATCAGGAAGTGTAATAGCTCAGTCTGAGTAAGGAGACTGAGATTTATATGAAGCCAGTAATTATATGTACCCTCTTAGCTGTGGAGAGAACAGTATCAGACAGGTGACATTTTAGAGATAATAATGACTTTTAAAACACTTGTTCAATTATGTGTTCAAAGTTCTTGAATCATTGCCACTCCTTAATGAGACATTTACAATTTGTGTTAAAATTTTGTAATTCTTTTTCATGTAAAACAGTAATCATATCCTGTGGTTGTACTGTGCATCAAGCTGCATTTGAAAGGAAGAAATCAATTCCACAGCACTGTTAGATATATTACACTGTATACATATGTTAAGCTGCAAGTATTACTTCAGAAGTCCTACATATTTTATCCTCCATCTGGATGTCAACATTGGAGCCAAAGCAGCTTTAAATACTAGAGAATGCAGACAGATACGTATCAAGGTGCAATTCTTTTGGAGGGAGTCAGCAGCAGGAAATGTCAGCAGCACTCTTCTCCTGTTGATTTGGGAGAGTAAATGGAGTCTCCGACAACCTTTCCTCTGTGGGAAGCGTCAGGCGAGACACCTCCTGTCAAGTAGTGGGCTTTTGGTTTATGGCTTTTTCTCAGCCTCTGCCTGAATACTTCTCTTTGTATTTATCTGTTAAGTGCTTGCCTTTTGTGTAACTGTTAAACACATGATTGTGGGAGACTGCAAGCATATACAGCTTCCATAATTTCGGGGAAGTTGTTACAATCTGATATTCAGCTCTCTATTACTGCTCAGAGTTTTTGGCATTCTAATGGCAGTTTTGGGGATATTGTCTAAGTACTTCCAGATTGTGAGTGTGGACTGTCTGAATATGTAACTTTAAAAAGACACTCCTTTTTATAAAGTTACCCTGATCCTGGGCATGTGTAAAAAGCATATGCAGTATAATTTTTTTTTCTTTTTCACTTTCTAACACTTCAGCTATATATGGAACCTCAGATAACTTCTTTCTAGGCCTGTTAAGGTATCTGTGGGAAGTTCCTGACAAATTTAATTTGACTTTTTGCTGCTTTTTTCCTTTCAGATCAGGCATGGTTCCTGTAATTTCTTCCACTGTAATAAATCAATATTGCTAATCTAAGCAAAGCTCTAGACAGGTGGGGCATTGAGCAGAGTACAGTAAAAAAAACCCTTAAACTTTTAAACTAACTTAATTTATTGTTTTGGATGTCATATTCTTGCTTCCTACCTAATTTAATATCACTTCTCTCAGTAAAACGAAAAACGTAGCTTGCAGAAGAAAAATTTAGTTTAAATTGTCTGATGTAATGTTACTCTGTGCTTTAGTGTGTTTTGTGGTAATGGTCAGTACGTATTTTGGAATACAATCCAAAAGATAATGGTGTAATATTTTTAGTTACTAAAACTTCTAAAAATAGTAAATGTAGTATCATTACCTTTAAGAGTGCTATTATTAACTAGTGATATTTCTCCTTTGGGGATACTGCTGGCTATGACTAGAATGAAAAAAGAGCTATAAAAACTAAACATCATTGTGTATTGTTGTGGGTGCTTTTCTTCATAAACAGAGTGCATATGAAGGTGAGGAACAGTCAGAATTGGATAGATATTTATTTTAGATGAAAGGGACTATGCTCATTTACTACACAATTTTGTCAGTAAATTCCATAATGACTTTCAGTAACTCTGAGGAGGTTGTTTTAATCCTTCCTTCAAAAGAAACTGAAGAAAGGCTAAGTTATTATACTGAGTAATGGTTTGATGAGAATTAGCACAAAGCTTGCTTTTAATTGGAAGTCTAATCTGTTCAAAGCCTGAAAGCTTTTTCAAGTACCTTTCTGCTTCTATGATCAAGAAGTTCTAGATCAATTTTCACTTTAGATCATAGGACAAAAAAATGTCAGCATTAATCCCCTATTGCAAAACCTAATGTAGATCTAACATGTAAAAGGCATTGTTCCCTAGGAACCATGCACAAATGGAAAAACCCCAAACTAATACCAGCTCTACTCCTTATTTGCCGTGCTCCTCTCTCCTCCCAATTGCTCCTTCACCTCCAACAGATTTATAGTTGAAACTATATTGTGGAAGCCAAATACCAACATTTTATCTGTGAGGTTGCCATACCACCTAAAGTGGACTTTGTGCAGCAGGACTGTAGAATACTGCATCAGTATTGTACATTGTCTATGTTTTCATGCCCTGCAAAATTGGGATGCCTGTGTGTACAACTGATACTGACTGTGCCCCATTCATTCTGTGCTACCCTATATGAGATTCAGGGGCTGTTATGTCAGTGAACCCCTCTCATGTATTTGAAATGGCAGTGCTACCAGTGCATACTGCTACTTTCTCAGTTGAATCTTCTAGGTGATGTCTTAGTGCCTGGTGTTTGACAATGTCAGAGTATTCTATAAGATAAAGAAGTTCACTGATAAGTCATATGTATCAGTCAAAATATTGAAAAGAATATATTAATTTGTTGTTATTCATTATTTTAAGGATGGACATGCTTTGGGTGCCTCTGTAAATACAACCTCTCTGTAAGTCTGTTGCTAAACAACAAGCAGATGCAAAAACGATAACTGATATTTTAGCTCTTGGTTTTTTTGAAAATCTCAGCACCAGGTCCCATTTCAAGTACTCCTCCCCTTTTCTAAGAGCATGGAATATCAGGAGTTTGGGGAATTTAGTTATATTCTGAGGTAAAGCATGTCCAGTATTTCTTTTAATTTCATTTATTTTAATTTGGAAAGTGCCCCAGACTGAAGTTTACAGTGCCAAATAATGAACTGAAACAATCTTTTCGTGTAAAGCTTTATATAAAAATGTAATTTATCCTCAGAGGAAAGCTAGCATTGCAGTAGGTGGCTAAGAGGGAGTTTTGATCTCATTAACCTTACAAGGAAAGCTCTCACAAATTACTGCATAGCTCTCTAGTCATATATAGAAGATTTAAACTTTACACAGTACGTAGACTGAGATTTTGATAAGATGTTACAGAGATAAGCATAAAAATTAATATTATATGTCAAGTTGAGATTCAGAATAAAAATTGTAGTCATATGTGTTTAAAGTTAATTCAATAAATTCATTGAAAGTTTGGTGACGTTTAAAGAGAAAAGCCAGAATGGTATAAAAAAATTCCCACTGATATTTGATCATCTTACCCATTATATGGTAGCATAAGTAGGAATGCTGGATAAATGCTGAAATACTGACATAAATCAACTCCCATCAGTAGAGTAGGAATGCTATTTAACAGTATATATTTATTTGAATATATCTGAGAGATACTTTTCCATTTCCAGTTGAGAAATAGTCTAACACAGTCAACTGGAATAAAGTTATTCTATTGATAAACTACATTAATTTTCTTTTCAACTGTGCAGAATTGGAAACAAACAAAAAGATTCTGAGAAAGACAAAGCCAAAACCTCCAGGTAGACCAATTTGTTTAATCTGAGTCTAGACTGAATTGGCTGCAGTTTCCTCATCAACTGTCCCCAAGCCAGTCATTATTTCATGACTTCATTAATTATAAGAATCTGGACCATTTTGAAGACATTTTACACTCCATCATTTTAACTGAGACTGTTTCATTCACATTAGTGATAATAATATATATTTCACAGCACTCTGAGGTACAAAAGCATGATTTTATAACTTTTATCTCCTTGTAGTTTTTGTGGTAACATTTTAGAGTTGAAGAGTAGAGTGCTGAAATAAGCAAGTGACCACAGAGAATGCAAGAAGGCCAGGCTACAGCAGAGATCTGAATAAGAATCTCAGAGACATGCAATGTTTGCTCTTACTACTTATCATTAGATGAGTAGATTAAATTTTGGCATGTTTAAAATGTAGAGAACAATATAACTATAGTCTTTCTGCTCTTCCAGTGATGGTGGTAAACTCCAAGTCCTAAGCTTTGCATTGTCTTTTAGGTAATTTCTCACACCTCCAACTGTAACAGTGTGATTTCAGATCCTTCCATTCAGTCATAGAGGTACCACGAGGGAAAGATGGATACATGCAGTTAGAGCTATTAGAAAGAGGGGGGGAAAGGGATTAAAGGCCTTGGGACTCTGAATTTCCAAATCACACAGTCCTGGAAACTGTTTGTACTTCTTTTCTCTTTCCTTATTAAAAATATATACCCTTCATTTCAGTGTAAAATGAAATTGTAGAACAGAGTGAATGCAGTAGAATATTGGGAAACTTGAACTTGAAAAGTTACTGAAATAGACTAATTTCTGTCTAACAAAGGGACGAAGATTGAAAATTTAGCACAAACCATAGTTCTTACATTTGCTCTTGCCTTCCACCGTATAAAAAAGGAGTTGTAGCCTGTGGTGAGACAAGCTGCAAAAATCTCATTTAATGGAGAGGGATGTATGTCTGCATATGGGGGAAATGTATAGGGGTCTTTTTATCTTCTCTGGGAGCAGATGTACAGAAGTCAGTCTGGTAAATAAATGCTGATGAACACATTTTTACCTAAACAATATATTTACACCATAGAAAGATGGTGGAAGTGTATGGATTTATAGTTGCTTTGCATTGCAACTAAATAGATGTATACAACTTGCAAAATCTTTATTCATTGTTGCTAGTTATTATCATGTTCTTTTTGTCTGGTTTCAAGGCAAAGAAACATTTACAGGTGCAACGAGCTTCTGCTTTGCTATGTCAAAAAGGAGTTATCTAGCTTACTCTATTAGAAGTCTCTTTGTTCTATCTGTATGTTCTTTTATTATTTTTCAAGTTGTTAATTTCCTATTCAGTAGATTCGTTTCCTCTTTGACTTTGAAGCTCATTTATCATACTAAAAATGTGGAAAAAAAGGTATGTTTCTGTAGATGTTGTAGTATTTTCTACTGTATGTTCTTAAAAAAAAAAAAGTCTTCTGTGAGGATAGGTTCTCCAGCTCATATCATAACACATTTATTTTACTTTTTGGGTTGTTTACTTTTTTCCCTTTATATGAGCATTGGATTTTTTTACCCTCAGTATCAATCTCCAGAGAACCTTTTCAAATGCCTTATAAAAATTTTAGTACATGATGTTCACTTCAGACTTCCCCCTTATCTATCTCTTCCAATTATCTCATAATGGAGCAGAGTGCTACAGCTCATAGTCTATTTATATCTGTCATTCGCTTCATTCTTAGTTTGTTCCCAGGCTAAATCCAACTTGTAGAGCTCGGCATGGGTGCCATTTATTCTTTTTTCATCTCTTGTTGACTTGTGAACTAGTACTTATATTTTTATCATTCTTAATGTATGTTATAAGAATATTTTAGTTTGCTTTTTGCCACAATTTTATTTACCTGTTATTTTTATCTGTGACACTGTGGTTACTAAATATGTCAATTCACTATCTGGCCTTGCAGCCTAGACTCTGTGCCTGGAAACTCCCTAACATTTTAGCTACGTTAGGAGTACAATGACTGGAACATATCAAACTAAGCAGAATTGTGATATTCATTGAGTAGCATTAACCATATAGAGTTAAGTCTGAGACTGCTAAATACATGCATGGTGTTTGTGTCCAGTTAGAACTTGTGTGGACATACTTGTGCTCGAGAACATGGCTCATGCAATTCCACAGACACTGAAATCACTCCACACTGAGCACTATCTGCTGTCCATTTAAACTATTAAGGTGGTCTCCAATGTAAGTTGTTATAGAATTGTATGCTTGAGACTCTTCATTTTAAAAGAAAGCATTCTTAGGAGTTCTTAAAGAGAAAAATGAGAGCACCAAAAGAGCTTTGGGAGGAAAGCATTGTGATGTAGAAAAAAAAAAAAAACCCAAACAAAAAACCCAACTAATTTTCAACTTCATAAATACTTGCCTTGTATTTTTATTATTAATTGTATTTTGAGACCATCCAGAGACCTTGATTCTAGATCATGCCATTGTAGGAAAGCACTGTAGAGGAACAAAGTTAGCATATGATGCCCCTTTCTAAAAGAATGTGGCAGAAGTCAAGCAACATGCAGCAAGTAGATGGAGCACAGGACCAGGATGTATAGATCAGATAGGAATTGAAGAATGAAGAATTCAGGGTACTGAACTACCATTAATCTTGAAGACATATAAAAGAATGATACTTGAGGGACACTTTTAGAGTGTTCTGAGGTTTGTTTGATTTTTAGAGACATTTGAAGAGAGCAAGCATAAAAATGGAAGAATTAATGCAGGAAAAATAGACAAGGTTACAGCAATAAATGGAACAGAGCCTTCCTCTGGACAGAACAGTGGCTCAATAGCCTTCATGTGTAGATATTTGTTTGTGTGGTAGGGTAGGACAGGGGGTTCAGCTATTGACTGTGGGTAGCTGCTACTTCTCCAGAAGCAGTTTACCACAAAAATATGACCAGTGAAAGCCTCCTTTTGGGACTACTGCATTTATGCATCTCCTTACTTGTATGTCTGACTTGTTGTTCTGACTGTGCCCGTAAAAGGATCAATTTTGATTTTATAAACACTATGAATTGAAATAGGGAATTATATCATGCTTTATTGTAGTAGCTAGCAGTGCATAATGCTGTTTCAGTTGATGGTGTAAATTTATACAGCTGAAATGTAATGTTCTAAGTTTTCTAACTGCTATTGTTAAAAGGATGAAAGCTCTTACAATTTTCTTTTTCTTTTTGCCAGCCATACTTGTCTTTGCTCAATTACGTTTCTTCTAAAATTGAAGAGTGTCTGCACTGAGGCAGACTTAGTCTGTTACTTAGTAGATTGAACTGGTCTGTTTGGTCATTTACTTAGCAGACAGTGGGCAAGTGATAACAGGGAATAATCTAAGATCAGAGTAAGTAACACGTTGTTGCTTATTTTAATGTAGCTTCCTTCTCATATATCCCCTTTTCAGACATTTCCCTCCATCAACATTCATCCCATTCCCATGGATATTTCTGTGTTACTTTAACTTTGTTCTTAGCATCAGTATAGTTATTATTGAAACAAATCATCAACATTTTCCCAGTGATACCAAAGTGGTCCTGGTGCTGTGTTCTGAAGTGCTAAAATGTACTCTGGAACTTTTGTGTTAGTTAATATTTACAAAATGTTATTAGACAGCCTATTACAGGCAGTGTCATTAATGAAAGTTGCAGAGAAACATCTGTAGCACCTTAGATGTAACTTGTGTTTGTGAAATGGGCTTTGACTGGATGATTATTAACATGATCAAGTAAACAGGTGATAAATTCTGCAGAAACTGTCCATTTGGAAGCTTTAACATCTATATAGTGACAGGATTTTTTTTTCTTGTAACCCACCATTTAAAAAAAAAAGAAAAGACTCAATGGCAACATAGACCCTCATACCTATATCCACATCTATGAGTGCAGTTCCATGAACAGCACATTGTACAATCCTGGACCAGAACTTTTGGTTGTCATCTGCCCACCCACCCTTTCTTACCAGCATTTTGTTTATCTAGGCATTTAAAGAACTGGCACATTAACTTTGTGGCAGTAAATTGATGCTGTCTTTTACAGCAATACAATGAGATAGTTTGTAATCACTGTAAGTTGGTCCAATGCTGCAGCTGCACTAAGGTCCTGCCTTTTCCACTGTCCCAGAGTGCTTACACCTGCTATACCCTTGCATTAGGTGTAATAATCACAAAGAGAAGTCTGACCAATAAACTGACCTGATTGAAAATGCTCTCTCTAAAGGAAAGAATATAGTCTTCAATTAGGACAAAGTCCTAGTTGGACTAATCTAGGACTCACCCCCTTGTAAGGGTGATGTGAGCAGAGACACTGCCCCCACACCTTGTACAGATGGCAGCTTCTTCCGCTGGTCATAAAACAACATCCTAACTTGACAACATATCTCCTGCTCTCTGCCAACAGTCAGCACGACCCTATTTTACATGGCTGACAGATAAGTGATTTTATGTTTACATCTAATCTGTACACAAATCTGGTTTATCTGGATATCTGGTAATAAGCAAATCAAGTGTTGATTGGTCAGTAGATTTAATGATAGCTGGCAAGCAGTTGCATTGTTGAGAGCAATGAACTATGTGTTCATAAATAAACAACTGTCTAGTTCCAAACAGACAGCTACTGCATCTGTAAAGTAAGAACTGCCTGTCTGACTATCCTGCAAACCAGTAGTAAGCTGATAAATAGCCAAGGTGATTCAATGAAGCCATGCAGCTGACTATTCCTTACTGATTTTGCTGCTTTTGCAGAGATCCCAAATCTACACTTAGAGAAGACTCCATGCTAAAACCCTTACATATTTTCCACTTTGTGTATACACTTGACTGCAAGTTTATCAGTCATACACCACAATATTAAACAGTTCCTCTAGTTCAAGCTGAAACTGGTAGACCTGGAAGTGCAGTGAAAGCTTAGCCTCATGTCCTAAACACCTCTGACTGGCCAGGTCAGGCAGCAGCTCTTTCTCTGTAGTGCAGGTAATAGTAATCTCAAACCACAGCCCAGGACTTAAGCCTGTCCACCTTTCAGGGCTGCTCCTCTCCCCTCTGCAGGCTGCAAAAGTATGGAAACTTATCATCCCTCTGTTCCACCAGTCTGAACCCAGTGACTTTGTGTGCCTGGTACTACTGACATTGCAGTCCTGGGCAGCTGCTTTTATTTACCACAGTGTGAGGCTTTGCTACCTGTTACTCCAGCCCGTGCTTAAGCTTCCTTGTAGTGGTTGCTGTCTACAACTCCTTTGCACCAAGTGTTTCTCATTCTTATGGTTTTGGTTGTCTGGTTTTTGTTTGTTTTTTGGTTTTTTTAAAGACACAACTGGAGAAATAATAAGCATTATCATTTGGCCTATGTGGTTTACTACAATGGTGATTCGGACTGTCAGACCTTTTCTTACACTATTACACTACAAGATGCCTGTCAAATACAGTTTTCAGGCAATTTCTGTGAACATGCAATAATTTGAACTTGTTAGTCCTATATAAATAAGCATACTTATGTTTACATTGCTATGTAGATGCGTTCAAGGGTTTACCTTCCATGGAGCATAAAACTCAGCCAGCCTTCCTTGTGCTGTATAGAGTGAGTCTGCAGCACAGGGAGGGCCCTGGAGAGCAGCTTTGGCACTTATTCCACACTCATCATATCCTTCTCCGGAGGGGATTAGAAGGTGACAAAGCAAACTGTGGTGACAGCTGGGGGTGGCAAGAGGAAGTTGTGAGGATTAGGGCTGGAAGGAAAAGGAGTAAGTGGCAAAGGCAGTAACAGAAAGGAAAATTGAACACTTCTCTTCCTTCACATCTCCTAAGCTGAAGAAACATTCTGCAATTTTGTTGAAGGAAACAGTCAAGAGGTCAAATACTCAAGGAATCAAAGATGTATCACAGGTATAGAGATGCACATACAGACTCAGATGATCTCACTGGAGACTAAAATCAGCAACAATTTCATTCTGGTGAAGTAAGGTCTAAATATTTGAAAGTTACAGTATCTCAAGAATTTCAGTGCTTCCTTTCCTGTGACTGGCTTCTGAAGATGCAGCTCATGCCTGGATCGCCTTTGCAGAAGGGGCACCTGTCAATTGTAGACTGAGTGCCAAGCTTTCATTGACAAGAGGAATTTTACCTGCAAGGTTTTTTCTATAGTAGACAGAATATTTTTGAGGGACTTGTGTTAATCTTGTTGATATCACATCACAGGAAATATAGAAGGCACATTCTGTTTTAATTGGGTCAAAAATTCCAAGTAGTGCTGGAATTCACATGAAACCAAAACTATACTTTGGGTTAATAAATGCATTTTCCTTGAAAAAATTAAATAGATTTCTACTTAAAGAACAGTAAAGGAAATATATAATAAACCTTACTGAACAAAACAATTTTCAGAGGGGAAAAAAGGACATGTGTTTTTGACATGACATGTTGACATTTCTATCTTAGAACTGAGAACATTGCATTTCTGAAACTTCTCTCCTTATGAAATGTTAATCAGTTAGTAAGATTCCATACAAAGACCATGTAAATTCATCTGATTACACTGAATACTGTCGTTTACAACCATTTTTCATAGACTTTTGTTTTGGGCAGCTAATAGTTCCCTGTAGTTTACTATGTAATTCGTAAAAATGGAGATCAACTTCCTGAATCCCAGTATTTCAGTTTGGGAAAAAACCCCTCCAAAAAACAAGACTTAAAATTTCTTTTTCTGCCTTGATACAATTATGCTGTGCATTTTTTCAGGAAACACTGAATAAGTTGTTGGCTATAATTGAAGTTCACTAAGTATAACTAGCATAATACAGTGAAAAAGAAAGAAAAGCCAGCAAACAGAAGTAATAATGAAACAAGATGGTGACAATAAAAAATTGTGGAATTATATTAGAGTCAATATATATGTATACTCTATTGAGTCCCACATTGACCTCCTAGTTTTATATAAAATACATTGTGTAATTGAAGTAGAAAGAGAATTACTTTCATTTTTGGGGAGAAAAATACTAGTTAAATGCTGCAAACAAAAAATAATAACTAGTTTGAATATTTTTCCTATTTGATTATTTTCCTCAGTTCTAAAAGAATAGAGTATTTCCATTAATCTAATAGGAAGCTGGCTCTATGTTGCAGGTAACATATTAATGAATCGTAATTAAAATTTTTAATTTACACTTGGTCATGTGACACTTAGAAAGTGGCAGATTGGGATTCACCCACAAATTTTTTGTGTTCCTTTTTTTGCTTTTTCTACCCATCTGTTCTTTTTTTCCTCCTCCCTTCTGCTTCATTTTCAGAAAATGAAATCTTATTTTCTTAGCTTTTAAGTAGAAATAAAACTGAGATTATCCATCTAATCTGTGAGGGTACCATGTACAGACAGCTCTCAGCTTTGTTCCACTTGCTGCTTTTGAAACAATGGAATCTTGAAAAATAAGAAGTAAAAGATAACTTGTGAAAGAACAGTCCGATACCTTTGTCTTACAGATGAGAAGCAGAGTTTGGGTGAATGGCGATTTGCATTTCTCTGGTAATCTCGAGTCTAACTGGAGTCACTTGCAGGGGACCAAACTGAAGAAGAGTGTTTGCTCAGCATCTCCTTGAAGTCAAGACATGGGCTCATCCTTTCTCTCATTGAACATGAGACCTATGTTCACACAGTAGTTTTTGCTGCTTTAAGTGCTGAACTACCACACCTACACACGAAAAATAAGAAAAAAGACAACCCCAACCAAAACAAAACCAAGCAAAGATGACATATTTCATTCCCAGGTATTTTTTTATATGTAGGAAAGGTATGTGGGACTGTAAACTGCTGTATCTAAAGTAAGCAATGAGTCTTTAAGATTTTTATTTCTTCAATATTCTAGTCTATGGCACAATCTACCAGAACAGTTTGAGGCTGCTATTTATCCAAACACCTGTTTCTATCTTTATCTGGTTAATCTCCATGACAATGTATCTCACAGTGTTTACTGCTTGCTTTGTAAGAGAAAACTGCTAAATGGGGAGCATGCAAACAATCCAGACCTATTAAAATAAAATCTACAGACAAAGAACATCTCAGGTTAAGTGCTGGAGTAGTAGTGACACAACTCCATCACCACCATCCATCTATTTTGACCACACAGTGAATATTTTCATAAGTGGTCCCCACTAAGTTTCTGCTGGGCTTGAGGAAGAAGTATCTGTTAAGGGCCATAGCATGAGCATTGCAAGGGCACTACAGTGCTTATGAGGTGCAGCAGGGGTTATTTGTTAAAGCCTTGATAGTTGTGGGCTATCCTAATGTGCAATACTGGAGATAGACAAAGTTGAGGAAATAATTTAAGAGGAGAGGAGAGGAAAGGTAGACATCTCCAAAGACAGATTTCTCAAGGTCATGAAGTGATAACTTTAACAGTAGTAAAGGCCAGAGGTACCTGTTACACAGGCCAAGATTTTGAACACTAGAAATTTAGAAGGAAAAGAATGACCTTAAGTTTTACTATTAAGCTAAAAGATACACTGACAGAAGGAGATAGATAATGAGAAGGGACAAATTGCCAGAGGTAACACTAAATTAGTGACACTTGTTAATGGTAACAAAGAACCATGAAATTGTTAACAGTGACATGGAAGGAGACCTACAGACAGAAGGCTGTACATTCTGTTTTGACTGTGGTTAGAGTTAGAGGTGGTGGTTCTAGGGGAGAGAATGAGTTCTTCCTGTAAAACAAAAAGCAGAAATAAAAACAGGAGAATGAGACTTTGATCAGAATGAAGGGAAGTTAAAGGAGAACAGAAAAGGACAGGAAAGGAAGAAAAATTGAGTCCTGAAATTCCAGGTGGTGATAAAGGCATGCTGAAAGCAAAGGTCCATGTAGGAAATTAGAGCAAAGGAAAACAACCCACTTCCTCAGTGTTTTCAAGTGAAATAGTGAAATTCCGTAGTACCTAGATGATGAAAGAAAGGGTGAATTCTGCAAGGGATTAGAGAAAAGGAACTGTGGACAGTGAACGGTGGTCTAAGCATAGAGTAGCAGGAGAAAGGTCTCAGAGGATCAAAGAGAGGAGACAGATTCAGTGTATAGACTGGATCTGTCATCTAACCTTTGTTTTAGAAGACCAACAAGTGACAGGGACATACAGTTGTGATACAGAGGACAGGACATGTTACACACATGAACTGTCTTCCTCCTAATGCAGTTTCATTACTCGTGAATCACCAGCTGTCCGTTGCCTTTCATAGCAAAGCAACCTTTCCTTTTAAACAAAACTTAAATGTTTGTTGAATGGCAAGGAGAAAAGTTAGTGCAGAAAAATAACTTCAGGAAAGCAACAGAGAACTTGTCCAGATGAACAGAGAATAAAATTTGAGCAGGGAGGAAAAAAAAAAAAGTATTTGCAATGGGTTATTATCTATTTTGACCCTAATGCTCTAATATAGAGTTAAATCCAGCCTGACAAAGGCCCAAAGGTGTTATCACAGTATGCTTGATATTCAACAGGTTTGTTTCAAGTCTGTTTTTGACAAGTAGTTGCCACCATTACAAAAAACAAAAACACCAAAACCAACCAACCAAAAAAGGCAACAAATTAACATTTCTGCACCTCCAGTCTAGTTAGTTGTCACAACTAAATACAACTGAACAGTGGCTGGAATCAAACTCATGAAGCATATGCCATTACTCAGAGTTCTTTGCTAGTCAGTCTTAAGCAGTAGAAAAGCCTTACATAATGGATTTCCACTGCAGTGCTGTATATATCCTACATGTGAAGTATTTTTGCCCAGAAGTTAAAAAGAGCTATTTTCACATGCAATAGAATCACTTTAAAATAAGTATTTTCCCACCTTGTATGCTTTGGAGATAAAAAAAAAAAGGTTTTCAAAAGAAGTTTTACTAAATTTATCAAATATCTCCAGTGATTTTCTTTCAAAATTTAGCTTCAAAGTGCCCTATTTCTTTATGCATCATTCATGATGGATTTATTAACTTTCTCACCTTAGTCAGAAGTTTGCAACAGAAAAGTAAATTTGCAGTAAAAAGTCAAGTGTGTGAGTGCGATTATTCTGAGATTTCTTTTCCCCATGGTAAAACTTCATAGTATTTTTTTCCTTAAGGGTTTCTAACAACAAAAAATAATACAGATTGTGAATTCAGTTTTTATTACTGCACCATTACTAGAATGGTGAATTTGCTACTGGTTTTCATGAGTACAGGACTCATATAATAAACTTTTTGAATATGCAAGACTTGAGTGGGGGATTTAAAAAAAAGTATTAATAATTTACTGAAAAAACTTGTATACTACTAACTTAAAAATCTTTCCCTCAAAGGAATGAAAAAATGAAGATATTTTTCACAGAAATGTTAGAAAAATAATGTCATTTCCTATTTCTACTGCTGTAATATTAAATTACTGTCATGGACCTCTATTGGTTTCCCAAAGACAGTTTTATGTAACTGAGGCCAGCTGATTATAAAAAGGAACATGAAGCTGGCTTACAATTGGATATTAAAATACATTTCCATTTATATACATAAAAATATAGACACACATACTATACACATACCAGTTTTCTGATGCTGTCTTAGATTTGGTTTAAGTGAAACAAAGGGCATTTATAGGAAAGATACATGAAAAAGAATTCAAGCACAACATACAATTCTAAGTTATGAAGTTATTTTTGCATCCTCAATCTTTTTCTAGAACTTGTGATTACGCTGAACTCGGCTCGTGCTATTTCTGTCTTCATTAATGCAGAGCAGTTTTGAGGTGACACTGATAACGCCTGAGCTCTATACATCCATTAGTTATGTTAACATCCAATTACATAATCAAGTGAACACAGAGCTGACTGGGCAATCATCATTACATAGATTAATCCAGCTTCATGGATACAGAAGGGAACTTTTCAGTACATATACCTGTAGAAATAGAAGAACAAAAGAAACACCCAGGTGCAGATGTCACAGCACACACTCGAAGGACTAAGATAACCCAACATGTCTTTGTCACATGACAGTTCAAGTTTGAGATAGACAGTTGCACTGTATTAGGTGTTTTAGAGGAGTACTGTGAGAACTTAATTGGGGATGATTAGAGGCACTAGGTAACCCTGTATACTACAGTTAGAACACAGGCCCCACACCTTTGATCATGGACTTTCACAATGTAAGATATCACGGAGAATTTACAAGAAAATAGTACATGAACATAGTTCTGCAGAGATCTTGGAGGTGTTCATTGTTTTATCCATAATAAACAGATAAATTCCCCATCAGAAATGACCTTATACCAGTCAGTTTTAATTATCTACACTTGTTAGAATCATCTCTAAGAAAGCACATGAAAAGTTAGATTTAGTCAGCATAGTGCATGGCAAACAGCTTGAGTAAGGTTGTAGCTTTTAAATCCCAGTTCTGCGAGTTTCAGAACTTGCAAAACTTCAAATAGAAATGTTGTCTATGCCAGTCATCATCATTAAAACACACTAATCTTTCTAGTAAAAGTCATAAGAAAAAAATGTCTATTTCCTATATTTTTTTTCAGTAAAATAAGATCTGATAACAGCAGTTCACTTTAGCACTTCAGATCCTTCATTGTTAAGCACCTGTTTGCACCCTGCATAATAAGATTTCAGGTTTGACATCTAACAGGATTTCACATGCATTGAATGGGCAAATGCCAATTAAAAAAATACTCTTTCTATATTACAAAGCTTTCTTTGTAGGAAAAATATGAAATGTTTTCCTTCCTAAAAAGATGTATTTAAATAAATTTATGTAAATCAATTTTTCAGATTGGATCTTTTTGTACAGTTAATACCTTTTCTTCATGCTGATATCAACAAACAGGAAACACAAACATTTACAGTTCATTGCATGCACTTAGTGAGAAATCCAACTCATAGTTTCATTTTGGAAGTGACTATTTTTGTCAAATCTACTCCTTTCTAGCACAAAAGAAAGCTAACTTGTACAGCTGAGTGTGCAAGGTAATGCTGTTACTAAAGTGTGGCTCTGGAGTTAGAGCGACATTGTAAATAGTAATGGAAAAATGCAGGCAAAATGAGTTAAGTAACCAGAGCACAGACAGATTGGTCCCAATGTTTTACAGCCATCAGAAATGCTTTGCATTAGTGTCCCTGACGTGAATTAGGATTTTCCTGCAATACTTTGTATTACATTAAAATGTTGTACTCAAATTACATCTTAATTGAATTATAAGAATGCAAAGGATACTTGTACTTTGGGTACTTCAAGATGCCTCTTACAGTTTGAAAGATCCACTGACATCACTGTTCTTTGGGTTTAAACTAGTGAAGACCACTATCAACTGTATTTAATTTTAAGAAGATTAAGAACACCGCACTGTGTTTCAAGACAATCATGTAACTCCATTTTTGCCACAGGTATATCAAGTATTTCTGCATTTTCAATCAAGTTAAAGGGAGACTCAGTAAAGTACAAAACCTGTTCTTTAACCTTCAAAAGCAGGTTTTCAATGTCTGCTTCATACAGAGAAAAATTAAAAAGCAATTAACCAACTGCATACACAAAATCCTTATATTCATCAAATATTTCTGCCCCTGTAACCATCATCAAGGAAAAGCATTTCAATCCTTCAGCTTGATTTCGTTTGGTTAGGGTGGACTGAACTATGGCTGTTTTTTACAGGAAGATAATAAACACGAAGCACAGATTGTTTAAACTACACTTTTAAAGTACCCTATAAATACAGAGTCAACCCAATTCTATTTGTACGTCAGATGATCTGCATATACATCCTCTATCCCCCTGATGTGCACGTGTGCCATTTCAGCAAAACCATTTGCTTGGACTCAGATTCCAGATAGCACTTATGTTGCAACAGAGTAAGCAAGTTTTCTATCCGATAAGTATGTCGCAATGAGTTTCCCTCATTCACTTCAAGCATCCTTACTAACTTGTACTAGTTAAGTCCAGAGAAAGCGTGTTCAAGCCCTTCACTACCACTGCTGTGCAGTGATCTTAATATTTCAATGGAGGATTAGAATTTATTTGTGATATGTTCCCAAAGCATTCCGAGGTTACGCGTCATAGTGAGGAAAATACAGAAAAGAGCAAATACTTGAAGTGAAATATTAACCATTACAACAAATGTTGAAATTGAATGAGTGTTCTCCCTAGAAATGAAAAGCAGAGAAGGAGCAGTATGTAGAGATTTCTGTCCTTATCCTTACCAGTGGCTCCATCAGGGATTCATACCCAGCTTTGCTTCAAATAAACAGTAACCTTCAAGAAACAAACTGATATATACCCTGTCTGGTAGCCCGAGGATCATGAGAGCACACTGAGTATAGATGCATGGTAGGGGATCGTCTGCAAATGTAGAAGGCCACTACAGTTTTTACTGAAGTTTAAGAAAGTCAGGGGAAGGAGAAGGAGCCACGGAAGTGGTATTAGCAGAATTCGTAATCCATTTTGCCATGGAAACTGCTGCTTTGTGGAATCCCAGTCTGCTGTGAGCAGAGGTTACTAAGAAAAGAAAAGTAGACAGCTGTTAGAAGGCTATCAGAGTAATTCATAATGGTAGTGATAGGAGGGTGATTAGCTCCCAGATCCTCTTGCCTCTTTATCATTAAATCATGGCATAATGTTAACATGTTGCTTTTCATAAGTGATTACTGCAGTTTTCATACAGAAAATTCTGAGAGGTTAGTTTAGAATGTGTAAAAAAAAACCCCAAACCACCAATGCTGTGCATCCTTTAATAACATCCCTTCAATAGCTTTTGCTACTTTGTTTACCTACTGAAATATATCCTTGAAGATTATGTATATACACTGAGCATGTGGCATCTGCCAAATCATGGGAGATGTTTCCCACTAAAATTGTCACTGCATTAATGACAGTAAGTACCTTGGAAAATATAGATTCCTAAAAATAAGGTTATGTTTTTGCTTCCTCTGAATAGGAAGCAGTGTAATTACCCATTCTACAAGAAACACGACAAGAAAGCACACCAAAGGTAAATGACTAGTTAAAAATAACCACTCCCACTGAGTGAATCAGAGAGCCTTCTTAACGTGACCCTGTCCTACAAAGTGATATGCCTAAATTCTTAATAATAAGCAAGCATTAAAAGGCCACATCACCCGAAGTGTCACCAGGCCCATATATCATAAATGATCCTCCAATTCCATAAGTGTACAGAAATACATGGTAGAGAAAAGTACTTGAGAAGAAAAGAGAGACACTACAGTTAACATTAGATTATATGAACATTGTTACAGCAAATTGTTATGTGCAAGAAGGGAAAAACTAATCAGTATCCTGCTAGAAAACAGATAAAACCGAGTAATTAAAATACACTTATTAGGAGAAAGGAACGATTGCTGAGAAGAAATGCTGAAATAGAGCTCAGGCATGTTTATGAACAGAAAAAGTATTTGCAGTTGTGGAACACACGATGACATAACAGAGGAAGGGAAACATAAGGAAGTAATTCACTTGTATGTTGTCACTTCATTCTTTAGCATTAACAGAACAGTTCTCAAACTGAGGACTGACTTCTCAGGAAGGGACAGAAATTGTGCTGTGGGAGGATTCATTGCTGGAGGAGAACGGAGTGGGTGAGGGAGGTTCAGTAAGTTGGGCAGAGCAGGGGCTTCAGTGAAACTGAGCCTGATGCTACCGCCAGCAGCACAGCTCCACGGGGCCTTCTGGATAACCAGGGCGCACCCTCGTGCCTTGGCAGCCCCTGCAACAGTTTTCTTGTACTCAGAATAAATTGAGGGACAGAAAGATGAAGGACACCCTGGCAGAGCTGAGGGGAATGGAGGAAAGAAAAGATGGTACTGGTATTTTAATATAATCAGGAGGGGAGTTATTTTCTGTACAACACTGGGAGATTGCAACATAATTTTGCTTTTGGACCTCAGTATTTCGTTGTGACAAAAAGTTCAGAGAGGGTGGTTTGTTTGGGGCATGAGCATTTGATTAAAGGTGAATACAAGCAAGTGAACTAAGGCATGAATGCTTAACAGAGATGTGAACAAGGTAGAAAAAAGCAGAATCACTAAAATCTCAGTTTTACAGAAAGGAAGTAAAACTGAAAGGGAAGGCTTGACCTGAACATCAAGGAAATCTGCTCTGCTAAGATGCAGATATGAGAACAACATACTAAAAGCATAGATGTTTCTTATTTTGCACTGTCGACTGTCTAAGTAATATGAAAATGATTCTGCATGTTAAGGGAATAAACAGTTTGTTTGTTGGTGGGGTCTGTTTGGTTTTTTTTAAGTCTTCTAACAGTCATTTAAAGCCAAGTAAGCTTTTGATTGAAAACTCTTTATGTTCCTCTAGTTTTATATAAAGGATAGCTGGTTAGAGAAACAAATTATTTTGAAATATTAATTTATTATCCAAATCTAATACTTTCTTTTATATTTCAGGGTGCAAGTTGAATTCTATATGAATGAAAATACATTTAAAGAAAGACTAAAGCTCTTCTTCATCAAAAACCAAAGATCAAGTAAGCAGTTGGATTAATTTCTGTTAAGCATGCACTGACACTGAGTAAAATCCAATTCAATTGAAGACAACAATAAAATTATCATTAATTTTCTTCTGAGTTAGAATTTTACCCTGTAGGGGAGTCAGTTTGACATAATATCTGAAACAAATTCAGAAAGTATTACTTAAACTGTAAACCGAGTGTGTAGGATCGAACACTTGGTGACATGATTTATTTCTGTGTTGTGATCAAGTTGACTAATTTGCATGGACCTCACAGTGCAACGTTCATTGACAAGTCGTGACCTTGTGTCTAGGAAAGCACAGGGACACTTAGGAAAGCGAGGGGAAAAAAGCTGCAGAAGTGCCTAGCTTTTTGAAGTGTTCTATTTAGTTAAGTATTCCTAAAATGTCAAGCTTGATCTGTATTTAAAAAAATAAATAAAATTTGGAGAGGAGACTAGTGAGGAGGACATACCTCCTCCGGGATGTGGTACCTCAGAAATGTAGTCCCTGTCTTTAGCATGTAGTGTAATTCAAATATGTCTTCTTTGACATATAAGCTTAAATTCATAGGCCAAGGCCATCATGAAAGAGAATAATGTGGAGGAGTTAGGATATTAATCTATTTATATACATTCATGCAACTGGTCCAGGAGGAGGGAAACATGGGATAGTATCAAATCTTTATTAGATCAGTGGAGTTCTTAGTGACATGTAGCAGTAACTGACCTCAATTTTCCTTTGTAGCAGGACTGAATTTGCATCCATTTGTCTTGCATATGTAAAGAACTAAAATTACAATAGCTTTATAAATAAAATTTTAGACTAGGAAGAAAACATTTTGGCCTTTGCAATGCAGTTAAAATCTTTCCATGGTTTTGTGTCTGGGAAAAGACAGAAAGGAGAAAAGAAAACTTTGCTTTTTTGGTGTCCCAATATGAAAAAACCCAGACAAACACAGCTGGGGAGATTAGATCAAGTTTTCAAAAATAAGACTTACCATAAGGCCTGCTATCTGTAAGAGCTAGTATTAAATACTAGTTTTACATCACAGAACTTGATCTTTTATTGGCTAAGCTTTTTTTCCTTTCCAAGTGTAGTAAACAAAATATTCCACCCTCCCTAAAAAAAAACCCGACAACAAAAAACAACCAAAAAAGGCACCATACTGTGAATAACTGACAATTTCAATATGGCCTTTGGAATTAATTGCTGGTTTTTACCTGGAAAATCAGGTTTAAGAAAGCTTCTGGGGTTTCATCCGTAGGATATGCATTATTTATTACACTTATGTAGACACACATGGGAAATTTAGCTTAATTCAAGTGCCTAAATAGCATAGAAAGCAGAGAACCACCTCTGCTAGTAAGTGATGGGGATAGTCATGAGAGTACCAAATTAGAAAAAAAAATAAAAAACACTCCCTAAATAGTAGTCAAGGTTGTAAGATCAAACACTCCTTCTGCTTATGCAGATCTTGGTTCCTGTCCAAATACTCAGAACCAGAATCCCCAAAATAAAATCCCCAAAAACCTGCTGCTGACATAGTAACCTGCCACTCATTCAAGTGTGCTCATTCAGTCCTTCCTGGAGACTGGAGGACTCTATTGCCCAGCGGTGTCAGGGAATTGATAAACAAAGATATTAAGTCTTAGTCTGTGTTCGATGAGAGCACTGAAATCCTTCCTTCACAAATTAAAGATGCACTTGCTATCATTGAGAAAATTGTCACTAGTACCAGCAAATTTTTACACGGTATAACTAAATTAAACTAAACATGTTTACCAAACAGATTTTGCATAACACCACATGGCTTTGTCAACCACAGCAGTCAATTCTAGAATTTATATTAATTTTCTGCAGAACACTGTTCTGATCTAAACCACATACAAGCCAGTAGCTTGAAATATCAACTGTTTTATTCATTATTATTCTGGTTTAAACTGATAAAACAAGCCTTCATCTATGTCTGATGTCAACCTAGCTTTCACTCAATCTTCTGCAAGCAAATGCCTAGCCAAGTTCAAACAATGTACGAAAGAAAGATGACATATTCTTCTGACTTGCTTGTACTTGCCAAGATCACACACTGCATTATCACAGCCTAAAATAAGTCCCAAAGGGAAAAAATAAGTGAAGTTTCAATTCAGTAAAGAGGGAATAAAAGATAACCATCACTAGCATATAAATTATTAAGAGTATATTTTGGTCCCACTCCCAAAACCCAAAAATGTATTAGTGACTTATGAGAAAGGAATAATGGAAGGTGATTGTAAAATCCTCATCTCGTATTTCTGTCACTGTTTAGATCAGCTCTTGAAATTTGACACTTAATTTCTAAAAATGCTTGCAAGAAAAGCATGAAGAATTTATAATAAAAGTGAAAGTCACAGTCAGAAGTAGTGAAATATATTGTATCATTCTGTACTTAAAATTGCCTGTAAAAATGGCAAATACTTGTTCAAACCAAGAAGGAAACATTGAGATTTGACATAGTTATACTTAGCTCACAAAACAAATAGATTTTGAACTGTTATTAACAATTCTTTTAAGAAAAGTGAGTATGTAAACTTAGTTACATAGACACAGTGAGATGACATTTTCATTAAGCAACAAATAACTGAATAACAGTGTATGATTGATGTAGCTGAATACAAGTGTTAGGCACCCATGTTAAAATACAGAGATATCCTGTGTAAATGACCCTGCTACATGAAAAATCTGGCTGTGAATGAAGCAAAAGAAATTAAGTCAAGCAGACCATGTTGATCCACTGACAGCATGTGAAATACAGAACAAAAATAGACAGTATGCAAAGAGAAATATGAAATGCTTCCTTTGTAATAGAATAATAATTGAGACCCTATTTTAAATGCCTTCTCTGGTGATTGTCCCCCTCCTTGCCACATTTGAAATCCTAGATGTCCACGATAATGGAACACATGCTTTACTTCCAACTCCCAGGTGACATCCCCAGCTATGAGGCTCCAGAACATTTCTACCAGAAAGAAATTGCTCCTGTTAGTCCTGTATTAATTTTACCAAAACTTTAGCAAGCGTGACTACATTTGCTCCCTCTGACTGAACACTCTGTTTCTAAGGCTGGGGCATACAGAACTAGGAGGGGTGACCTTCTGAAACAGGGTGGGCTGGAAGCCTGTTCTTCCATACTGAATAGTTGAATAACTATTAAACCATCACATCATCACCCCATCACATACAGTACAGGACCTGTACAATTGCCCTACTTTATATATAAGCCCAGCCATGAGATGCACTTTATATGTTCACTGACCAGAACCCTGAGTTGAAAGCACTTCTAGTGTGAGAACCCTGCCTTGCATTCTGGGAACAGCCATTATTCCTACAGAAAAATCCAAAGCCTAAGTTCTAGATCTATCAGAACTAAGATTTGAGAGTTAAGAATTTAAGGCAGCAGGCAGGAACATTGATCCCTTGTATTGATACAATTTTAATCAGAAAAGCACCATTATCTTTTGCCATTTAAACCAACATATAACTTCAAATTATGAATAGAAACCAAGCCATTATCAATGCAGAAAATAAGTGTTTCACACTAAGATTAACAGGCAGAAGGAAAACAATAGATTTTGGTACTCATTTAAGAAAGTTAGACAACACAAAATTGGTAAGGCAAAGAATTCCTGATAGGCTTTTTAGTTTGTTTAGGGTTAGGTGTTGGTTTGTTGTTTTTTTTTTTTTTTTAAATGTTATCTGTTTTTTTAGTTGTAATAGCCTAGTTGTTATGGCAACCATTCATACTCCAAGGGACTTCCACAAACGGGTTAGGACAAACAAACAACTCATGTTTTCTTCCGCAAAGGTTCAAAAAAAGCTGCAAATGAGGATCAGAGCATTCTCCAAGTCTAATAGGATGCCAACACCCACCCAGACCCCCAACACACCTTGCTTACTTCATGCAGCCTCTTTATCCACGTACTGCTTCACTCCCTTCACTGCTGGGGAATAAATAGTCTGTAGCTAATTACTCTTGATAGGACAGCAGGACTTGTTAGGTTAACGTTCTCAAACCAAATTGCCAGTAACAGCTGTGGGACTTCTCATGGTCCACGGGATTTTAACCCCTAGAATCAAGAGACTGTAAAAGTCCATCCAGTTCACTGTTAAAAGCAACAAGGAGTTTGTGTAATAAACTTATAAGATTTCTTTCAGCAATTGCATGGTGGAATATTTAAGAATCTATTTTCTATTTTTCTGTTTGTGGCAGATTGAATTTTAATGAGAAAGGGACAACTAGATATGAAATTGATTTATCAGTTTCACCTGTAAGGTGCTGATTTTGAACTGAAAATTGAGGAAAGTCAAAAAGGGTGCAAGATAAGATGATTATGATTTTTTCCTTAAAAAGAGAACGTATGCACACAGAAGTAGTTATACTGAGTTCAGCAGACCTGCTAAAGCATTTGCAACACAGCAATAAACTGTGACTAGGTGCAGATATAGTCACATCTAGGTAAGAGTCAATAGGATTCTGCTTGGGATGGAAGGGTTCAGTTGTGCAGAACTGGACTCTTGGTTCACAAGATTGAAAAAAATTAATCCTTGATGAGACCTCCACCCACTTAACATTACTGAACTGACAGTTTTAACTTAATTAGTGAATGAAAGCTTAAAGCTAAGACTCAGAGGCAAATATTTAAACTGGCAAAAAAGTCTACTGAATTTAATAGCAATAGTGAGTATTTAATCCTCTAATGACTGTAAAATGGCACAAAAATACAGTGACTTTCCACTGTAGTAGGAAATGGCTCCAATTAGCACTGAAATAAGTAGTCTGTGTGATAGGGGTAAGTGTCCATGTGGATCCCTGTGAAGGAATCCTGTGTTTGTGGGAAATACTGTAATATTTCCTGAGAGTATTTGTAGTACATCCTTGCAGTTAGATCATTTCAATATTTACATGGGCTGTAGAACAAGTTGGTGATTCAGTTCAGTTGTGCATTCAGCATGACTTTCACATGTCTTGATTTTTGAATGCATAATGACTCCAGCATTAAATAACTCCAGTTAAACATTTTATAAGGTGGGGTAGAATTAGTATATTCTGTATGTGAAGCTGCTGCATGAAGACTTTCAGATATGGATATTTAAGCAGTTGCCATTGTATATGTTCTGCCTGTGGTTGAAAGTACGTTTTCTTCATGTTGCTGCATATTGCGTCTCAAAAAGCATTATGTAGTTCTGGTTCCCCTTTCAAGAGAGTGGACTTATAAAACTATCTAAGGCCCAAAGAATGGCATCAGGAAAGATGAGTGGCATAGAATAATTTTCAAACAAATGACTGAGCAGTTACTTACATAAAACTTTAAAAAATTTACAAAACCGACTGAGATTTCTGAAGGTGGAAAAGTGTGATATATGTTTGTCTGACAGGCTTATTCTTAGACTCCTTTATGTAATATGCCAATTACCCACATCAGGGACAGGTTACTGGCTAGATTGACTTTTGCTGTGTTACCACATGGCTATTCCAGTTCCTTTTACTTTTACCTTCCAGGTGGGTGAAACAGTAAAAAAACTGAATTTATGTCATCATTTTCTTTTCTTTTCAAAATAGGTCTGAGAATACGATTATTCAATTTCTCTCTCAAGCTACTAAGCTGTTTCTTATACATAGTTCGTGTGCTCCTGGATGATCCTACACAAGGACTTGGATGGTAATGTTTGGGGGTTTTTGTCAATTCTGCTCTTAAAGCATTGTTTAAGTTATAAGGAATAAATTAGCAAATACATGTTTGATACTCTGTCAACAAGGATTTGGTTTTATGTCTTACAGATATTTTTACTGAATTATAAAGCTAGTCTTACACTGTGAATGGAAATAAGAACTAAAATAACAATACTACTTTTTTCACTTTACTGCTAAAATAATCCTGGCTGTCTGCTTAGATACTGTGCATAACATACAATTGTGCAAACATATATATTTTGGTTGTGTTATTACATAACATTGCTATGAAAAATTGCAAATATCGAATGGTCAGTTTATGTAACAATTCTTTTAGGATTTTACTTACTGAAAATCCCAGATCCTGGAAATGAGCACACAAACCCATGAAAGTGAACTGTCATGCAGGTGACATTGATGATCATTTTCTAGCCCTCTGCTTTCTCTAAACACTAAGAAGAGATGGCGATCAAAAGCATATTCTATGCTCACAATGGTGTATGGCCATAATGCGTGATTTTTGCACACCTACAATTGTCAGTATGGTGTTCTATATCAGGTTTTGGTCTTTTGTAATGTGTTATACAATCAATTACCAAATGCAGAAGAAATTATAATTTCTATAATCCTGCCCTTCTGTTGTATTGTTGGCCCGGATATACTGAATCATCTCAATTCTTAGCTAATAAGCACCACGTTCTATCAACTTACTTTCTTTTGATTTGATGCTGTTGTCCTTAAATACTGAATGAAATAAAGCATATATGAAAATACTAGGGATGATAGAATTAGCACAATTCATACAATGTTAGGCAAAGGACAGAGTATGATTTCTAATTTTAATATCTGAAAATCAGTTAAATCTAATAAGGGTAATACTAAAAAAAGTTAGTGGACAGGACAAATGTTCTACAAGAACAAAATCCAAAGCAAATAGAGTAAAGAATATTTGCTTTACTGAGCAGTGCATGACAGAAGGATTTGTGAACAGGAAGTACAGAAGATGCATTTGAGATTTTTTTTTTCAATCAAAATTTATTGTGAGAAATGATAACATCTGAAAAAGGGCCATGAAAAATTCTCCCTGAAAAACAAGACCTGCAATAAACTATTTTTGACTCCACACGTGTCTTAGAATGTCTCTTCAAGAAGGAGAATGTAGGGTGAAAACAAGCAGTAAAGTTTTCATGAAATTTTTCACACTGAGGGAGAAGAGTGAAATTTAGGCATATTAGCACAGCAATTTAGGGGCTTAAAAGTTTACATCTAATCAGTTTCTGGCATGCTGCTGTTGTTTTGTCCTGTGACCTCTATTGAGCCCAAGTGAGTATATTATACTGCCCGTGATTTCTGGGTATGCAGGACAGGCTGGAGCATCAGTCCTTCTGCCACAGGTAGGTATTGGTAGTTCTGCATTCATATGCAAAGATACATATTCATAGGCATCTGCAGACTGCTGAATTCCTCACACCTTTTGACATGTTTGTTCCTTCCATCCAAATGTTTAACAATTCACCAGCCAGAGACCGCACTTTATTTTCTGTATATATTATTCCCTTATATTGTGTTGTGGTACATTTAAGGGAATAGTTAGTGCGTTCTGTCTGTGTGCTCACTAAGACCCCAGTCTTAGTAGCCATGCCAGCCAAACCAGCCCTGTGCCCAAATTTTATCCCATTAAATGTCCGTGGTTTTATCCATAGGGATCCTGAAGGCTTGATGCCAAAACTACCACTTGAATGTATTCTTAAAAATGCAGTGCTATGAAAGAAAAAATAATTTGTAGGTACTGTGTCACAGCCCGATGAATAAAACTGCCCAGCGTGCTGAGATCGTGGCCACGGAAAACATTTTTGCCTGGTTCTTTTTAAAGGAACAAATCCAGGAGGAATATTTCTCATCAGATTTATTTCCTCATTTTCAGAAATGCCCTCACAAGTTAGTATCTTTCATTTACTCCTTCAGGCACAGCAGGTGTACAGGAAAGAGCTTAAGACATAAATCATCCTTATTAATGTATACAATTTAGCACCTGTCCCAGTCACAGTTGATAAAAACACAGTTGTTGCTAATCTGTGGTCTGCAAATCCCTTTCTTTTCTGCTGACTGTGCTTGCCAAGGATAAGCAGGGATATTTTTCCTTGTTTACAGAAGTATATATTCCCACATCCTTACATGACCGTTTGAAAGGAGGGTTTGTGGCAGCAAGTTAACCTCATGTGTGTACAGCAGCCAAGTTTTTTCACTTAGGTATCACCAATTTTGTACTTGAATTACTGCTGCATGAGTCTCCTGCCCTCCTCCCATCCTCAGAAAGGGCATATCAAGTGTAGGTTGCTGCAGTCTTTCCTGCTGACAGTGTGGCAGATATATGTGCTCTTTCTATCACTGCCTATCCATGTGATAAGTTTTCTAGTATCTCTTGATCTTCAGTTGTCTTTTCTTTTAAAATTAGAACATATTTGAAAATAAATCTTTAAAAAATGTAACCTGAAATGCTTCATAGTCCTTTATCCATAAATATGGAACACATGCAGTGGTACTTTCTAAAAGTTGCTTTACTTTTAAAAATGTCTGTATCCATTGCCTCAGGTTTCAAACTATTGCATGTATTTTATAGAACACTTAATAATGTAATTAATATCCCTTTGCTTCCATGTTTTCATGACCATGTTTCCATATACACTTGCTAATGGAAATGGACTTTGCATGGATGGTATGACAACTATCAGTAAGGAATTAAACCGGAGTTGTTCCACCAATCAAAACTACACCCCTGGAACAATTGATTGGTGAGTTCCTAATTTACAAAAGCAAAGCAAAAGTCTGCATAATGGAGGGAAGGGGCGGAAAACAGGAAGACAAATCCATTTCCATCTGGAATGGTGACATTTTTAACATATAATAGTGATGTTTTCATGGCTCTCAAGCAATTACTTGGGTCTCTGACTGTTCTGCCAATTTGAATTTTAATTGTTTCTCTGACTGCGTAAGTGAACTGCTGGACTGGATGCTCTTGTGAGATGTGGTCCTTATACCTTGCAGAAAAAAATGGATCCTGTATTTCAAACACAATTCTGCCTAGAAGTAAATGGCTGATGGTAAACTGTTGTGCCATTGAGCGTGCCCAGTCCAGTGGTGCCGTGTCAGGTGCCCATTAGCACTGAGTCCCGGAAATACTGACACAACATACGATTTTTCCAAGACACGACAACCCCTGGGATTTAGATACCATTTATACCATTACACAGAGCAAAAAGTTCACACAAAAGGATTGTCACTTTCCCATGGGGAACCTGATGATTGGCTCTGGTTTAGAAATACAAGCAATGCCAATACTCAGTAGGTAACCACTGATTGAAAATTTTTATTACTGATCAGATTTTATAAAAATAAGGCTGCTCTAATTTCCATTCACATGTAGAATTTGTTGTTGTTCAAAACACCAAGTTTTGATTAATTCCATGTTTATTTTCTTACTATAATGAACAGGTCTCCCATTATTTGGGTGAATCGAAGCTTACCTTTATGGGCATTACAGGTAATACGTGAATGACCAAGGCAACAACTTCCATTTAATGATCTTCCATTTGGATGATATTGTAGCAATGTTAAAGTTGATATTAGTGAAGAAATCTACTTGAACAACAAGTACAGCAAAAGCATAAAAACAGGTTGATCTGAGCTAATTGATTTGAATTTACACAGCTTTATAATGTATTTACAGTTTGTTCAAGTAGAGTTAGATGTCCTTTTCTCTTAGAGTTATCCAGCTGTTGAGTCAAGTAGTCACTGTTTGCTCTGATGATGAGTTTAAATTTCATAGTTGCTTATGAGTAGCTTTTGACATGCTTTGTGAACTTTCTTATTAGTTACCCTAGATATCTAAAGCTACCCCATAATGTAGAAATGTACACGTTTAGATGGGAGATACAGAGTGTGTGGTTCAGTCCTCAGTGTCCTGTTCATTTGGGGAACACTTTTGTTACTCGAGGACACTGCTGTGGGAATTCTCCCTGTGAAATGTGTTTTTCTACTAGGAATTACTTAAGCTTCCAGAAGAGTTACAGCATTATATTTTTTCACAATGATTGGTGCAATACCACTACGATAATTTGTACCTCTTTAATACACAATTTTTCTAAAGCAAGAATCCCTTGATGAAAATCTCTTTTAATTCCTTGTTTAGAATATGCAGAGTTTGAATAATTTTTGACTTAGACATTCAGATTACTGTTAAATTTAATTAAAACATACTGATATATATATTTGCTTATGGATATAGTCTTATTCTAGTAGGAATGTTTATATGTATGCATGTGTAAATACACATGTATTCATAATAGATTATGTACAACAGTTGCAAACAAAGATTTATTTTTTGTGGGAAAATACAACCTGAGTTTATGTAAGACAGTAATAATTACTTGGAGAAACTGATAGACTTTGATTGCATATATTAATCATTTTGCAGTTCAAAGCATCTTTTTAAATTCTAGATAATGATATTGTGAGTGCAAATAGTGCACTCTTCTGAGTTTTCAGTAGTAGTGAGGGTTAATTTAAAAGGAGAAATCCTGAGGCTTGTTTGACTTTGTGCTCCAGCCAAATTTGTACATCGTGACAGAATATTCCCACAATACACATTAAAATACAAATGATTGCCATGCAAAGGATTTAAGTAAGTTTAATAGTTAACATGAAGTGTTTCACTTGCTATTTTCATATATGACTATTTAAATATTTTTAAATTACAGAATACATACACTAATGATATGTAAGTGAAGGTTGGTAAATTGAGCTTAGGTGAATTTAAATATTCAATTATGATTCATCTGTATCATTTTTCAGCTTTCTGAATTATGCACAGTAAAAAACGTGTTTGCTTTTCCACACATTCGTAACACCTTTACAGGATAGTAAAGAGCTGAATGGCTTCCATTATTTGCAGCTTCTTTCTCTGTCTTGTGAAAAGGTCTTGGTACCTTTTAGGAACAGACAAAGGAAACTTGAGAAACAATCTGATAGCCTGTGTATGCAGCTCTCTAAACACCAAGGAAAGGCCACGCTGCTGGACCTCTGGAGTGTTATCCTTGGAAAAGAGCAAGGAGACTCAAGTCACAGCCTGTGCTTTACTCAGAGAAATAACAATATCTAAACTTCAGACTAAATGCTGTTAGCCAAGATGTTTTCAGAGGATGCATGGACAAGCTGTTTTATATTAGCTTTTATTTTCATTGTAATGCTTAATGTCATATATTCCATAGAAGTCAGTATTAATACACACATTTTTTCACTTCAATTAAGGTGTCTGTGGCTGTAATAAGTCTCTTTGAAACTCTACTGCTAAGTTATCTAAGCTACAAGGTAAGTACTTTTAATTTTTTTAGGCATAATTCATTACAAACAGTTAACTAACTTAAATGTTTCAATATAAAGCCCACGGGCCTGTGGCCACACTGATGTACAAACAGGAATTCGAGAAAAATGCACTTCTAGAGGATGGGTATGTCACAGGCAGCCCTGTTTCCCAAATTTATAAGCAAACTAATACCTAGAGAGTGGAAGTCAGAAACTAAATATTCATTCTTTTCTATTGTCCACTGGCACACTAATTTAAAAACACATTTTCAAAAGTCATCTTGATTCTTGGATACTGATTTCTCAATTGCAGAGTTTTATCTGTCTATCCAGAATGTATTGGACACGATTCCCATTGGTGTCAAAGCTGTAGCTACTCACTCCAAAAAACTAGAACCAGACAGTATTTAGAAAAAAAATAAAAATTATGGATACCTACATACTTGTGTGATCCATCTCTCTGATGCTGTTGGAATGTCATTGTAAAATCATTTGATGTGAATACAATATACTTTTGGATTTGCATTCTCCTTTAGAAGTTACATTTTTCTAACATTGTTATTAATTTTTTTTCCATTACATTTTGTTATGCTCTATTTGAATGGGTTTTAAGTTCTCTGAACTTTTAGTATGTTCAGGAGAAAAATTTAAAAAAATCATTTAAAATCATTGATCAAAGAAAATATGCAAAGATTTGGTTACTAAAGCTGAAAATTTCATGAAGCATGGTGTTTTTTAAAATTACTTTTCATATTGCTGGCATTCAGGAGCTATCAGAGCCCCCACTGGATTTAGAAATTTGCACTTCATTGTTGTTTATCAAGTTAATTATGGCATAAATGTTTTCCTTAGTGTCCTATAATGCTAAGAGGTTTGCAATTCTCTGCTGTCTAAAAATTATTCTTCTTAGTCCTTGGAGTGCATATTATTTAGGTGCTGAGAAATAACCAGAAGGTTGTTGTTTCACCCACTGTAAGGCTTTTCTGCACAGCCAGTGGGGCCAAAGGTGTCTTGGTTCATGTGACAGATTACTTATTCTATGCCAACACTTTACAGTTTAGGTATAAGTCCGAGAATTAGCCAGGAAGAAAACAAGACAAAGATGATTATGTTTGCATTCACATACACATTAGTAGGATTTCACAAATAACCTGTAAAATAAATAAAGAAATCATTTAAGAGAATACTCCAAGGCATTTACCTGTCTGATACCTGGCTGATGACATAGGAGAAACGATTCAACATGCAGAATAGCGAGGACATATCGTGCCACTACTGTACAGTAAATTTGCATTTCTTATTGCTTTTCTATGGGGAGGAATGCGAAGAATGTAGCACTGTGTCATAGTGCTCATCACTTAGATTCAAGGATGAATGGTTTACAGTCTGCATTCTCACAGCTTAAACTGTTACATGAGGGTTTGCCCTTGGCCAGAACTTTGAAGGATGTCTACATTAGAGATCTCCATCAAAACTTGTCACAGGCATCTGGCAATCCTACGATATCACTGGGACACAGGCAGTCTTAGCTGCTTTTAGCAGTACCACACATTGTCACTGCAGAAGGCAATTTTGCAGAAGACACGATTCATTTATATGTGGAAGCCAGAATCTTACAGCTGCATGCATCCCTAATTACCTGGAGCCCATCCACACAGGCATTTTGCTTGCACAAGTGAATTATGTGACATTTCTTTCCTATAATGCAGAGAAGAAAACATTTAACATTAAAAATGAGGAAATTAGTGAAATCGCAAAATGGGTCAGTTTGAAAAATCAGATTTCACTTTGATTATTCTTACCAAAAATCCTCATCTTACAGCCTCATAATTTCACTGGTATATCTGACTCCCACCAATTGCAATTACATGGACGATGATAATCTCTGCCCCTTGGGTACAATGACGTCCAGGTTTGAAAAGTTAAAAATGGAGGAAGAATTTTGTGTGCTATAGAGTTTGTATTTAATTTTCAGTGGTTATATCAGATGGTTATTTTAACAGGAAAGATGAATATGTCATTGTAATTGCAAATCCTTGAAACACTGTCATGGTGTGTGGTACATTGTTATTGCTTTACCTGTGATGGAGTCTTGATACACAGCATTAGTAAAGCTGTAATTCACTGACGTTCAGCTACCTTCTTTTTTAAATGTATGGATTTTCATCCTAGCATTTAATTATCTGCAGCCAATGCTCAGAAGTGGAAAAAAAAGTATTATCCTCATCCTGTTGCTAGCAGTAAGCAACTTAAGAGATTAATACTACTTTCATTGAAATATGTGGGAAGACCTCTAATTTCATGTAAGCAAGATCAAGTTCCAAAAAGCCCTGAAATGTACTGAAGTGTTTGTGGCAGAAATACAGAACTTGACGTTGTAATCCCAACTCCAATATTAAACACTGGATTTTTTTCCTTAGTTCCCCCTCTAAAACAGTTGGGAAAATAAAAGTACAAAGTAAAGATAAAAGAAAAGTGCAAAGGAAGGAAGAAAGTACTTGCTATAGAATGTTGCCATCTTTCCCTAACCTATCTTCATACCTCTTTTTAATACTTATTTCTTAATAAGTTAATATCTTAATAGGAGAATTAGCAGTAATAAAGAGGACTATCCAGACCTCTGTGACTAGCATGCAAATGCTAATAGAACAAGATTAAGAGAAAAGCTGGTATTTTTTTCTTTGGAAAATATGCCATATTTACATCTTTTGTCATAAACTCCTATCAGAAGGATGTACGTAACTCCTAACAAACTCATATGGACTGCAGGGCAGTGCCCTGTGCATAGGGCTGAGCCAAGCAGTTGATGGGATGGTAAAGTCTTCTGAGCAGGGAATTTCCTTTGCACCTCTGTCTCTGCCACTCTCATGCTCTGCTGGGGTTTTGTCTCTAGTTTTCCTGTGTTCCAAGGCAATAAGCACTACGATAAGGAAAAATTCGGCACAATCAAAAGCTAGAGCATTGCATTGTAGGATTTTAAAGCTTTGGAGGCTTCAAAGAAAAAAGAATTGGAAATAGTTGTAGACAAAATAATTTGCCAGAGAGGTAGTCAGTTGTATGAAAATTCACTGAAAAACAAGAGTTGTTGGAAAGATAAATTCCTTAGGACAGGAACCTCACCTCCTTACCTGTGTGTAAGTGTGCATGTAAAAATAAAAAGTAAACTAACCTTTGAAGAACGAAAAAGCAGAGACAGGATATCTGTGTGTGATTCCAAGGCACTTAGAAGAGCAATAGAAACAAGAAAAGCTTATTATTCTCTGAAAAAAAAACAAGAACAATTTAATGAACCTCTTCATTAGCTGAGTGAATGAGTTGACTGGTTAACACAATCAGAATTCGTTTAAGTTTACTAACTAGGTCATAGCAAGGAAATATATCAGCATATGGAATCAGAGAATTGCTCTAGTAAAAATATAAATTTAAAAGTGTGTATTTTTTACTTGTGAAGTACATTATGATAAACAGTACAAAAAAGAATCCAGAGTGGTCTATATTCTATAATCACATTTGTCATATGTGTTTAAATCTGAGATGAATGATCTTCCTGAATTTCAGGTAGTGGGTGAGACTCCATATGTTTCATTGGAATATCACATATATTTCTCATCAGTGTGACATTGCGGGTTTTCTTCCTTTTCTTTGAAGGGAAATATCTGGGAACAAATTCTGAGAATACCCTTTCTCCTGGAAATAATTAATGCTGTCCCTTTCATCATCACGGTAAACATATTTGAATTCATACATTTACACATTGCACTTTTACAGCTGCACAAATACTCTTAATTTTTTTAAAGTAAACTGGAATCTTAGATGGATGATGAGTTTGTGCCTACAGGAAGAGAAATTTGTCAACAACAAGATTGCCACTTAAGTGAAGTAATAATACAGATCACTTTCCTCTTCGATAGGGCACAAACAGAACCAAACCCCTCTAACTCAAACTACATCACAACCAATAAAATAAACCATCTGGCTATAAAAATACAAGAATCTCATGTCTGCAGTGAAATCTGACTGTTCTTATTTTATTGAATTATCTTGCATGCAGTTAAACACACACGAAGAAAAAAATGTTATTTAAAACCATATCTCACACTAGAAACACATTAATAGTAATTATTTTTCCCAAGTGTTTCATTGCTGCTTGAATAGAAAAACTATTCCTCAGAAAATTCCTAGAAAAGCTGCTAATTAATTTGTTAATTTTTCTTTCAGATTTTCTGGCCAGTCCTAAGAAACCTGTTTATTCCTGTATTTTTAAATTGTTGGCTGGCAAAGCATGCTTTAGAGAATATGATTGTAAGTATGCAAAGGAAATAAATATTTTAGAGTTTCTCTTTTTTTTAGTATATTGTCTTTAGTGGGATTTTGGCAGTACAGTCCAATCTTAATAGGAAGCTAACCAGATCTGCATTTAGATTATACAAATGGTCAGGCATTACTAAACTGCTTTGCATCAAAATTAGAAAAAAAATAAGACATGAAATGAAATCTCAATTAGTATAAATTGTTACTGTGCCAGTAAAGGAAATGGCAGTGGATGGTTCTTTTGCTACTCTGCCATTCATGCACAATTGCAGGGAACTCAACTGTTAGGCCTTAATTGGTCCTTGCAGCCTGTAATTTGTGAGCTAGACATGAGCAGACAGACCTTAAGGCAGCTTGCAATAGTATCAGAATTGTGCCAGGATGAACAAAGGACTAGTTAAATAATCACAGAATCACAGCTGGCTCTTTTGCACCCTTCTATATTATCAGCAAATTCTAAGTGCATTTGAATGAGTGCATTTCTGTCAGGGCACTCTATAATTCCTCTACAGAATCAGCTCATGGCTTATTAATTCAAACCCCAAAATAACACCTATTTTCCATTAATACAGAATGATCTGCACCGAGCCATCCAACGCACACAGTCCGCAATGTTTAACCAAGTCCTCATTTTAATATCTACCTTATTATGTCTGATCTTCACTTGGTAAGTGGTCAAGACCTCTTTATTTTTATTATATATGTATATATTGGCTTTGTTTTCTTTACTACATGGTGATAAAAACTTGTGGGGACCATGAATTGAAATCAGAAGTGTAATGTACTTCAGTGGAAGTGTTAACTAACAGTTGGTACTGCTGAGGTCTAGATACACTGGATTTGGAAACAGCATGTGCATAGGTGGGAAAGGGACTCACATTCTCCCTCTAAAGAAAGTACAGATGATGCAAAAACACAGGATAAAGGAGTAGGGGAGAATTCACACATGTACCAAGAGTGCAATCTCAGCAGAAGAGCCACTTAGATTTGAAGAGTACCAACAGAATTATATTGGCCCATACCAAGGTCACCTTCCTCTGACTGGTGGGACACAGAAAAATATGCAATATCTCAGCCTGAACACTTTGACCAAGTCAGATTTCTGTAAGGAGTACAAGGGATTATTAACAGCTTTTAATAATCCAGATTACATAAAGTGTAGAATTAATCTAGAATGCTGATAGTAGTATGTTCAAACAACTAAAATGTGTTTCTCTGAAGAACAGTTTGCTGAAAGACCTTCAAAACCTTAAATTTACATGAGTTTGGGAAGCCAGGAGAACAAGCTGAGGGCATGAAATACAAGTATACTTGGTTAATGAAATTCATGAGCTGCAGGTTATTGAAGGCTGGGAAATGATCTACTGAAACCCCACTTGATTGTCCCATTTTTTATATTATGTCTTAGGGATCTGCTGTTAACCAGGGCTGGAGGCAGTTAAAGTAGGCTACGTGAGTCTTTGGTCTGGTTGTAAAGTAGCTCAATGGCTTACTTAACCTACAGAATTTTGGCATCATTAGTGCCTGGGAAGTGAGTATCAGGACCACAAGATGGTGTGCAGGGGGTACAAGATGGTGTACAAGGGGACAGTAAATCGAGAAGATGGTTCTGTGTGGAAAGGCTAAATCACCTGTATTTATTTTGCCAGACAAGATGCCTTTAGGTCAGCCCACTGATAAAGTTTGCTCTGTCATTTTGGGGACAGTGATTTGATTTTCTCTTACTTTATCTCTCTAGCTTGCTTTTCTGAAAGTCACTATTATGTGCTGCCTAACGCTTTTGGTAATAACAGTGTGAAATGACACATGGCCTTTTCCAGTCTTGTCCCTCTCAGTCCTTTGTTCAAGAAGAGGAGTTTGCTCTAGCCAGCAGCTAAATGAAAGGGCCAGTTTTACCCTTTGTCTTAGGGCCATGCATCTGTATCATGAAAATGCTGCCTGTTCTATACAGTAATGAATTTTTGTGATATTTAATTTCCTATTGAATATTATGGCCCTTTAATACAACATTTTATATAAATAAGGAACAATAGTTGAACAAGAATACATAAAATCCTATCACTGTTGGCCATTTTTAATTGACTCTAATTTTGCTTTTTAATTTTTTACCATATAGGGTGGTATTAAATAAATTTTCAAATTAAGTTTTACCATAACTAGCAGAAAACCTGCAGAAAAGTAATTAAATTTCAGCTAACAAATCTTCAGTAAACCCATGATTTGCATCTTCACATGAGAATCCTACAAACGGTGGTTACACACATAAATACATTCCAATTTATGCCTTACAACTCAGATGTAAGCCTTCTGATGAAAAGTTAAAAAAATTATCAAGGGTTTGCAGGATTTTTAGATAGCATTATTTAAGCTGTCCTTTGCACTCAGAATATGGTAGAAGAAAGACTCCTTCATATTTTTTATACAGTTGACAGTTATCAATATTATTACAGAACAAACAGTAATCACACCAAAATTTATGCTCTGCTCAACTCTTGGATCTTTGGTGATAATTGTTTATGGATTGGGGGGCGGAACTCATTTGCAGATCAATAAATTCATAAGACCAGTTCCATGTATCCGTAGGTTACAGATTACATACAGGATTTTTTTTCCCTTTTCTTCTGACTTCTAAACCAGATTAGGCTATCCAATAGTTTTTCTTTCTTTAAATATCTCAGTGGCCTTGTAACCAGAGCAATTATACATCTACTAAAACGTGTGTACTTCTGTATGACAGATTGTTCAGCAGTTACTATTGATGGAGTTCTAGTGAAAGTTACAGACCTAGTCAAAATATATGTTGTGTCACTTAGCTAATGGATGTTTGCACTTGTTTGTCAAATGGAATACTAATTATTTCTGTAAACTGTACAAGACGACAAGTAACAGTGAATGACTATTTCAGGCATCTTTCTGTGACACAGTGAATCATCTATTAAGACTTATTTTGAATTTTAAAGTGGTGTTAGTTATATACCACCAGTGCAGAAGGATTAATTTGTGCAGAAGGTGGCTACAAACTGTTTGACATCTATTTTTTTTCATACTGAAGCCTGCACAAACTTTGTTTATGCTTTCATTGAAAGCTCACTGAGATTAATCAACATTTTTTACACTTCAATGCTTTCAGCATCAGAAAATAAGGATGTTTCCACACAATAATTTACAGAGTAAATGTAGAACTGTAGCCTCAATGTTGATTACACAGTCACAATTGTCATCTGAAAGAAACAGTAAGTTGCTTGCAAGGATGGAAACAAATCCAGACAATGATCTAGTCTAAACAAGACACATCAAGACCTTACGACTTGGAACACTACGTCAAATCATTAGACCCCAACCAACCAAGAAGGGATTAATCACACAAAATATTAGAGAAAAAAAGCCATCTCGGTAGTCCAGTTCCCCTCTTTATCAATAAGAAGATACCTGTGCCTCAGAAGGTGATCTGAAGGGAGCTAAATCACCACACAGAGGTCTGGACTTCTCCACCCTTCTGTGTGGATTTTATAAGGAGCCTCCAATGGCAGTTCTCCAAGAAAGATGCCTGGCCTTAAGTGGGATGAAGAGTGTTGGTGGATTATGTAATGTAAAATAAAATGTGGTTTTTTGGGTCTACAGTTCTGTCTGTGGTGCTGTGCTTTGTTGTACAGCAGTGTCAGCGCTCAGGACCAATCACAGTCTGATTTAGAGAGGTTTTCTGCATTCAAGGACAGCACAAGATAGAACTGTGATTCTGTCTTTTAAAACCCAGTGATTCTAAAGTGGTAAAGCACATAAAGTCACAGGACTTTACAGACTAACAGACTACACAGGAGTTGCAGAATTTAAATCCCAGAATATTAGACAACATTAATTGAAAGTTCTAAATAACTGTTAATAATACAAAATAAATGACTCGACTATTACAAGCATCCCACAAAGTACTGAGATAATAATGGTTGCACTTTTCTGTCCCCGGAACAAAGCAGATCTGTCAGGAGCTTGCTTCTTTCAAACAAGGGCTCTCTTTTCTGTTTTGAAATACCCCTATGTGGTGCTCCGCAAAGCTAAGCAGATAGCTGTAGAAGTAGGCCAGGTAGCAGCTGCAGTCCCTGGCACACCCATTGCAGCAGCCCAGCCCAGCCTGCCCTTGCCCTGCTCCCCAGGTGCTGCAGTCAGGGCAGCCTGCATGGGCACTGTTCCTGTGCATGTGTACAGTTAGAGCTGAGCGCTGTCTCAGACACTCCCTAACACTTCCTTATGTGACAGAACAATAACAAGGCTGTGCGGCTTCTGGAAGGTCAAGAGCAAAACATTTCTTGAAATAGCCATTTGTTATTTGTGAGCAAAGAACCTATAAATTCAATTAGAGTTTATGTGAAATACTGCCTTCTGGGAAAAACTGTGCTGAACACAAGGGCAACATTCTCGTCAGCTTTGGTAGGAAAAAACATATTGTGTATAGAGTTTATCTTTTTTAGGTGCAGAAATTTGTAAGGTGGCTTTGCTAAAATCTGCTGTGTAAGAAGCATGTGAAAACAGTGTTGACACAAAGAGTTGCCAATCTAGATTATTTAAATGAAACAAATTCAGATAAAACTCTTAGTGTTTCTTTTGGAATACGAACTTATGGGATGGGCCACACTTTTTTCACCTTTTCTAGCACAGAGGACCAACGCTTACATCCATTTGATTAGAACTTAACAGCCAAAGCCTTTCAGAAGATGAGCAAGTATAATGAAAAATGAAAATGACAGAATACCATAATACCCACATCTCATTTCTTTGATTAATTCCTTTTCTTTTTTCTATGCCACTTTTGTATTGTGACAACACAGTAACATTACCATATACGATTTCTTTTCTTTATTGACAGTGAGGTATTGGAAATAGCACATTCTAAAAAAAATACTTTTACATGTTTAAATTCAAGAGTTCAGATCCTAAAAAAACATATGTGTGATTAGTGCCGTTGAAGAGTGCTGCTGTAAGAATATAGGATAAGGATGTGTGCTGTCAAAAAACTGGTTAGTTCTTGGTGAAAGGCAGATCAGAAATCATGTGTATTACAGGGAGAGCAGAAGTATTGAAGCCCAATCAGAAGTCTTTTTGGCTTCCCATCAAGCATAGTTTCTATGGAAACCCAGATAATTATACAGTGATTTTCATGCTATTTTAGTTATTAATTTGGTAGTGACATAATATTTCCTTTGTTAATCTTTTTAGATGTTTCTACATAGTTATTTCTAAAATAATTAGGTCAGCATCTTTCCCATGCCTCATGCAGGGAATTCTTTGTGCAACTGATGTAATGGAATATTTAAAACTAGACAGACAGCAGTGAAATTAATAACAATTTGAATAGCCCATTTAGTGTGGTCTGTGGAACAAAGTCATAAAGGTTAGAAAGTTCAATCTAAATTATCTTCTTAGTGTGAGAGATACATTTGTAGTTGTCTTCTTCCTAAAATAAAAAATGATCAGATAGACTAAATGATATCTCAGAAAGCTGCCCTTCACCAAGCCTCTCTAGAATGGAGTATCAAGAACAGATTATTTACAAGCAAATCTGCCTATTTTATATATATAAATACTAAATTAAGCCAGTAAACAATAGGATTGAGAGATTTCTGTTGTTTTATTTCACCCTACAAAATAAGTCAGTGCTTCACATACTTGTGATCTTTTCAAGTTACAATCAAACTTCACTGATTTTCTAGCACAGACTGCCAATTATTTATTAATCTGAAAAGCAGTAGTTCCAAACTGAATTTAGATAGAGGTGGATAAAGTTAAATTTGAGTAAATTTGAGAGACAAAATAAACTTACTCACTTATTAGTTCTCTATTGTTGTACCACACAATATTTCAGTATTTCCTACAGTGTATACCACCACATTATAAGTCAGGTAAATCATCCTTTGACAGTTAATGTGATTGCAATTTCACAGTCTAGTAGTGTAAATCAATATTTTAAATTGACACTAGGAAGCATTTTCAGCCTGTCTGGCAAGACCTTTACTCTTTGTGGGAGTTAGACAGTGAATTACTTTCCATTCTGAAAGTTCCAGCCTCTCTCCTGTGAATCATCTTTGATCTTTCCCTTCTAATAGTTTTTTTCTGCCACATGAAGGGACTGAAACTTCAGTAATCAGAATATGAACATTTAAGTAAAGTATAAAAATAGATTCAAAACCAAACTCCTGCCCAAGAAGGAGATAAAATTTCTCAGGTTCTTTCCCAATGTTTCCTCCAATACGTTTCATGGGATATAAAAATGTCTCTCAAATACCAAATGCTGCTAATATTTACATCAATAATATTTTTATGAAAGATGCATTGAGAATATTAGAGAGACACAATATTTTGGAAAACATTATGCACTCTGAATATACCATTGGGAGAACAATTTTTTGGCTTTTGTTATCATGACATCTTGTAATACAGTAATAATATTGCCAGATACCATGACAGGCAGAGGTTGTTCTGGCAGCAAAGGCCAATTACCATTATAAATGGAAGAAAAAGTAAATGATATTGAGTAATAGAATATTAGAACTGTTAGAAATACAATTCTACAAGACTGCATCTCCATGGTATCCTTTCTTCAGGATTCATACTTTGGTGTTTGTGGGATATAATAAAATCAAGCTATTGCTAATATTAATTAATTCAAGGTCGCCAACACATGTAGATCAACACACAAAGTTCCTCAAAGTTAGTCTAAGTGCACTCCTGTCCTGGCTCGTTTTTCAGGAACATAGCACAAGGAAGAGTGACTCTAAGGAGCATGCAAAGTCTTAGTAAAATTAGAACTAAAACTACCAAAGTGTGCTTTAATTTTCTGTGTCAGAATGGGGGTTTTGGAGTAAATCTAAAAGTGATTATTGCAAGAACAAGGACAAGTAAGGAATGTCAAAGAAAAATATTCCATTAAAAGTAATACTGTATTTCAATATGTGCAATATGCATTTCAGATATGTATGTCTTCAAAAGTATCAGCGCTTGAAAAAGATCCACAGGAAAAATGCAGTCAGGGAGAAGGATTTGAGGATTAAGACACAGGGAGCTAGGGAGGTAAACTCAACAGGCATGTAAATTATTAGAATGTGGAGTTTCTACTAAGCTTTCCATTGGTTTGTAAACACACATTCACACATACAGACAGACTTAAACTTGTGGGAAAATATAAGTATTATATATGCAAAAGATGAATGTTACCATCATAACCGGGGTGACAAGAACAACTTATGTAAAATAATATGCTAGAATGAAAGTTGATGTGGAATATAATGAGGGTCTGCAGGATGAGAAATACTCTATCAGCATATTGGTACCAAAAATCTTAGATTCTGCTTTGGTTTTGGGAGGACTTAAATAAAAGCACGTAAAGTTCCCCTTAAATGGGCAATTCCGTACATAAAATAAGTATTTAAGACCTATGTCTTCCACCTCTTTCATAATAGGAAGGCTTCATTTTATCTTGGCAGTAAAAAGAAAAACCTGATACTCACATGTTGTGGTTGAGAATCTTCTGTCATTTCAGACAGTAGCAAATAGAACGCCACATGTAACAGCGATGACTATTGTCAATGGCTGGCAGCAAACCATCATCACTCACAGTTCTTGGCTCAAAAATGAAGTTGTCATTAGCATGCAGACCTAAAAATATATATATATGTATTTTCCATTGACTGATTCATTAGCCTGACAAACTAGTTTACTTTACAAAGATTTGGTGTTTGTGGTGGTTTATGCTAAAACATTAAACTGTATTATTAGATGCTGTGAGTTATTCTGGTTCTCCACTGAGCTGTAACTCATTGTGCTGATTTGTGATCAGCAAAACTCTTCAGTGATTTGTTTGCTTTTATTGTCTGTTTCACATTCCAACTGTATTTTATGGGTGTGAAGTTTAGCAAAGTTCATATTTCTCAAATCAGAAAGTGAAGAGTTAAAAAAGATGTTGATATAACTTTGGCCATACTAACAGAACTTGGCACCAGCCACCAGGAACTATTCACTCACACTCTGTTTGTATTAGGCATAACTTAAGGGAATGTTGAAAGGAGGCTTTGGCAGAGCTCAGGTTGTGATATGAAATCATCTAAAATGAAGAATTTTAGTGCATTTACAATGAATTTTAAAAGAAAAAAATCACTTCTAAAATTATTTTTAAAAGAAAAGAAATTACCTTCTGTGTATTTGGTATTCCATTAGAAATTACTATAATTTTTAGACAGCTATTTTTCAAAGAAGTGAAGACTAGAGGAACAGTCGGCCATACAGTGTCACACCTGGGTTATACAGATGAAAACATGTGTAAATGCCCATGGATTCCTCTAACTCACCTGTGATACTCTTTCCATGAGCCATGGGTCCCATGCCAAAACCATGATAAAATATAGCTGTTTCTGCAAAGAAGGAGAGCATATATGCAACTTTAAGCTTCTATTTGATTTCCTTGCTGTACCTGTGTTGCCCGGATCCATCAAACCCCCCTGGCAAGCTGCAAAGGTGTCTGTGTATTACTGGTCGGATTTTTCTCCACTGTTGCTTAGACTGTAGTCATCCTCCCATTTAAAAATCAATCTATCACTTGTCACTATCTTTCACAATCTCTAGAGTTCTTCACAAAAAATAGGATGATGGTGACCATGTCCCAAGATTGGAACAAGCTCCTAAGAGCTGGGAGGAATCAAAGGAATGAAGCAAAAGCATTGACATGGAAGCTGCAGCTCTGACAGTAACTAGTAGCCTTTATTCTTTCCTGTACAGGCAACCCCACTGACAGGGGCACCAACAACTTACAACACCTGTGTGTATGAAGGAAGCCTATATGATGGCAAATATGTACACATAGCAACCAAAATCTTGAAGGCAAACACTCATAATGATAACAAAGACCATTGACGAGTCAGTGATTTCAGAGCACAGCTTGAAATGTGAGCAGGGTACACCACTGCCCTCATGTGATCTGGCTGCAGCCTTTTACCTTAAGCACTACATTTGTAAAGTTTTCCACAAGGGAGAACAATAGAAAGTTTGCCATTGCCCAAAGTCCTCACCCACAGAGGTGTGTTTTATCTGACATCCAGAGACGCAGAAATCAGATACATCCATCTAACCTGTGACTTGGAGAACAAACCTGCCTGCTTGCTTGATTTTAGCAAACAGAAAGGGGTTACCACATTTTAAAATAGCACAACCTTATAATTTAAACAATATGAAGTGCTGTTATTCTCACTGATACTTTCAGTTATTCTTAAAAACGCTAGATAATGTGCTTATAGTTATGGCATGGCTTCTTAAACATTCATTTCATAAAAATACACAGATCTACTTAAAAGGTAAATAATAGTGCAGTAATAAAATTGAAAACAGATTAGTTAACATGCTCATTTAAGTTATCATAAAGCTTTTGCATTCACTGATCTATAAATATTCATCTGAAAGAATGAACTCCTTATTGCAAGTGTAAACACTGTCCAATAGAAGGAGCTCATCAGATCACTCTGTGTTTCTTCATACTTGTAACATTCCACAGTGGTCTTCACTTGGGCTTTTTGAAATGCTCAAGTAATTCCATCGTATTCCATCTGTCTCCTCTTCATATGTGCAAACCTCTCTCCTTTGTTCTTGGAAAGATTATATAAAGCACAGCAAGCAGCTGCCATGAGAAAGAGAGATTTCTTATCAGTTTCTAGCCTACATGTCTGGGTCTTCTATTTATTCATCTTTTAGTCTTCCAAATGCACATTCTGTTGTTTTTCTCAAGAAGTGCTTTTCTCCCTTTTGGGTGCCTCATAAAAGAATCCATAAGCTCAGTAAACATTTGAGAAGTTGTTTCTAGTAAATGAGATGCCATGACTAGTTTTCCTTGCTTTGGTTATACATCACATACAAAAATAGTGCTCCATGGAATAGTCACCCTCCAAGCTAGACTTGCAGGACCCAGAATTGCAAAGGTAGAATTTGTGAGGCAGGTAGCCCATGATTCAAGGGGGTCTCAGAGCTCAGGAAGAGTCCACTTCCTGATACCTGTTTTAGTTCTCCACCTCTCCTAATGATGAAAGTTACCATTTTTATCATTGTACCGTGGAGTCCTTTTAGATAATTGGAGATGAAAACAAATGTGAATGAAAATTTCTGGGAAACAGATGAGTTTAGTGCAGACCATGAGGGTTGGCTGCAATAGTGTTTTGAAATATTGTGAGTGGTATGAATAAGATATGAATAAGACAAGCAGAAAACAATTTCTTCCACGTTTACAAGTAAAATTCTCTTCTGACAGAGCTTGGGTATAACTCTGCAACAGAATTTCTATGGAAATTTAAGCTGGGAAAGAAAATGTTGCTTGCAGGCTTTCCAAAGGGCTGCACCCCTCCTGGCTGTGGTTAAAGGGGATAAGACAAGTGGTATCTGCATTGAGTGTCTTGCAAGTTTTAGACCATCCAGCCTGGATTTGCTATTGGTTTGTGTTTCACAGCAGGACAAGCAGTGCAAGAAAGACCATTCTTCCTGAATATTTCTTATCTGTTAATTTCTAAGAAATTCTTTTTTGTTTATGGTGTTAGCAACCCAGAAAATGTTGTAACTGCAGTAAGGTAACTTGGCTTCTCCTGGAGCAGTTTTTTTTAACAGCAGCAATGAGAGCAGCAGGAAGCAGGAGCACTCAAAGTGCAGATAGATGAGAGGCTGTCAAGTAGATGTAAAAATGGATGAAAGTGTAAGGAAGATCCTTAAAAATCAAATGAAAAGGCAAAATCTGAATTTTGACTTAATAAAATGAAATCCATTTGTCATTAAAATGTGCTATGATTGAATTAGTTTGAGGATTAACAAAAGGTTTCTGTCAGTATCTTGTAGAATATTCTGCATACTGGGTTAGTTTTTTCTTATGCACATTTAACAAATATTCAGATAATGAATCTTTCAATTGTTAGTTCAATTTGATTGAGGGAGTGTGGGTGGTTTGCATAACAACTGTTACACCCTAAGAATGTTTCAAAACTATTGCAAGAAACATTAAACATGATGTTCCAAAGCATAACATATTGGGTGTATTAAGTTAGAAGTTTGCATTCAAATTTTCCAGCACAACACATATATTTTTTGAATATTATAAATAGATTACTTAATTAATCTTCCCGAGAAGGAAAGGTATGTGATACCACCTAATTCTGTACCACCTTGAAGGTGAAAAGTATCTGGTGGTTAAGTATTGACTGCTTGCTTCTGTTTGCTCACTGGTTACTGACTCCTTGTGTGAGCAATGCAGAACCTCAGGCTCCAGCAGGCTCTCAGCTGCCAACAGTATTAATGCAATGAAGCGGAATTGCCAAAGTTTACTTCATTTACCATCAAAGCTCTGGGGCAGACTGAAAGCACACAAAAATACAGGTAGTTCTTTGGACTTACAGACTGAAGTGTGTACAGACCTTTTTATGGAAGTACAGAGCTGAATGCTGCCCACAGTGGGCTCTGTTTGTGCAGTCTCAGTGACCAGAGTTGTTTAATTGCAGCTCCACTTCTCCTTTCACAAAACACAGCAGCGGCAGTAGAAAGGTTCTCACTGAAATTCAACAAATATTTATATACAGTTGGTCATTTCATAATATCCTATTCTGCTTAACAAGATGTTCTTCAGTTTCTGGAAGTCACATGAGTTCCTAGAGGAAGAGTTTATTTTTATAAGTTGAGCTTTTGCAACCATTAGCTGATTCTGGGGAAGGAAAATGCTTAGAAAAGACCCCATGGATAAATAATAATCATATCACCAAACACCATCATTTGGGATAAAGACACAATTGGAATACAAACAAAGGTGCCCTTTCCAGTTGAAGGGAAATTCAGAATTCATTTCTGACATGGCATTGCAATGTAGTGAAAGTTCTGCATCCTCACGAAAACTTGTGTCCAAAGTTCCAAGTTTGATAGAAAGCCTGTTGAAGTAATCAGAGTCTTTCCCTTCACTATAGTGATTCTGAAAAAAAAAGGAGAGTGTTGGATGCCAGCACATATCTGGAAAATAGAAGAACTCACATTGGACTGTCTGATGAAGTGGCATTAGAGTTGCAAAAATAACTGGGACTTCTTACAACATTAACTTTGTCCTTGAATATTAAGAAGCCACAATGTCCAGCAGGATGTTTGTGTCCAGTCAGGGGACACGTTTCAGCATGATCTGCTGCATTCGTAGGATCAGTTGATGCCAACTAAGAATAGCATGTTTTTCCTGGACTTGAGTCATTCCCATAGTTTTAATGCCTTCTATGTGGAATGAAAGGTGAAAATAGGAAGTTCTCATTGTAATTGTTAAATTTGATATATTTTACAAGATATAATGTAGCAGATTCTGTCATTTTAATTTTGAAAATTGTACATCTAGTTAAATTAGACCTGGTTTTTTCTATTTTAATATTGCTTATAGAAATTTGCTTTTAAGAAAATAAATTAGGAAAAACACAGGCTTTAAAAAGACCTGAGAAAGCACCACAAGGCTTGGAAAAAATTGAAGCATTTGGTTTTTAGGAAGTTAAAACCTCAGCTTCAGGGTGTCTGGATGGATCTGACATTTCATTACTGGTCAGAGTATATTCTTATTGTCTCTTCACTCTTTTAGTTGCTGCAGTTTCTGCTAATCCCTTGTTCTTTGCCTCTGCTTATTTACACAAGGATCAGGGGCTCTGTCAGAAAGCACTAGGTTTTCAGGTCACAGATAATGTGATCAGCAACACCTTCACCTCCTGTAAGGACTAGATTACACAGCTCAGGGGTGTCTCATAGGAAAACAGTCATAAAATTCAGAGGACCTGTGTTGACATTCAGAAGGCAACGGGCATGTTTCCATATGAAAAAATTCTACTTTAATGTCACTCCAGTTATATTCAAGCCAGAGTTTGGGAAGTGTAAGTTAGTGATTATATGGATACTTAATTCTACAATTGCTTTGCCAATAATGTTTAATTTTAAAAGATGGGACAGAGCTGCATCTGGCTCTACATGAATGCTCTAGAAAAGGCTGAACACCCCACAGAGACAATTTCTAACATGAAAAACTGTCTTCCTCTGTACAAAGCAGGGCATTCTCCAGATACAGCATTAGTCCCAACATCACATTCAGTTTGAGTACTTAAAACTATTAAGCACCAGCTTACTATTGACATCTTTGGCAAGTAGTGAGCACCTTTTGCTGATTTTAAGATCTCTATGCATTTATCAGACCACTTAGAGATGTTACATGCCTTCTAGAGTGAGACTGAAGTATGAACTGTTCCACTTTATTTTGGTGTAAAGATTGAGGAAGTTTCCTTAAGCAGATAGTTACAGCCACTGTAGTGGTAGAATGTGTCTCAAATGCCTGTCTGTGTATTTCCTGGGAAGCCAACATAGTTCTTTTCTTCAGTATTTAGCTATACTTGAATTTTGCCCATAGATCTTTGCTACAGTTGGTGGTCTGTCAACAATTTTGCTGACCGATGGTCCATTCCAATCCTTCTCATAAGGAAAAAAAGTTGTGATAGTATATTAAAATAATATAAACAGCAACTGGCAGTACAGAACAATCCTATCACTGGAATTTAATTTGTAATTTGTTCTAACCACCATTCTGTGGTAGGAGATGAGGAAATTGCAGAGTGTGTGGTGTTTGAGACTGCTGGGGACACTTGCTTAAGTAGAATTGCTGTCTTTGGGAGTTATTTCAGGTGTAACTTCTGTAGTATATAGGCACTGAGCTCTTACCACAGAACCACACTGAATCTGATAAAATTAATCCACGTTGATTTCAACATATTCATTAGTTAGTCTCTGCAGATAAAATGTGGCAAGTTGAAGCTCAGAGTTCCAAATCCAAAGAAAACAATGCTGTTGCCTAGCTTGTTACCTAATCCTGAGCACACATAAGCAGCTCAGACTTTTCGTTCAGCATCTGGTGCGTTAGTTTAGACCTCAAGAAGTTGTACCTGTAAACAATCATTTTCTCTAAAAGTAAAAATAAAAATGTAGAAATCAAACGAATTTGTCAATGCTGAGAAATGAAAATATAAAGTGATATCAAACAGATTATAAACAATTGATTATAAGGGTGGTTATTGTAGAGTATTTGCAAATTACTATCCAAATGATTCTTGTTATGTCCATTTTTAAGACATGCTTCTGCAGCATGACGAAAATCTGACAATTTCAGGGGTTATTTTACTCTGCAGCATTTATTTCTGTTCCGCATATGGAGATAGGTTATTTACAAACACTAGTTTGCTTTGGCATATAAATACTCAAGCAAACAAAGATTCCTGGAACTGGAAAGAAAACTTCCAGTAAAGCAAAGATTGAACTCTGAAAAGTTCAAATAATACCTAAACTAAACATTACTAATCTTCAGAGATTACATGTTATTCTCTTTACTTTTTTTTTCTCAAGTGCAGTTTTAGCAGAGTATTTAGAGTTGTACTTCTGTTCTCTGTAAGTTTGTAAGACATTTTCTGATAGGCACATTCTGTGTACTGATTATTACAGTGCTTCATGTTCTGCACAAAACCAAGCTGCTGTGAGCATTGCCTTTACTGAACATTCCCTTCTGTGCAAAATCATTACTTTCATCCAGGGATGACCAAAGAAATTATTGTTTCTTCAGGGGATGAAAGAGGAAGAGGAAGCAAACAAGAAAAAAGGAGATGAAAATACCACTAAAAATCTGAAAACAAGCAAAAGATGAAGCTCAAATTACTGCACTTTTCATTATGTCAGTAAAAATAAGAAAGTGGACAAAAACATATACATTGTTGCATGCAGTATTTATGCGAAAAGTAATGCTTAATGCTTACTTTACAAGAAAAAAAGAAGCCAATATTACTATTGATATAAAGACTTAGGTTCCATTAAAAGCTGTCAGTAAGATGTGGGGAATGGAATAACTAACCCTCGTGGCCTTGGCTTCATGGCCAGCCACTCACATTGCCCTGCACTCCCTGTGCAGTGTGAGCTGGTAAGCCAAACACATGGGGACGTGCTGTAAACTCAGTCTTTAAAGGCATTGATGAGGAGATGGAAGTGGAATATTCCTGGGGAAGCAGCAACAGAGGCAATATTTTATTTGTTAATTAGACTCACATAACATCGTGTCTTGAAAGTCAGGTTTTTCTGCAGTTTTGTGATCTCTGGCTGTAGTAAGGACAAATGGCAGAGCACCAAAACACACAGTGAAAGTAAGACTTGGTAACCTGATTTTGGATTTATCATACCCTTGTTTTCAGGATTAGGGCTTCAAGTTTGGTAGAACTGCAAATGAGGTGCAGATAATTTTGAGGAAAGAAACTAATTTGATCGACAAGTTGTTGAAGAGCTGAATTTCTTCTTCAGCAAAGAAGGAATAGCTCCCATGTCATACATGATATTAATATTGTCAACTAAATGTGAAAAGCCCTGGCTCATGCCCACTAAGTTCAATGAGAAACATCTTGAATCCACAATATCTTGGCACATTATTTTGATGGCTTCATGATATATACCTTATTTCACCTAAGCTAAAATATGTTGGGGTGGGCTGGCTATGGAAAACTGGTGAATAACAATAATAAACAAGAAAATAACTCGTTCATCAAGACCTGTGTGTTCCTACCAGCAAGCTATTAAAAAAATTGTTAAGGCTTTACAAAAAGAACAAAAAAATGAAGAAACAATTCTATTTCCTTGAAAATATAAAAATTAGGAAAAAAAGCCTCCAAAAACCAGCCTGAAGGTACCATTTTTTTTGTACATTTTAAATCATTCTGTCAGATACAAAGAATAAAAGTGACCCTTTTGTATATAAAAGCATCAAGCAATTTCAGAGGCATCAGCACTAGAAAAAATACATTTCTACTAATGATAGAATCATGCATTATGCTTCAATACAACCTCATCTGTAGATATTTAATACACTGAGTGGAGTGGTGTAATACTCCTGTTACGTGGGAGCCGTATCAGTGGCTCTGTGTAATTGCTGCTTTCCTGAACCTTGGGATCTTAATTCCTGAAGTCAAGGTCATATGTTTTAGGGGATATACCCACAAAATAAACTAAAGAGAGGAAAATGCACCAAGGTGATTAGGAACAATAACAATAAAGAATTAAAAATCCATCATCATTCTGCTTTCAAAACTACCTGTAACTTATGTGAATATTGTTATTAAAATAGCTTCTTTTTCTATACTTTGATGCCTCTACAGTATATTTCATTATTTCAAATTAATACTGGAAGAGGCTTCAGCTGAAAAACTTCCTTGGTCTGAGATCAAAAGAAAGCTTCATTAGCATAATTTCTTACAGTCCTTCTGTTACTATTTTGAGGGACAAAAATATAATTATCCTTTTTGTTAAAAAAAAAAGCGCCAACAGAAAAACTGTGAACATAGTGAAATTATGGAAGATCTAGATTACAACTCCAGTGAAAAATGTGGGATGAGTTGGATGACTATAAATACCAGTTCTGACTGAAGCAGGAAACTTAGGCAAACAACAGGGGAAAAAACCCCACCCTTTTTAGGACATTTTGAGATGTGTGAAAACTACAAATGCTAGAACTGAGAAAAGGAAACTGGGAATTTGATCCATATGTTCTGGAAATGCCACTGCCCACAGCTAAATTATTTTTGGAGAACAGAACAGAGAACAGAAGAACAACTGCTAACACTGTTATAAACACAGGGTCTCCCTGGTGGTGCAAAGATCTTGCCATGGCAGAGATTAATGAGTGACTGTTACCATCTGGATAACATATATGAAGAAATAATATTTAATATGTTCTAGAATAATTACTAAGGCATATGATGTAATTTGTCAATGATTTATCTAAATCTCTGAAAAGAAATCTTTCTGCTAACTCCAAGGGGAAAAACCACTATTCACGGTGGTTTACACATTGATTTTTTTTTTTAATATAGGTGAGTATAATTAAAAATCCTGAATTGATCTAAGTAATTCTATTCTATCAGAGAAGATCACATTTTAAGCTTGGAAAGCTCTTTATTGTGGTATACGTTTACAAAGGGAAATCTTTTTAAAATCTGCACCATATAATCTGTGGACAGATTCTCCTACTGCTTTTCAGAACCAAAAGCACATCATGCTGATTACAAGAGAAATGATTACGAGTTAACTTGGCCTATCACTTACTTGTTCCCAGGAACGTGTGACTGGAAGGGATGAACTTCACCCAAGTCCCATATTTCTCTTGTGTACTTTTAGTGAGCAGACTCTTCTCACCAATTGTCATCTTCCACTTTCTACCTCAAGGCTGGTCCTGGATGCTTTTCCTCTGCCAATTCAGTAGCCTGCAATTCTCACATTCTAGTTTATTCTAGACAGTCAGTACCCATTTGTACCAGCAGTATCCTTCTGGTATGCAACACAGGTAGCTCACACCAGTCACTCTTGTCACAGAAAGGGACAGAGACCAACAAAAAGTGAGATAGATTTAAAGAAAGCAATATGTACATTTTTCATGGCCATGCCAGCAAACTCTCCTTGAAAATGTTGAAAGATATCTATAAAAAAATTTGAATGGTGGCAGCTATATACCATCTGTTTTGTTCTGGTTTAGAAAGGAATTGCATCAATCCATGATGTTCTATATACCACCTCTCCCTCTCAACAGCCACTAAGCAAAGCCTAGCAACAGTTGTGCCTATCATATTGGAATAATCAAAAAATGAGTTTCTTTTATTACAAATGATATTTGAAAATTATATCAGTAATGCAGGTCTGGTCTGATACTAATTTTTACTCTTCTTTGAAAAAATGTCTAGGCTAAGCAATTTATGAATTATGAATTATTATGAAAGTAAATAGTTCTCTGCACATATCATAAACAAGCTTGAACAGTTTTTATTTTTCATGTCTTTATTCATTCTTTTCTACATAGTATTTGTGGAATTCAGCATCTGGAACGAGCAGGAAACAGGTTGACTCTCTTTGACTCCCTTTATTTCTGCATAGTGACATTTTCCACTGTGGGCTTTGGGGATGTTACACCCAAGATATGGCCTTCAAAGCTGCTTGTTGTCATTATGATCTGTGTTGCTCTTGTGGTGTTGCCCATACAGGTAAATGTGCATTTTTCTTCTCTTTTAAATTGTTTTTCAAACAAAAGAATAATAACTTATTGTTACTATTATTATATATATTACTTCATATAAAATGTCAGAAAAAAGAACCATTTTATATATATCCTTCTTTTTTTCTCCCCTTTTCCTCTATGTTCTCCTATACTCTGGATTTATACGAAAACCCAGAGCACTAATAACAGCTTTCAAGTGCTGATGAAACCTTTCTGCTCCTGTCATGTACCACAGAGTCCTTCCTTTGTCCTGAGATATGTGTTTGTTATTAATGGAGCAATTTAAAAAAAAAAAAGGCACAACAGTAGCCAGCACTTTCTTTATGAGTGCAGCATTTCCTCAGCAGGCTCTCCCTGTTTCTAATCTTGGTTCTCTCCACTTCCTCTCTTACAGCTCAGGGCTCACTTGAAAAAAATCTCATTAAATCTGCAACTCCAGCAAATTGGGTTCACAGCTGTGTATGGTGCACACACACACCGAGCCAACAGCACAGTTAGGAATTTGTCATGCCTACCTAAGTGTAGGACTTTCTAACAGTTTTAACAGGAAAAGACTGATTTGTGAAAATCCAGCTATTTCAAGGGCTCAATCAGCTTTATTACATTTGCACCAAGCGTTTTCCAGCTCATTAGGTGAGGCTGGAGGACGGAAACTCTGAGGTGACATGGGAAGCCCTGCCAAGATGTTCAGAGTTGCACTGATCACCCAGGCCTTGTGACAGCAAAAGAGGCTGTGGGGAGACACTGCATTTTTATCAAAGCTTATGGGAGACCTGCTAGACTCTGAAGCTCCAAAGTTTCTCACACAGCCATGGTTTCCAGACTCTGCTTCTCTGACAGTGAACTAAAGCTCACTGTGAGCAGGCAACGCAGAAACCTGGGAGGTCGGAAGCTCAAGCTTTTAGCATTCATTTTATTGAAGTTATTTGAACGCTCTAATTATACCAAAATATTTAATGTCCGTATTCACAGACAGATGCACTAACACAAATGTATTCTCAGTGAAAAATTAGTAAAAGATAAATTCCATTGAAAAACTAAAACATGCTCTGCTTAAGAAACTTGCAATTTCCTGTGATATAGAAATTTCATCTTTCAGGTACTTCTGATTCATACTTCAGAAATGAGAGGTCTACATTAACAGTAAATAATCTAGAATCTACTAGCCTTTCACATAAATTTGCCTATTATTAGCTACTTTCTTTTATACATTTCTAGTATATTTCCACAGAATGTGGAAAGTATTCTTTCCTGAGATTTTTGTCCTGCTATGATATGCAATCAGTTATTATTCATGACTCGACTTCTCCATTGGTTGAATGTGGTTGAGAAAAAGCAGCTATCACAGAGACATATGGTTAAATTGAGCTCAGTATTAAATGTGTATTACTTACAAGAAGCTTTGAAATGGTGTTTGTATGTTTTATTTCAGATTGTTCCAGTATTCCCTTTAGTCTAAGGGATTCAGACTAGTAATGTTTCCTGTTAGCCTGCATGTATTGTTCAGTTGGTAAAAGCAAATTGGCGGTATTAACAGCTGCTGTGTTTTTAAGTTGTATGTAAATTTATAGGACAGGTCAGACAATATAGAGCAGGTCACTTTCAGAACATTAAAAAATCTCTGGGAAGAGTTACTGCTCAAACTAAGTAAAATGGTGCTTCTATCCAAGTAACGTGTGAAAATTTAACCTTTCATATGAGAGAACCATTTATGTCTTCTGGCACTAGAAAAAGAGCTCACATGTATAAAATACTGAAAGAAATAAGGTACCAGCGTTTAAAATTTCAAGATTTAATGTAATCTCATGATACTTTAATGACTTTTCACTGCTCTTTGTTTGTGGTTGATTCTGGCACTACTGCCATGTTTTTCAATCACCCTATTATTCATCTCATAGATTTGAACCTTTTACAAAGAAAAAAGACATTGTGGGCTAAGGGCAGCTTTTCATAGAGACATGAGATGAATGATGCAACATTGTCAAGCCATTATACAGTTGTACTGCACATCTACTTGTCTCTATTCCACTGACAACTGGCGTCTCTTGCAGTTTGAACAGTTGGCATATTTATGGATGGAGAGACAAAAGTCCGGTGGAAACTACAGTCGCTATAGAGCTCAGACAGAAAAACATGTTGTGCTGTGTGTAAGCTCTTTGAAGATTGACTTACTTATGGATTTCTTAAATGAATTCTATGCTCACCCCAGACTGCAGGTAATGAGAGTTAAAAAAAAATAATGTAAAAAAAGGAATACAAAACACTGATTAATTTTTTTCAGAAAAGGCTTCTGAAATGGTCTTTAATTTGTAAAATTGAATTTGGGAATAGCTAGCTGAATTGGGCATCTGTAACTGCAACAAGGAGCTGAGATACAGCATTTCAAATTGAGGTAAATAGACTGAATAGGTAGAATTACTGTCTTGGTGAATTATGCCAGTCCTTTTAGAAACAGGTATTTCCATGCAAATCCCTTAGATTCTACTCCAAAATAGAAAATAAATGAAAGCTACTCGAATTATTTTTTCACATTGTTTTGGGACTGAATCCAAAAATCCTCACAAATCAAAGCATCTGGTTTTTACATTTTGCTTTGTTTTTTGCCAATGTTTGGAATCAGAGAATCACAGAATGGGTAAGATTGGAAGGGATCACAGTGAGTCATCTGGTCCAACTTCCCTGCTCAAGCAGAGTCCTCCCAGAGCACATTGCATAGGATTTTAAAGATCAAATCCTTTTGGAATTGTGGAAATTAAGAAATAAATATATGCTCTTTAAAGGACAAAGACCTTAAAAAATTAAACAGAAGAGATTTTCCTAGTGTACACATATTGCCTGGCTAATGCAACTTGTCATATGACTTGTTTGGAACATGTAAACGCCTATTTATGTGAGATAGAAATTTGGATTTATTACTACCTTTGCTACAGACTATTTCTTTTACTAAGCCTTCTCTATGCCTTTTACTCAGTTACCTGCGTGCCAAGCTTCATTAACAAGTGTAAAAATCCCACAAATGCAATCCTCAATTGACTGAACAGCAATTTGCCAAATCCCAAATCCAAAATATTCCCCCAAATAATTAGCCAGCAAGAGGCATAAAAAAATGCACAAAGAAATCAAGTTCTTTATAGCTGCAAAAACAAACTGAGATTCAAAGTCAAGTTAACTAACCTGAAGAATGAATCAGGTTCTGTGACAGACCAGAGACCAGAAAAGGAGAAAAATCCCAATACTACTGAAAGAGCTTCCCAGTCCCTTCACAGCTCAAATGGAAATGGGCTCAGTGATCTTAGAGGTCTTTTTCAACCTTAATGATTCTGTGAACTGGAAGGCTGAAGGATACAGATAGGGCACTGCATCCAGTGCACCAAGCTTGCCACTAAAGCCTGCGTGTCCCAAGGAGGACTTCTATGACAAGCCTGTCCTCTCATGTTCCATTTATCTCTCCTTTTATCTAGGCACACATGTATGCTTCAGGCCAACCTTATTTTTCCTAGCAATGACTATCTGTAACACAGGAAGCAGAGGTTTGATTTGCCCATTAATGTAAAGAAAAAAGAACTGGGGGAAATCAACTCTATCAGCAACTATTAGAGGTTGTTTTGACATCCCAAGTCACTGTTGACTCATTCTCCAGTATCAATAAATGGTAACATAAGAAAATGACTATTGCCACTGCCTTTTCTTTTTCACAGGACTATTATGTTGTTATTTTGTGTCCTACTGAGATGGATGCTCAGGTCCGACGGGTGTTACAGATCCCAATGTGGTCCCAAAGAGTTATCTACCTGCAAGGCTCAGCACTGAAAGATCAAGACCTGTTGAGAGCTAAGTAGGCAAATACTGACCATGTTTTTTTACCTTTGTTTCATTCATATTGTTTCATAAATAAGTTTAACAAACAACAAAAGCTGTGCCAGAAGGAAAGCATGTGTATTTAGAAAGCAAAACAAGGCTTTTTAATATAATTAGTTTTTCTTAATATTTGAAATTTTTCAAGGAGCAAATATTTGTAAGCTTTTTCATTTGACCAGGTTTTTTTCACCGTCTTTTCTGTCTCAGTTTTTAAAGGTATTGACACAGAATGCCTGTAATTTTCTCTGAAAGAGCAGAACAGGATATTTCAAAATGGCAGGAATGATAGAATTTATTTTATTTCTTGAGAAAAGACAGTGAATGTGATGGTAGTTCTACTGACCAACCAAAGGGAAAAAAGGAAACATAAATAATTATCACCCTTTGAACCCACTGTAGCTTTGTTTTCTTAAGTTCAGCCCTGTAATATTAAGCAACTCTTGTAGTATATGTCCATATACTCTTCTGTCAGGGCCCTCCTCTTAGCACATACTTCCACCACTTCTAATAAATGCTCTCTGCACGTTAATAGTGAATGACATTTATCAAAACACATCAGTCAAACACAGTTCCTCACACCTCCTCCCCCATTGCTCAGTCAATTGAGCGTGTGAAGGAATTCACAGTGGAATTCGTGTAAAAGGATTGTCTCTTTGTACTCTCCAGAGAGAGCAAGGTGATTCTTGGCAAATAACTGAGTTAACCTATCTGCATTGCTCTATAATGGAGATACCAAAAAATTAAGCCAATACCTGTGTGACTATTTGTGTCATTCCGACTTTACCCAACGGGAGTTATTTCCAAGAATCTCAGCTGTGAGAAGCGTCATGAGCAGTGTTATCTTCTCAGACTTCTGTCACTGAAAAAACCAGCTACTTCTACATCTGTTTAAAATTTGACAAGACAATAAAGGTTTTTTCAGGATTAGAAATTTTCTTTTAGAGAGATTTTTTTTTTCCTTGGCAATTTCAAGAAGGAATTCACGTGTGGATTTAGCTGACATTTGTTCTACACATTAGGAGAAGAAGAATTAGGCTGTTCCTTAAATATAATCTTGATATTCACTTATAATAACCTGGAGGTAGTCAGCTGTGGAACTGTGCTTTTTCCTGCAGAACATGTAATTGAATGTACCTGTCACAGAATAATTTTCAGCCTCTCCTGAGAGAAGAAGCATAGTGGGAATTTAATAGAACATTTAATATGAAATATAACCCAGTGCCCAAGATATTTGCTGTATTTCTTCTTAATGAGAACATAATGTGCTGAGAAGATAACAAGGCCCATGGTAAACTTCTTCTAATAAATAAAGTAATGGTTCCAAACAACAACAAAATTATCAACGAATGTCTCATTATCAAAATTTATACATGTATTATTCGTGAAATCCAACGTGAAAATAACATGATAGGGGTAACACCAAAAAGTAAAGGAATACCCAAAGCTGGCTGACTGCATGTGTAGAGAATAGTTAACAAAATACTATATTTTTCTTTATATGCCCTGTTACACAGTTTGACTTCACAAAAATGATGCCCATTCTTTCTTCCTGCCTTTGAAGGCATTACTTTGCAGATTCTTGGTGGTCCTTGAACAGTGTTTATGTGCACAGCTTTAACAAAGGAAGTGAATAAATTCTGTCATGAGGTGCCACACTGTTCATCATGGTGACTGGAAACCTCACAGCTGCTTCAGCCACTGAAGCAACACAGTAACTGATCAAACAGCTCTCACTCTCCATGGGTCTGCCACTAGACAGTGAATAACACTTAACATGTCGATTTCTCTCCCCTGCAGCTTTCCCCTGTATTGTCATGACCTCAAATATTTTTCCTGTCTCCTTCGACTTTCTTTAGTGAACCATGTCCATTCTTTCTCTATAGCTTGTACTTTTTCCATTCACAAATTTCTCTTCTATATATAAAGTCCCTTTAATTTCTGCCATCCCTAAGCAACAGAACTAGTGGGTTTTCTTGTGTCAGAGTCAGTTTTCTGGCACATAAAAATGGCATAATTGACAAAGCTTTTTTAGTAGTTAGAACATTAACACTTCTCTCATACTCTGGGTTCTAATAAATGTTTTTAACATGGCTGTCATTAGTCTTTCTGTTGTCTAAATTAATGACATTCATAGATGTTAGTCTCAGGTTATTATCCTTGTCATATATGGCTGAAGTGATTCAAGAATTTACAAAAAAGCATTGAGGAAAAAGGTGAATATGTTCACATGAGGTTTCATTTCCTTATGAAATCATCTATATATACTCTCATGCCATTACCTCATTAGCTCTCATCAAAATCTCATCTAATTTCCTACAACTTTGGTAAAGACTCTATCTTCCCAATACTGCTCCCACATTTAGCTGAAATTACTCATCCAGCTCCCATGATTTCTTCCTAATCAAAGAAACCATGAACTGAAAATAGTTCATTTAATGTATACATACACAGAAATGTTTCTTATTTATCCCAAACACATTATTCCTGTACATCTACCCAACTTGCTGCTATCACTAGGCAAGACAGATCTACGTTAAGTTACCTGCCCCTCCTTGTTCATTCTTATCAATAACTTGTGCACATCAGACCCTTACACACTAGGCAGACTGGTGCTATTTATTCACCTTTTATACCCACATCACATAAGTACTTATTTTGCAAATTAAGCGTATTTGAGGCCAATCTGCTTATATTACTTTGGCACAGCTTCTGTGGAAAAGAAATGGGAACAGAGAGACTGAACTTTCTCTGTGTCCTGGCTTTATATGGCAGACTATGCAGTGTGAAACACAAGTGCACATTAGTACTTTGTTGGAGCACAGCAGGCGTGTCTCCTCTTTTCCAGGATGGACGATGCTGAGGCTTGTTTCATTCTGAGCAGCCGCTGCGAGGTGGACAGGACAGCAGCTGTAAGTCTGGGAAAAATAACTCGGGAGGAAGGTGCATGCTGTTCCACTGTCACTGCCTTATGAGACATCTTCTGCGAACAGAAGATTGAATTGGCTGATTTACACACAGATTTTGCATGTGGGATGAACTTCTTGTCTCAGATAAGATAATCAAAATATTTCTACTGGATTTTATAAGGCCAGGATTTCACAAATTTAGGAAAAAACTATTCTAATGGCTCATTTCTCATAACATATATACTTCTGCTTTTTTAGATACTAAATTACATGATCTCCCTGATAAGGAAGTTAGGATTTTACAGTACATTTTAGTTATACATTGATTTTAAAAAACCCCAAACCAGCAGAAGCTTATACATTCTACAAGGACTTTAAAAAGCTTTCAAAAAACAATTTTCATGCTGGATAAAGTAAATTTATATCAGTTCTTTTTGGAACAATGGCAGAATAGCATATAAACACTGTCATAGTATCTTAAGGATAAATTGATAATTTATTGGTATTGAAAGTTTACCACTAACAAAGCAAAGATTGAATTCAATTTACAAATTTGTGACTAATACAAAATAACCAGTATGTCTGAGAGTACTTGGCCGTTTTTCATATTGGCCAATTTTAAAAATTAGCAAAAGGCAAGACTCATTTTAAATAAGTTTTTATGGTTTTGTCCATGCTAGATACAGTAAAACATGGGAAATGAGGGCTTTGCATGATATGTTCAGTATTTCTTAATATATTCTCTGTCACTTGTTACAATTACTTGATCTGCTGTCAAAAGGTAGTTGTTTCCATACATACACATACGGCGTATCAGGGAAGGGAGAAAACCAAAAGCAACATGAGCTGCAGCTAGCAAGAATTAAGGATATTTCCTCATCAGGGAAATGAGCCCCCAGAAGCAAATTTCATAAAACATCATTGATTTTTTTGTACACTACCAGCATGCTGTAAAAAAATCTGTTACTCAAAGCTAAAGATCCTGTTCTGGTCCCATCACTTGCAGGAAGTCACTGAGAAATAAATCTATGCCCCTACTGGAACATTGAAACTTCCTGAGCTAAGAGCTTTGAATTTGATTCATCAGCAATAGACTCCTGAAAATACAGTAGTGAAAGCCAGTGAGTTGGCAGCAAGTAATCCTGGAGTAGTCAAGCAAGGCAAGCATACTGTTTGGAAGGGACAGAGGAGTCTAGGTACTTGAGGATAAGAACAAGCAAGAGTTCTTGCAATACCTGGGAAAATACTGGTAACTTTTGAGACTGAAAAATATCAAAAAGCCAAACTCTCTTGCCTAAATTAGCCATGAGTTCAGAATAAATGAGCTCCAACATCTCATTTCACAACACATACTTGATGGTTGTGCAATGGTTAGAAATGAGAAGTCCCATAAAGGCAGCACACGTGATCTCTACTGCACTTGGTAGGTCTGTGCAGCATTAAGGACAGGTACACCAACAGGTAAGCTGTTCATCTCTGCTCCAGAATTTAGGCACAGGAAAGACAATTTTCAGCTCTGCTGAAGTGTCCCATAGGGCAAACAGGGGACTCTCCATGGAGCTCAGGAGCTTCCATCCATTCTGGGCAGCACTGCCTAGTGTTGGCTTTGGAATCATGGTCAGCTCCATCTCTCTCCAGGCAGCCTTTCTGTGCTCAGGGCCTGTGTCCTGGGAAACACCAAAATGGTCCCTGGCACATTTCAGTTGCCACTGCAGACTATCATCGAGTCTCGTTGATCTTTGCATGGGGAGCATACAAACAGGTGTATCTTACCAAAGCCATGGTGCTGTTACCTCCCTCGGGGACAGGGGCTGGCTGGCTCCTCGTAGTGGTGCAGTACCTCAGCTCTAGGAATCATATTCCGAGGGTGTGATCTGAACCTTTTAAACAAGGCGTCACCTCTGTCTTGTTTTCTTTTTTGTTGTCAAATTACCTTCATAGGGAATGCAATTATTTATACTGCAAATAGAAAACAGGAGAATTTTTTATTTATTTTGTTTTATTTTACTGCCCCCTAGAGCTTTGAAATGAAATGGATTTGATTTCCTACATTGTTCCAGCTCCAGTCATTGCTAACAACTTTAGTAACGTAGTACATAAGGTTACAGTTTGTCAATGGGCTGAAGGAAGTTCAGTTGTCATCCCAGTATCAATCTTTGTAACTACAACTGATTTTACACCCTGTTATTGTGGAGCTGACAAACCATTCAAGAGAGTCTTGGATCCTCTCCTACATCTGACAGCTGTCAAAATAAAAGGAGGATTCCTGACCAGAACAGCTGTTGTTGCTCAAGCGATTTTTCTAAGTCTGTGAGGGTTTTTATCTCCCCAGCTACAGTCCTCGAGCAGAGGATCTATTCATATGCCACTGGCTGTTCCTTGCTTGCTATTTTGTTTGTAAATAAGTTTCAATGACAACATTTCTGCAGCTGACAGCTTTGCTCTGATGCTTTCTGAAAATTCAAAGATGGTCCAGTTCAAGCTCGCACCTCTTTTTCTCCCCTTCCATTAATCACAATGTGTGACTCTACTGTACTGCCTTAATAGCATCACAATATGGATGGAAACATAGGAGGATACATAAATAATGTATCAAGTCATGTGTGGCAAGAAAAGGATTAAATTAACAGAACTATTTAAAAATACGTATTAAATCTACTTCCTTGAGTTCTGATGATTTAAATTCCTGTTACACCCACTTTAAAACTTACAGCTTTTCATATATAAACTTAAATATCACCATTTGTATCAGTGGTGTCACCAATACTATATGAAGAGACAGAAGCTAAGGCATCACTTGAAGTGCCTACCTGCATTTTTTGTCTCTCTCCCTTCGAGTGCTTCTTCAGAGTGGAATTTGGGAGGCTAACTGGGCAAAAAATCCTTGGGAACCCAAATAAGCAGGTTTTATGCACAAACCTCTGTATATACGAAGTGAAAAGAGAGAAAAGAAGCAATAATGCAAAGTTAGTAGACTAACAGCACATAACTGAGTTGATCTTGTGAAGCTGTCTAGGACATGTCTATTTTATATATATATTACATGTTTATAGACTGCTGCTTCAAAGAAGAGTTAACAAATGGAAAGCAAGGTATATTTTGCAGTGTTAAAACTGCAAATGTCCTAATAATCAAGAGATTTTAATTTCAAAAAGATTAAGTAACATCTTCACCAACACGTGATTTTCAAATCTGTCCCCTAATCCACTCCCAAACCTCATACTACTCCTGTAATATGTCTACATGAATGCCATCAGTCACATTACCCACCCATCTAAGGTGGGTTGGCATTTTATCACCTTAAGACAAAACAGCAAAAAAATCCTAATTACAAATAAAAATAAAAAAATAAACAATAAAAAAATCTAAAGGAGGATAAGAAAAAGTGACTTCATACAAGGAAAATGTGTAGCAGTCTGCATTCAAGTTCTGGACTCTCCCAAATTGGCACAGCAGTCCTACATCTATGAAACTGTTAATAAGAAAAATGTGAAATAATGTATTTTACCGTCCTCAAAAGGTCTCTTCTTATGACTCCATTCTAGTAGAAGAAGTACTTGCTAACATCTCAATTGACATTAAAATATTATGGTTTGAAAATGTCAATTACACCCTGTTCCAGGCAGAGATTTTCCCTTGTGTTCATGAGTCTGAAAGCTTTTCTTATTGCTGATGTTGCAAACATAATGAATCATTCTTTATATTTTATCTTGCAATACCACCAATTTCATTACTTGGCAAGGCATTTCAATCCAAGTATTTCTTTGTAGATGCAGGTCCCAAATATTCCTTTTTGCTTTTGAAATAACTAAAAACTGATGGCTGATAGACTGAAATTAGTCTTATTTCACCAAATTCAAAATAGGAATGTATTATCACATAGATTACTTTCTGGGATAGCAATATTCATCCTTGCCATGTGCTAACAAAGACAAAAAATATCAGACTGAGAATTCTCTTGGAATCTTTGGTCAGTAGCTGGTAAGGTTTTGACATCAGTTATGCAAATGTTTTAGTTGCACAAAAATGATCTGCTTTTAATTAAGCTGATATATTTTAGAGTCATCCACAATTTTAGGGTTTTTTTATAAATTTTGAGTCTCTTTGTAAAGACATCTCTGCTACATCATTCTTGATTAATTAGACATGACTCATCACTGCCACCTAAGTTTTCACATAATTCTTCCACATCCAAATGCTGTTCCTTTCCAAATGACATGATCCTTAACACTTGCAGAAAGACAGGAGAGGGTCAAAGTAACTTATTTGTGGAAGATTTCTGGTAACAAGCTCTCCATTCTGCATTTTAACCAATAGAATATATTATACTAGTCTTCTAGGATAACAGAGAATAGAAGGGAGCTGAGGAGGTCTCTGGTCTTACAGTCTCTTATGAATGCAGTCTGTTTTGCTCAGGGCTTTAATTTGGTTTGAAAGTCTCCAAGGGAGCAGGAAATATAGCAGGAACTGGATTGTCTGTTCATGGGGAAAAGGGTTTTCCTTATAGACAGCCTGAATTGTTCTTTTCAACTTACAGCCACCGTCTCTTGCCTTCCAGCTGTTGTCTTCCTTCCACTGTGTCATGTCTCCCAGCCATGCATCCCTGTGCAGAGCCTGGCTCCTTGTGCTCTATAACCATCCCATAGATAACAGAGGTTGCTGTTTGGTCCCCCCGAAGCCAGGTCTTCTGCAGGCTGAACAGGCGCCCTTCCCTCACCCTCTCCTCACAGGGCCTCTGCTTCTACCCTTGACTTGCTGATTCTCTGCTCAACTCCATCCAGCTTATACTGCTGTATCCAGGGCTTGTAAACTGGATGCAATGTCTGGACTCAGTCTCACTTGTGCTGAGTAGAGGGGTTTCATCACTGCTCTCCACCTACTCGCTGTGCTTCTGTTAGAACAGCCCAGGATGCTGCCAGCCCACGCTCAGTTTACTCTCTGCAGGGACCCTGGGTCTGTGCTAGCAGAGCTGCTGCTGCCAGTCAGCCCCCAACCTGTGCCAGTGCAGGTGGTTACTCAGTCCCAGCAACAGGACTGTGCTTGTGTTCTTGTGGAGTTTCATGAGGTTCTTGTCCACCCATTCCTCAACCTTGTCTTGGTCCATCTGAGTGACAGTCCTGCTCTCAAGGGCTTTGACTGTTCCTTCCAGTTTGGTATTGTTTGCAAATCTTTTGAGCATTCCCTCTTTCCCCTCCTCCAGATCATGGACAGAGATGTTTAGCAGAACAGGTTCCAGTACAGATCCCTGCCCTAAGACTCCAGTCATCTAACCCGCATTTTATCCTTATAGTTTTGCGCTCCTCCATGCTGTAATGTCTGAACATGGAGGAGAACACAGATTTTTCTGGTGTTGGTGGAGACCTTCCCTAATCTCCACAACCTTTCAAAGATAAGAAAGCAACTGTACAAGGACATTGCTCTGTTCTCTCTGTACCATCTGACCCTGCAGGCTCATATGGGTTGAGTTCTCTGAAGCAATCCGTGTCAAGATCATCCACTGCTGGTGATTCTCCTCCTGCCTGAGCCTGCCTCAGAACAGAGGCCTGAGAGACCACAATGTGCCTCAGCCTTGCCCATATCTGAAGAACTACTGGATAGTTTGCGTATGCATATATGTATTTATGTAATACACATAATATATAATATTACTTATATAACACATAGACATCCACACCAGCTGGTATTATATAGTGCTAAAGTGGGTTTTCTTCAGTGGAGTCAGTCTGATAGCAGATTCTTTTTCTGATGTGACATGGTTATTTGTGTTTCACTGTCATCACTTCATACTCTTTATTCTAGGATCATCAAACCATTTTAAGAGCATGGGCAGTTAAAGACTTTGCTCCAAATTGTCCTTTGTATGTCCAGATACTGAAACCTGAGAATAAATTCCACATCAAGTTTGCAGGTAAGTGTGAGATTTCAGTCATTTGAAACACTTGTTAGTAACTGGCAGTTTGTTTCATGAACAGTCAAGCAAAGTGAGAATTCCTGGGCATATTTAGTGGTTAGAAGCTGATTAAGCGTACACTGTTGTAAAATAATTGTATATATCCTATCAACGGTAAAATGTAATGTTTTACACTAATCACTTATTTCTAAGCACTTTTAAGGATTATTAGTCTTATGTTGTAGAATATAGAGAGTGGAATTATTTGATGTATAACACATTGCTACTCCTTAATTATAAATCCAGGTAGGTCTCCAGCTTACTATATCCGTGTAAGTAATTTCTGTCTAAAAAAACATACTGTTACTAAGGGATGTATCAGAAGATCTACTCAGAAATGGCCAGATTTAATCCAACAAACAACTGGGGGAAAAATCTTCTCATTGGACTAGTTTTTTTAAGTGGTATGGAAAACATTATTTTAATTACTTGCAAATATTTTGGAAAGAGAGATATGTAATGTAACTCTATATCCAATAAAATGTGTGCCTTAGAAACTATGGCATAAAATGCAAAATTATACTAAGAAATTGAAAAAAATCCACTCATAAAAAGAGATCACCAGCTTTAGTTTGACAAACTTTCTCTGCAATATGTGAGCAGGTCTCTCTTTCTTTGTCTATGTTTGAACACCGTCTATATACAAATACATTTGTACATACAGACATAAATATGCTTATGTGTAAAATCACACAGACACTTGTATAGTGAGCTAATTTTGGAAAAACATCTCTCTGAAGGAGAAGAAAAGTTTTCCTTTTCAACTTTAATTCTGAAAATTCAATTTTCTTGAAGGATATTCTGAGGAAGAAAAGATTGCTGATTCATGCAAAAATCCAAACAACTCTATGGAAAAATATTAGTCTCCTCCATCATACCTGAATGTGATGAAAAAGTAAATTCCAGTGCAGAACAGTTCCAGAGCAACAGTTAGAGCTGTAATTTTAAAAGCTACTGAATTTACCACTAGGTTAGAAAGAAGCAAAAAAGCATCAATAGCAGTTCTGAAGTTATGAAAGTGTAATCTCAAACTATGAGATGGCACAGCAGGGAATAAGGCTCATGCTGTGCCAAGAATGAGGGTACTTTTTCATCTCTCCTTTAAAACCACACAACACAAACTTAATCTCTTCTCCCTATCCGTGGCCACTTTTCTCTATCAGTAACTGTGTTAATTTGTTGTTCTAAATTGTGTTTTTAAGAGAGTTTCATTATTGTTAATGGCTTGTCTCTGTAGGAACTTACATATAATCAGACTTGCAAAACAGAGGTAATTTTTCCTACCTGTTCTAAGTCTCAGAGAATTTGGACCATATTTAAAAACCCAACCAACCAGCCACAAAAACCTCCTCATAAAACCTCTTTTGGTAATATTTCCTTCAGCTGAACATCAACAGCACCACTGGATGCTTACCTACTGCAAGGAGTCAGGCCACTGAAAACAGGAGCCATGAAAACAATATTTATTTGCACACATTTTCCTAAGAGGACTCTCCTTTGATTATTAATCTCATCCAACTCTTCATTCTGAAATATGCATCCAGTGGGGGTTGCAGACTACAGACCTGTCCAGAGTGCTTACAAATAAAATTTGTCATAACCATTTGGAATGTTTTTCTAAGTGCTTTTCCTATTATGATCCAAGGCTGCTTTTTTTACTGCCTTAGTGCAAAATCTTCTTTTAGATTTGATATTCCTTTAAAAATGACTTTTCTTCTGGAGGTTTCCCAAAATAACATTGTGCATTTTTATGGACCTGANCCACCCTTTACACAGTTTCAGAGGCTATAACTGTCAAAAATAAAGTTTCTGAATTTAGAGAAAATACAACCAAATAGTTCCAGAAAGTCCTGGTAAGTGAAGTTTGACTTTTAACTGCATTGAAAATTTATAAAACACTGGAAGCCCAGTTTTTCAGCAGCTTATATTAAGTTGACCAGTCCTCCTAGACTGCATGAGACAGTCCTGAAATTTAGACCTTGTCTGCCCTTTCCCAGAGAATAGCGTCCTGGAGATTTGTTGCCTTTGGCATCAGAAAGGGTGTATAGGCAGTAATTGTTATAATTTATTCATGCCCAGTAGACAAGTAGACTTATACATTCTCCTTGTCTTTAATGAGAACGCAAGAACTTATTCTTACCATCAAAGCAAGAGAATGGAGTTACTTTGGCCAGGGTCATATGACCTGTCAGAAAGGTAGGTTTCCCAGCTTCTCCCCTGATGCTGGACACACATCCTTGCATTCTGTGCCCTCTGTTATTTTTTACAGTGGATTTTAACTACTTTGTTTAAAATGGTAACTTGTGCTTCTGTTAATACAGTGGCATAAATGTTTGTCCCAGCAGACCTTTTGCAAGTCACTCTAACCTGACAGTCACTCTAACATGATAGTCAGTTATTAGGTGGGCAAGGAAACACGGTCTTATCTCTTAAGATGAAATTCTTTGATTTCTCCTTAGTAATTTCCAATATACAAATGCCTTGACATGCCCAGTTTTTCTTTCAGCAATAGTGCATTTTCCTCTGCTGACAGTTACATAGGGTTTTCTTAATCTTCCCACTTTTCCTTCCAGCACATGGGGCTGTAAAAGGCTGTGTATCCTTACTGCATGTCTGGCCTTGCATTTCAGCACAAGTGGGAAATGAAGATTGTCCTCAGCAGAGCAATATATGCAATTCAGAGAATAAATTGCATATTTTCTGAGTTGAACTTAAATCTTTTAGGTATATATATATGCTAGAAAATAAATTAATTACATTTACCTTGAATATTTGGAAATTATGTATAATTACAATTCCAGGAAATGGGGATACATTTTGACATTCTCTATTTATTCAAAAAGCACCAGTGAATTAGCACAGATTGTTGACATCTGACATTAAGCCTCCAGTAGTTTACTGGAAAGGAACATAGTCCAGATTCATTGAAAGGGGTATTGAATGCATCTGATGATTAATCTATCCAATTACAGATAAAAAGAGTCTCCAGGTAATGGATGGGCATTTTTCTCTATCTGGTCTGGCAGTGGTCATGTTAACTGATCAAATTGACAAAAGTAAGGTTTCTCAGAATAATTGTTCCAGGTCTAGGACATGCTTCCCACACGGCTGCTGCTGCAGTCATAAATCAGTATTTTGAGTCTGTTTTATGATCAATAACATTACAGAAACCATAACTCACCACACTGCATTACTACATTTATTTGAGACAGATTTGACAACAAAATCTCTGTCAAAATATATTTTTAAGAGAAACTGCAGCTTCTGGAAATTCTAAATGGAATATTTCATTAGTATAAATGCAATCAAAATATTTCTTTTTGGTAAACTGATTTGACATATTTAATATTCACTCCAAGACTAATGGCAGTTTTCCTCAGCTGCTTCACTGTCACACTAAATGAGCAATTTGCTGATTCCAGTACCTGCTGTCAGAGGACCTGACTGATGGCCCAGACCTGAGGTGTGGGAGAGCTGGCACCCAGTTTCTTCCCCACTTGCTTTAGAAGAGAAAGCAGCAGATAAAGTTCCAGATAATCCTCACCACAGTTCCACAATAAGGGTCCTGAACCTACACAGAAAACAAGGTAACATATTAGGCAATTGGAGTTCATTGGAGAAATGAGCAAGGTATTTTTTAGCTGGCCTAAACCCACAGTACCTCTCTTCACATTTCAAATGGCTACAGTATTTCTAATAGTGGTAATTAGATCAGAAAAGCAGCTTTCACATGGTGGTGTTATAGCACCTCTGAGAACTCAAAAGTGTCAAAACACCCTTAAGTCGGTAGGATGTTATTTTCATATACCTATTTTACAGGTGCATAAGGGCATCATTAGCTCAGGCAAGGTTAAAGTCTACAGCAGGTGTAGAAATAGCCCTACAAGTCCCAGCTCCGTGGCTCCTGCTGTGAAACCCCTTGGCAGCACAGTGCCAAGCAGCAGCCACGTGGGAAGCATGGCCTAGACCTGGCCCAATTATTCTGAGAAAACTTACTTTTGTCAATTTGAGAAGTTAACATTGTTAACCACTACCAGACTAGATAGAGAAAAATGTCCATCCATTACCTGGAGACTCTTTTTATCTGTAATTGGATAGATTAATTATGAGATACATTCAATACCCATTTCAATGAATCTGGACTGTGTTCCTTCCAAATAAACTACTGGAGGCTTACACGTACGAGTTTAGGATGGCTGTTGTAGGACAGCAGGCTTGGTTTGCCATGGGCTGGATTCTTCGTTAACATAATATTTTACATGAAATCTGTCCAAAAAGTCCACCAGATATGTTAGAGAGTATAGAACATATGGAGGATTTAAGTCCAAGTTATACTTTTCATTTGCATTGTGCCATCCATGATTTATTCATTTTTATTTATATAAATTAAGTCAGCATGTACAATTTGGTACAAGTGCAAGATCTGAAATAACAGATGATGAAATATCCTTCGTGTGTATTTTTTTTGCTTGTATTTTCAAAATTATTATCTATAATATAAAAACATTCCAAACAATAAAATAAGGGGAGGTTATTTAGCAAAATCCTATACAAATTAAAAAATACATAGAATTCTCATTCCTTCAATATAAGGAAGTTGGTATTCACTTTCATAAATATTTGCCATCTAACTAATGGCAATTGAATGCAGATATTCCATCCAACCACTAGACTATGCTTTACTCCCTCAAAATCTCTGTTTTGAAATTCAAGTAGATTTATTAATGGCATATGGTCAACTAAAAGAACATATTTCTATCTGAAATATTCTCTGCAGAAAATATTTAATTGCTATAACTGAAATATATTTACAGGAGGAAAAATCTTATTTTGTTCTATATTTGACAGTGTCTTTTTATAACTAAATTCATCCATTCCCTATGACATTTAAATAGGCCTTGATCTTCAGAAAATGAGATAATTAATTTCTCCTTTCAGTAGTCAGTGATTCTGTTACTGAAAAACTCTCTTGATATTTCATAGAAAAAGGGAGCAAAGAAGGCATACAAAGTATGCCTAGACTTTTATTTTCAGTAAGTGGCATGCTTATAGCTATACTATATATTCTATCTAGAAAATAGATTAGAAAGGCAAGGTGCTTCCAAGAATTTCAATGCTACATTAGTGGAACTAGGAGGAGACATGTAGATAGCTCAGATCTGTGGGGAGATTATTTGCTTACTTAGCAATTTTCATATGGCTTGTGTTTTGATCATCAGCTGTACTACTTGTAATGTTCTTCCTAATCAGAAGCAAATTCTGCTCCAGTTGAAAGAACATAGACCGAATCAAACACTAAATTCAGAGGAAAAATTGACTTAGCATGCAATAAATGCCTTCATGACTTTACAGACTTTTGACTTCATGTTTCTACACTGACAAGAAGTTTACATTACAGGTTTTGTGCTTGTTGCCTCTTACAGTCATTTCAATGCTGTCACAGGTACATGTGAATGACATTAAAGAATGACTTCTACTTCCTTTTCATTCCATCAACAAGCACTAGAGAGGATTTAGCTTTGACCTGAATTTAAAACACTAGCCATTCAAGTGCAATAGTAATTCAAATGGTACTGAAAATGCATGTGCAGAGGATTGGCAGTTTAAGTGCAGAAGGTGCAAAAGATACAAAGCAGCCTATGCTTTGTGGCTCACCCCTACAACCAGTGTGACAGGACAGTGCAGTGTTGGATACACAGAGCCACTGCATCCTCTCCATGTGTCAGTCCAGGATAGACAGTACAACCTGGATGCAAACCTCACTCTACACATGCCATCTGAGAGCATAAATGGGGCAAATCATTTCCAAATTTCCAGTGGAAGATGAAAATCTTGAAGAAAATTTTAATTGATCCATCTTCACTGTTTTCCTAGACAAGGAAGTGATAATTCTGTTCACTGCAAAGTATTTTTTTATAACAACTTATATCTTCTTTTTTCCTACAGATCATGTTGTGTGTGAAGAGGAATTCAAATATGCTATGCTAGCTCTAAATTGCATATGCCCAGCTACTTCTACATTAATCACACTGCTGGTTCATACATCTAGGGGACAGTAAGTATATACTCCTACCATAAAAATCCAAACAACATGTAAAAGTCATAGCTCACATTCTTTGGACAACAGCTACCCTAAATTCCCAGACAACTTCAGTTTTAAAAAAGAAAAAGGAACTTTCTGCACAGTAAGAACACGAAGATGTTTTACTCAAGACATTATAATATTGAAGAGAACACCCTCCCAATATTTAAGTTTGTTGCATGCTGTTGTGCCATTTCTATAGTATAACATATGATAAAACTGTATTTCAAGTTTAGTACTTTGAATTGTGGATCTATCACAAAGTTCTACATAAGGACACCAGCAAAACTCAAGAATACCTATTTCAATATGTTAATTTGAAGGTCTGTTTCACTGAGCTCACCAAGTATTTTTTGATAACATAAAGTATTTGGTGTTCAGTTCCTGTACCTTGAGAAGCAATAAATACACAGGATTTTTAACATAACCACACTGCTGGAAGGGTGCAGAATTATGGTGTCTGTACAGACTGCATAGTCCCAGTAGCACTTCCCTGTATTTACTAAAATAATGCTACCACATCTGGTATATCTCTGTTATGCTATATTCTTGGAATGCTATGGTATTCTTAATTAAAATGCTGTGGGCAGACATGATTTAAAGAGTAAATCTCCAAATATAACTGTAGAAATGGAATACCTGCATATACACTACACGAGTCTAGTAAAAATGCTGACTTTTTTTCCAAGTAACCATGGACCAAGTACTATCATGATATTTATAGGCAGAGTTCTTTAACATTCTATATGGCATTTGTAGTATTGCCCTGTGCCCTCAATGGGGAAAACAGAAATTATTGCTAGAACTTTTACTGCCAAGAACAACTCTCAAGATTTTAATACTGTCTGTACTAAGGTCTCTTAATATGAAGACAACAAAATACTGTTTTCATACCTCCTGAGCACCATGGTGAAATACATTCTTCATCTGCCTCCCTTGCATTATCTGACATTCACAGAATACGGAGCCTTTTTTAGTTATTTCATATTACATGCACATAAAAGAGCACTATTCCAAACAGTCGTCAGAGAATTTTCTATCAGCACAAAACCAGACATATGAAAGGGACTGTTTTCTGCTGCACTGAGGAACTTTAGCATTACAGTTTTTAACACAGGGATACTGATAATTTACAGATTCCCAACTATGACGCAAAGTAAATATCACAGACTTCAAAAGTGCTTAAGATTTATTTTGCCATCAGAATTAATTAATGTAATCAGTGTTATAAAAGTAACTAAAAAAAGTTTCTGCACAAATAGTTGTAGGATTACTTTGAATCCTTCTGTAAGAATACAGAAACATACAATCTTTATTTATAGAGAAATACCGAAAAAGGGAAAATGGATAGTTATAATTTGTCTGTCTTAGTCAGCACTCTTCAGAGCATTTGTTCTCAGACAGGCTCCAAAATAACGGCAGGTTGTCATTGTACTTCAGACATAAAACTGCTTTGGATTTAACTAATTTATAATTTGGGGTGGAGGGGGCTGTGGGCTTTTCTAGATGTTTTTGTTGTTGAACAATAGATAAACTAAACACTAATTGTTAAAACTGGTTAAATTACCTTTATACATATGAAAGATGAAGTCAGATGAGCATTTTTGTTTGGCTAGGTACAAGTAAAAAGATTAAGTGAAAATGGATTATTTAAACTACAAATAACTGCATAAAACTACTATACATACAATTATAACCAAGCTAAATACTAAATTAGATCTACACAATGAAGAGCATTTGTTAAATAGACTTCCAGTGTTAACAGTGAACTGCTTTCCTGTACATTGGTTCTCCTTTAATCATCCTTTTATTATCCTGGTTACTACTGGCACCTGCATTAAACTTGGTGTAGGGCTTGAGTTCTAAACCCTGTCAGTACTGACTTCCTTATATAAAAGGAACAGACTTGGATTATGAGGAGACTACAATGAATCAGCTGCTTCCATCCTTGGGTAGTCTTTCTAAAGTCTATTTAAAGTCATTGGGACGATTTTCTTAATAGTTAGTTCGGTTTTCTATTCACAGTAGTCCCGTATCTGTTGACTCACAAGTTTAGTCACTTCAGTAGACATGGAGGAATGTTTGTTGAAGTTGGATCACAGAAAACCAAGTTCACATGACTACCTATGCCTTTCCATTCCACAAGGAATGGCTCTTCTTTTTACGCAGTATTTTAGGTGCATGTAACCAGAGGAGATTATCAAGGAACTGAGTAGAACATCTCTTGCTTTTTGCCATTTCCCTGATGAAAATTCATTCATTAAGGGAAAATATGACCACTCTCAAACTCTATGTTCATAACGTTTGTTACGTACTTTAGTACTGTTATGATCTTAACCACAGTGACTTACATTTTAATGCAATTAAACACTTAATTGACAGTTCACAGAGAAAACATTGTCCCATCTGTTTGATGTATTCTTACAAATGAAGTTCTGCCTATCCACAGGGAATCTATTTCCTACAGTTATTAAGAAATACAAACTCATTTCTGATAACTATGAAGATAAGTACATTGGGAAATTATTGGAAGTAGAAGGGAATACATAGCAGAACAATGGAAAAACTTATTCTCTATGATATTATATATAATATTCCTAATTATAATGATAATAAACAGTAAACAGAAACATATGTATATAAATTAAAACACCTAATATTAATATGTGAAAAGACTGCAAAAAGCATTCATTTTCTAAGCAACTTTGTCCAGATCAACTTGGCATTAACATTAAAGGGAAGTTTGCTGCTGTTTAGGTGACCAGGCTTTGAATTTTAATGATACTTTTCAGATTAAACCAACTGGATATAAATAATCCCATTGTCTTCTCAGCTGTTTATGGAATTCAAAACCTCAGTCTGTAAGACACCAAAATTCTACCCTGAATCTTATTTATAATTTTATTATTGATCTTAATTTATAATCCTAACATTTATCTTTAAATGTTATCTACTTATCTAATCCAGTAATAGGACTTCATTAGAGTTTGTATTATGATACAAAATATAGGCTAACTTGAACTTAATGTGATCTTTACAGAACAGCTCCATGGGAAGCTTTTAGACAACTAACTGGAACCAAGCAGGCTTTAAACAGGTGAACATTTTATTTTGGGGGGAAAAGTGAAATTTGGAAAAATTTTCTGGAATGACCTTTCTAGTTCTGCTATTCTACACCTAGTGCATTGTTTGTTAATACTGCTGCAATAAAAACGGTTTACTTACTTCCATCTTGAAACAAAACGTTTTCATGCTGAGGGTGGAGAAATGTGGTAAATTGAAATAAAGCAGAAATTGTGTTAAAATATTGAAAACATACAAATAAGCATAAAGAAGCATGTCCCAGTATCTTGAGATTATCACTCCAACTGGCAAAAGACATTTGTCAGTTTTATGACCTCTCTGCAGTTATGTATGCCTATACATGTATCCATTATATCCAGTAAAACCCATGCAGGCAGAACCTTTTTTCCACTTGAAACTTGATAAAAAAGTTCACAGAAGCCCCAGGGCTACAAGTTTTTTTGTGAGCCAAGGTTTGGAACATTTCCACCAAGCGGTCCATTTGGATAAAGAACATTTGCTGCATGGAGGCTTTTTCTCTTGCTCTAGAGAAAAGATCTATACTTGTAACAGTATACAAGACACAGTACCTAAAAATGCCCATAGGGTAAAGATCACTAATAAGCATATGCAGAAAAATCTTTTCTTTTTTTTTCCAGATAAAGTGACCAAAGACAAATGACTCTTTGCTGTATGAGTTATTATTAATTATGCTTTACCTACTTCAAACAGGAACCTGCCACAAAGCATCTGAAGAAACTGTCTTTATGAATAGAATGAGCATGCTGGTGGTTTTACCTGTTATCTTTAAATTGCAATGAATCTACTTATTATGGTATGAATTTAAAGTAATTCAGCCATCTCGCTCCTGATATTAAAGTACATAATCTTATCTGCCTGTTACTTAGCAGAAAATGCTCTTTAATTCATTAAATTAATCTCTGTACTTACAGTATTACCAAGCTTTGATCTCGAATATTTCTTTCAGATCAGCCTGTGGGACCTTTCTAATAGAGATTTGTAGTTTCTATTGCCATGAAATGCTGTTAGGATTAATGAGAATTTTACATTAAGTTTTAAATTATTCTCTTTATCTCTACATGTTTCAGGGAGTGTCAGCAATCACCAGAACAATGGCAGAAAATGTATGGCAGATGCTCTGGTAATGAAGTCTATCATATTAACCTGGAAGAAAGTACTTTCTTTGCTGAATATGAGGGGAAGAGCTTCACGTATGCTTCTTTCCATGCACATAAAAAGTATGTTTATTTTCCTATCAACAGTTAAATGTTCAAACAAATAATTACTCGTGTCTTCAACACAGCTCTGCACTCAAAGGCACATTACTCTGTTTCTGGGTTGAAGTATCTGGCCACCCATGGGAATATATTTCTCTAAGTCATAGCTGGGCAGGTAAAAGCTCATGCTCATTCTGTAGAGGTCTTCTCAGCCTGAGAGAGTAGAACATAAAGGATATATAAGATAAGCTGGACAACCAGAAAAAAAATGTACCTTAGCGAGGCTTTATGAGAACACCAGTCCTTTTTCATGTCCAAAACAATCTAGAAAAGAATGAGTGGGAGGATATGGGTTTTTTTATTAATTTAGGACTCAGCTGGAAATCTGGTTTCCTTTGTGGCATAATAATTTTATGCAAAATGTTCAATTTAAAGGTACATTCTGGTGAGTCTTCAAAAAGAAACCCCTATTTTTTTCTGTTAGATGATAACACATCATCTTTACGTTCCACATGACGCATCAGTTGTTTGATGTTGCTCTGTGAGGTGAATGTATAAACTAAACACAAAGCATGTTTGTTTGTAAATATTTAACAAAATGAACATTTATCAAACCCTGAATTCTGAGTTTATTCCCATACTTAATGAATGAGAGAAAAATTAGGGTTTTTTTTCCTGTAATTCCTTATTTTCTATCACTAATCGAATGCATTTCTAGGAGTGAAGCACAAAAATGAATTATGAAAATGGTTTCCATTACTTATGAATAATGGAACAATTTAACATGATTAATACTTTTTCATATTATATATCCATTTTTCTACTAATGTTTTCCCAGAAGGGACTATTCATCTGATAGAAAAAAATCAACTAGAACAATATTAGAAGAATATTATGGGGATTAAGAAAACCACTTGATTCAACTGCCTAGGAATTCATGAGCTCATAAAAACTGCTTGATCAGAAGTGGCCTATTTAGCAGACAACATTTTTCCAACATACATGTCATCCAAAAATCTACAATTTGTTCATAATGTGCAAAATATAAAAATATACCCGAGGTTCATTTTTGACAATGGAAATTCTGGTATTTGCAGGACTATGCAAAATGAACCATGCCTTTCCTTTTCTAATTAAGGTTTGGAGTCTGTCTGATTGGTGTTAGAAAGGAAGATAACAAAAACATTTTGCTGAATCCAGGTCCTCGATATATCATGAGTTCTACAGATATATGCTTTTATATAAATATCACCAAAGAAGAGAATTCTGCTTTTAAGAAGCAAGAAAAGCATAGAAAAAACCATGAATCAAAATTACCTTACCATGGAGCTTCTAGGTTACCAGTACACAGTATAATAGCCAGCATGGGTAAGTAAAATAAAAAAACAAACCCTCACAGCATATTCGTATTCAATTAATGGCACTTTAGTACTTTTCAAAGTGTATTCCTAAAATTTTAAGAAACTATAATGTAAAGAAAGAAAAAAATATAAAGGTATTAAACACTTGCCCTCATTAAAAAAAAAAAACACAACAACAAAAAACAACAAATGGAATTTGGGTATCTTTTACTTGACAATATGGTATTAAACTGCTTAAGACTGTAGTATAAAAAAGTAATAAAGTGTATGCAAAGCAAAACTATTGGGTAAAGCATATGATTGCTTCTTTGGCATTCATACCTGGTCATTTGTAATAAGTTTTCATAAGCTTCTTCAATTAAAAAAATACTTTTAGTCAAATCTACAGGCTGTTGATGGATATAGTATGGATTATTGTATAAGGTATGATTTTAAAAAGGTAGTTAACAAGAGGACATATATTAATGCTCAGAAAAAGTGCTACTTTCCTTGAGTATAGTTTAAATATTTGTTATTCTTGAATGTAATAAACACAATTAACATAATATTGCTTTCACTCTTTGGCCACATAGTCAAGTATTGCCCACTAAATAGGGGCCTCTCCCCCAAACGTTTTGCCAAGCCCACTGAGCCAGGTTCTCGCGCTGCCGCAGGGACCGTGGCCATCGACCTGCAGGACACGGGCTGCCGCCCGCCCGCCACGGCCACGCTGGCCCTGCCCGCCGACGGGGGCAAGGAGGGCAGGCGGCCCAGCATCGGCCCCGTGCTCGAGGTCGCCGACCCAGCCTCGCTGCCCGCCTGCGACCTGCTCAGCGACCACTCCGAGGATGAAACTACCCCCTCAGATGAGGAAGTCTCGGCAGGCTTAGAGTATGTATACTAAATGGAAGTCGAAAAGCCAATATTATGTGAAAGACATCTATAATTTTTTTTTGACGTGCAGATCAAGGTGAGAAGTTGTAGAAAGCAAGACCCATAAAGCCCAATTATGTAATTATTCCCTGTTATGAAAAGCTGTTTTCTGCTATCAGAATGCCACAAGCCTATTTTGAAATAGAGAAAACCCCAACAGGTTAAGTCTGCGGGAGGTTTTCTCTCTGCAGTTACAAAAGCTCTAGTTCTGTATTGCAGTTTTTTCATAGCATATTTTATGGCCATTTTTGTTACATTCTATACCTTAAGTCAGCACTCAACTAAATTGTAAACAGATAAGTACTCCTGTTGTGAGAATACACTGATAATTAGATCATCCAACAGGCTTGTTGAATGCTGGGGTGAGGTGTCTGACTTAAAAATGTAGGAATGACAAAAAAACCAGTGTGAGGCAAAATTATCACATCTAATTTAAAATGCTCGTTAACGTATTACTGAAAGCAATGATGCATTACTCGGATAAACCCAGAAGATTGAAATCTGTAACTGCCATGCAGATAAGCAATTATGTTTATTGGGATTGCTGACAGGGATGTTAAAACTGAAATATACAATTAAGCCAGTGGCTCACCTAGCAGATTTTCCCATCTCCAACATAACAAGCATGAGGAGCCCCAGGGAAGATTATAAAGCTCCAATGAAAAAAATAATAGAACAAATCATCTTAAATCTGCAGACTGAAACACAGATATTTAAAAGGCCTCTTGCAAAAAACTAAAGTAGAAATGCCATCTTCTCAGCAAGAGGCTTTGCCATTTAAAATTAATTTCAGCCATTTTGAAAGTTTGTTAATAAAGCAAAAAGGTGATGACTTCACTCATTCTTGGTAAGTGAAAGAAAAATTGGAGAAGAAAGAGTGTAAGTACAATTATTTCTAATATTTTTTCTTTCCTTTTTAACTTCCGTTGTAGTTTCCAGTTCAAAACACTAGGAGAGCACACTTATGATATGTCAGCCTATTTTCAAGAACCCAAGCAAAATTTCTTTGGTCCAAAAAAGGCAAGGCAGCTTCCTTTAAGTTGTATTCAATTCATCAAACCAACAAATATATTCCTTTGACCTTTATTAAACATAGTTCATTTAATGAACTGGACTCTGCAAAACTAAAGACATATAAAAACATCCCATAGAATAGTTGTATGGTCGGCTGTGTTTCGGTAATTTGCTCTGCTGAAAAATGTTTGTTCTCTTCTAGGTATGCCAAAGGCTATCCTCCATACTCTCCATATATTGGAAGCTCTCCTACATTTTGTCATCTTCTGCATGAAAAAGTACCCTTCTGTTGTCTAAGATTAGATAAGGTAAAGGGAGTTTCTGTTACCGGTTATGATACTGCATTCCCATCTGTCTCTTGTATCTGAACAAAGATAAATTCTTATTTCTGCTTAGAGATAAGGTTTGTTCAGCACTTGCTGAGCTATAATATGTTTCCTTTTCATCAGCGAGTGTTTGTTTATGTCTAACCAGATCTATATCAGGTCATGTGATACAATATTCACATCCCCTGAACTTGCTTCTTATTTTGATTTTAGGGATGCCAACACAACTACTATGAAGATGCCAAAGCCTATGGATTCAAAAATAAATTGATAATAGTTGCAGCAGAAACTGCTGGAAATGGCTTATATAACTTTATTGTTCCTCTCAGAGCTTACTACCGACCAAAGAAAGAACTAAACCCCATTGTATTACTCCTGGATAACCCGTAAGTAGACTTTTTTTTCATTTTACTTCTAAACTCATTTTACCATTACTTCAGTAGATGACCACTTTTCACATGGCCAACTTAAAATCAAGAACATTATGGAACATTTATCTTTGAGGAAAGTTAGTGATGAAAATAATACCTTATGTTCATTGCCATATACAAAATTGACCTTTTACTGACTGTAAATGACCATAGTAAATTTAAATTCTGTTATTCTTCATGGCTCATGTTTCAGCTTAGTTTTTCTTATAAATACAACAAATAAAATGACTGCTATTTAAAAAATTAAAATAGGTTCATAAACACTGCAAAAAGAAAGCTGTGTAACAGTTTCACAGCTACATAACAACACTAACCTACTTAACACAACGCACTTACTTGCCTGGACCAGTTAGGTATATTTTTAATAATTCTAGACTCAAAGATAAACAGTTCTTTAAGCCAGGAGGACACCCACAGACACACTTTTTTGACAATTATATAAAGTCATGGAAGAAAATTAAAACCTGCAATATTGTTGTTACCACTGTATCAGTCTGGTGATTACTGGAACTTTTAGCCTTTCTTGCATTAGCTGTTTGAAATTTCAGACAAATTCTACTCTGTCAAGACTGGTACATTTATATGACAATGAATTGGTTGGGGCTTTTTTTACACGACTTTGGCACTGCTGAAGTACTTAGAAACACAGTTTGAAAGGTACAAAAATGAAGGTTACCTGTATATAGAAAATTAGAACGAGCTATGACTCTAAGAAAGGCCAGCAGCAAAAATGCCATGTGTACTGCGATTCCAGGGTTGCCACATCCCTTTGCATAGATACTTTGCAGGTTAAGTGATTTTTTTCCTACAAATGAAAACTCCTTCGTGTTGGCAATGCGAGCCTGGAGCGGTGAGCACATGGTGCCCTCTAGTGCTTGCTCTCGTTGCCAGCAAGGTGCCCCAGTTTACACATTTTAATGCTGGTGGGAGGTTTTATGGCTAAACCCCCTTTTGATTAGCATCAAGTAAAAGCTATGCCTGCTAATTAAACCAATACCCTTCATGTTGTATCTCTCTAGGCAGCGTTTGCAGTGACTTTGTGGTGTGTCCTTGACATCAGTCATTGATTCTTACACTTGGAATTGTCCTGGACCATAAAATTTTCTGCTTTTACAGGTGTACTCATTAATATGAGTGTTAATTCTGCTCATTCCTTACGATAACAGCAAACTGTTGATTCACAGTTTTCTACAAACCGTTTTCCTGCCTAAAGCTATATTATAACATCAGTTTAAATTTTTAAATTTTATTTATTTTTTAAAAAAGCTACCAGTTTATTGAAATATTTTAGAAGAGATGCTGGTGTTGTGATACTGTGTTTCATTTTGTAATCCCATCTGCTGCTTAGGCCAGATATGCATTTTCTGGATGCAATCTGTTGGTTTCCAATGGTTTACTACATGGTGGGCTCTATCGACAAGTAGGTGAAATAAGTGTTAGAAACCTTAACCTCGTAGTGCTCAGTGGTTTGTTGTGTGTATCGTGGCTGCATGTTCCAGTCTGTGTTGTAGTTGCAGATGATCTTTTTGCATGCATGGTTTGTGTCTGTGTGCTATAATGTGGCGTTTCAAATTTCTGATTTCTAAAGGATATCGTTAGGGAGAAGCATGACAAGGACCACAATAATATCTTTAAAAATAGAAGATTAACACTTATTTAGGTGCATTAATACGTCTCTTTAAATGAACAGATTATAGCTCTGATTCCAGCGTCATTCTGTACCGAGTTATAATTTGTTTGCATTTTTGACTCGAGTTTTGTAGAGAAAGCTACAGAATGTAAACAGTCTTGAATGTGTCCAACAGTCTTCATCTTCCACTACTTAAAATATCACTCACTCCTACATTTCTGTTGTCACCTCTACTAATATGTTTGCATATATAGGTTTAGCAACATGGATGTAATGTAAAAATCAGCTAGAAACAAGAGAAGAGGAAAGGCTCATGAGTATTTTAGTAAACTCCTATGTGTAGTGTATAAATTTAAAGAAAACTGTTTGCTTCACTACATAGTTAATATTGAACTGGGGCTACAAGCCCATAAATATTAATTCCCCATGGAGAGATAAAAAACTTATTTCCCTCCTTGAATTTACAGAATCCAGTTTTTCTGTAAATTCTGCATTTCTCCATCTCAACCTGCTGTAACAAAGGCTTTAAAATAGTGATAGAGTTACAGATTTACCTGGGTGATACCATAATCCTTGTGAGATTTACAGAGTACAGAAACGTTTTCCACTTTCTACATTTTTCCCTCTAAAGCAAGAAAGGGTCTCAGGTTGTTAATATCTACTACTTTCTTAACTCTAGTTCCACAAAAATGATAAAGAGAATTCATACTGGAAGAATTAAATGTATACTCACACGTATTCAGAATAATTAATAACTCATATATTAACCTGTTTTGATTAATATAGCAAAATAAACTTCAATTAATCACTAAGATTATTTTAAAAAGGAGATCACCAAATCCTTCAGGGTGTTTTGTTGATTTTAGAATTGTGTGTGTTTAAAAAAATTAAGCATGTAGTCATTGGAATAAACGATTATAGAGTTGTAAAGTTTACAGTAACATCAGCATGAACCTCTGTGTCTTTTCTGACACTAAAATCACTTTAAATCCTGGTGCAATAACCAATCATATTTTGTAGAGAGGTTTTTTTATGTCTGTTTTCATCAGTAACAATACTGGTGAAAATGTAGTTAATACTTATTCCCTGTTTTCCTCAACATATTTTTAAATCATGTACACTCAATAGAAGTTGATAATTTTAAGCTAAGAAATACATTGTAAAATATGCAAATTTTCCCTTCATATTTAATGGGTATAGAATATGTTCCCCAAATACCACCTTTAAGTATCTAATGTATTTGGTCACCAGGAATGAAATGTCATCTTAGAGAGAAAATCACCAAAGGAATTTCATTCATTTACCCTTCTTTGTTGCTGGAAGTAGATGGGTTGCAGTAAAATAGCTTTACCAAAATTCATAGCAGAGACTCTCTTCATCAAAATCTGTCAAGCAATACCCAGTCTTTGGGTATAAATGATTTCAGATCTGTGACTGAACAGATTCCACAGTTGTGTAGAAATGTATTCAGTATTAGGAAACCTGTAGCAAAAGCTACCTGAGAACCAGAATGATAATACTTCTACCTTAATATTTTATCAATTCCCCACAAATTAGCTGAATGTATCTGCTAAGACAGGAATAGCTATTGAGCTTGTGCAACATTGAAATTTCAGAATATGCTGCTATTTTCAGGGATCAAGCAGAAATACACATTACTCAGAAAAAGTTTGGAGTTCTACTTGTCCACTGAGGCTGTTAGTATAGATCATATAAAATCAGCCTGATATAGTCAACCACCAATGATATTGCAGTTTCAAAAAGAATTATGTGTATTCTTCCAAAATAAGATGTTAAAAACCACCACACATTTGTAGTTTTCATTTCAAAAAGAATTTACAACAAGTTACATAAATTTGGGAACCAAAGATCGTTACTGAAAAGAAAAGCTGTATCAGGACAATTAGGACTTAGTTCATATTATAAGATTACCTAATGAGAAGCAATTATAATGTCAAAACAACTCTTCACCTTGGAAATAAACAGAATGATGCAAAAATTTATTTTTCCATTTTCCCTTGGAAACTATGAAATTTAACCTTTCTTATTTCACTTAAATTTTGCTACCTTCCTGGAGTCTTTATTACTAAGTATTTTCTAAACTTGTCAAAAAGTGCTTGGGGTCTCTGGCACATACTGTTTTTAAACCAGCTGAAGCATGCTTCCCTTTGGAGGCAAAGCTATAAAGCATGGTGAGCAGCATAACTCTGCTGTCTGTGTGTGCTATGGGCACAGAAACGCTGGCCAGCAGTGGGCAAAGCTCTGCTGAGCCTCAGCTGCTCCTCAAAGCAGCGTGACAACACCCCAGCTCATAGGCTAACCTAAAAGACCAAATTCGATTACTTGGTAGAACATTTATTAACATTTTGAAACTGAAATAAAATTGTGAGGGAGAGCAACCCAGAGCATTTCTTTGGGTCTTTTTTTATTGTCACAAGTAATTGCAATGGAGCAAGTTGTTGCCGCATGTAAGGACTGTCTTCCCAAGTAACCATTAAAGGCTTATTAAAAAAACCCCTTGAAATGAATCTGCCATTTAGAAAAAAGAGAGGGACATTAACAATCTACTGAAGTAAATTCTATATTCTATCAATTAATTGAGATGTTATCCTTGATATAGATTATATTAGAAGTTATGATATGTACATGGGCATGAAGGGAACTGAGCTGATCTGCAAATGCCAACCATCACTAAGCTTTTAAGTGTTCCATATTTAAGTTACTTGTTTCTCTTTCCCCTCTTTCTCCTCACAAAAGCCTAGATGACTTATTAAGATGTGGGGTCACCTTTGCAGCTAATATGGTGGTGGTGGACAAAGAAAGTACCATGAGTGCTGAGGAAGACTACATGGCAGATGCCAAGACTATTGTAAATGTCCAAACACTCTTCAGGTAAGGCATTTATGCAATCTATCTATATAAGCTCATTAACTGTGAAATACTTGATACCTTTTGTGCTGAGATAAGAAATTATTCTTTTTTTCCTTCTGATTAAGTTTTCCCTTAAATGAATTTGTGTCTTACACGGGCAAACTTTTCCCCACCCTGCTTAGCAGTACATTAGGAATCCTGAGGTATTCTGAAATCTCAAATGAAATTCTTTGCATAAAACCAGAGAGAGGTGCCTAGTTAAAGTCTTTTGAATCTGTCAGTATTTTAGAAAACTGAGTTCATTAAAATACAGATATTTCAGTGGAGCTTTTTGTGTAAATGCAGCTCTGTGAGAATGCAGTTAAATGTTGTTAGCATTTCTGCTTGTGCTCAAAAGAAGCAAAATCTGTGTTGCACAAGAGATTTTGGTTCTGTCTTTTTCTAACTTTGAGTTTTTGCATTGGTACCCAACACTAACACAGGTGTGTGTGTTTAATAATCACACCCACTAAATTTGGGTTGGAAAGTATAATCAATCTGTGCATTATTCAGGTCTATTCTTAACCTATTGTCTGAGGGTATCTCACTGAGGTTTTTCATATACATCTCTTAAATTTTTCAGAAATTTTACCCCCAGATAGAAAAATGGGTTGAGTCAAAAATAAAACTTGCAAAGTACCAGTTGATTTTTCCCATAGCTGTGTCCTAATTTGTAAAAGATCATAGTAGTAAACTATATAGCGCAGGTATCCAACTAGATCTTAATATATACTCCTCCAGTTGTCGTGCACAACACTTGCAACTAGATGGCACCTTTAACTCGTGTACAAGCCATATATCTTGTTTAGTATTAGACTGTGTGGTACTATTTGCAGTCAACATGAACCATAATAAATAGCTTGGTTTAAGACTTAACAATACTTTTTCATAAAATTATTGTAACCTTTCACAAATAGTGTATTGTATAAATTGTTTTTCTATTTTTTCCCTAGAACATGTACAGTAATTTCACTGCTTTTTTATATTACGTAAAAGTTGTAGAAATAAGTAAGTTTTGGGAAGAGGTATAAGGTAGTGGCAATTACCCATTCTACAGTATAAACTACATTCATTGCACCAAGGTAGTTTGGTAAATAACCTTTAAAAATATATTTTAAGCTTTTTCGTTACTTAATAATAATTAATAATATCAGAAACTAATGAAGTAAAGACCGGGCATGGTGGAGAGCAGCAGCACTTAAAACAAACTATGGCGTTAAACAAGGATTTTAAAGCACTGGATCTAATATATGCTGTTCTCAAAGATACCACATCAGTGAAGAAGATTCCACGTAAGTCTCACCAAGTGAAACCATTCCGAGGGTCCAGGCTAATCTAACCCTCACTGATATGATTTACTCTGGCCTGACACGGTGGTGTGAGTGTGCTGCAGTGCTGCTTGGCAGTTCTCATATACCTGTTCTGGCATTACTGCCTGATTTGCATAAATGATAACCCTGCTTTGCCAGAAGATTGTGCCCCCCTTGCCTTAGAGGACAGATGAATTGTTTGTAAAGACAGGGTTATGAGCACCTTTAAGGCTAGAAGCTATTCAATACCAATTAAAACTGTGACAATGATAGCTTACCTAACTTAATTATAGTTAAAAGGAGTAAAGAAGTGTGACTCAAATGGGCACGCTGATTAAGAAATGAAATCTTTAATCCTTTGGATGGGAAAGAACAAGTTATCACAGTTTAAAAATGAAAGGAGAAATTAATAGTCTTGGACTATGCCTTAAGAAGCTTTTCACTTTTTAAAATGAAAAGCCAACCATTGAATCCCTATAGACAGTTAAGAGCCCACCTCAGAAAAACTGGGTTTCCTCAGGCAGTAGTTCTGTACTAGAAGTAGTGTTTATATTTACTCTTCATTTCTACTAATTATAAGCTTTAAATGGTGGTGTTTGGGAAGCCCTCTTTTAAAGTTTTATTAGCTAACATGTTGAAGGATCTGTTTGAAATCCTGCAACAAGTCTATTGACTGCAGTACACCAAACAAGTCAATAGTTTGGCTGGGATCCAGATGTCAGGACCAATTTAGAGAGAAACTAAATGAGGGTAGGATGGCATTACATTGTTTTCTTGGTTTATCATTTTGGTTCAGGAAAGAACTAAATGTATCTCTTGCTTGTCTGATTTCCAAATACCAGTTGAATAGCAACCCATGCCATCCATCAGGCTGATGAGGGCTTTCTCTGCCCCATCCAGTCCTTTCTTACTAGAATGGGATAGAAGAGAGGGATCTTTGCCTGCTGCAGTGCTGAAAGCTTGCAGGCAGTGTGCCTTGCACTCAGGGCAAGAGGCAATCTGTCCCAGACTACCTGCAGACTAATTTCCCCTAATTGAGCTAGGAGGCACTCGTAAGTAAAATATGACTTCTACCAATAGCAGTGTTGAAACTGATTTTCTAAAATAAATCAGTTTTCATATCTCAGTGATAAACTAAACCCATCTTTGAAGGGAAACATAGCAACCTGCATTTTCTTCCTGTAAGTTGTGTATATTTTATCATTAGATCAGCTTTTAATTTCCTGTTACTCTTAGTTCTGAACGTTATATTGTTAGTTTTCAAACATGGATACCTGACCTTTAATACACGAAAACATCCATCCAGCAGAAGTTTATGTAATTCAATACTACATGATACAGAGGAAAATGATTTTCCTTCCTCAGAACTTGAACACATTTGTTAAGCTAGCTAGTAAGTCCAGGTTCATACCTATAAGTGTGACACTTCCATAAGCACTGGCAGGTGTTTATAACACACAGCATGCAAGTGAAGATGTACCACAGTTGCATTGCAAGGGTGTGGTTATCATGTCTTTAATCTGTGCATGTAGACTCCATTCCCTAAGTACTTAGTCTTTAGTAGGACATAGGTGGACTGTATAACAGTACAAAGGTAGAGAAACTCCTGAAATACCTTTCCAATAACAAATGGTCATTGTTAAGTGATCCACATTGTCACCCAGCTGGTCAAGTCCATTTTGCCTTATATGATCACATTTAACATTTGGTTATTGCCAGGGACGTGGTAACTGCTAATGTAACAATGGCAGGCAGCTCTGCCATCGTATGGTCACGTGTTCAGAACATGTTTGGGATCATGTGGTCACTACCAGGCTGTGTTTTGGCATCAACAGACCTGGGAAACTGTTTTGCAGTAGTATGGCATTAACCTGTACTGGCAGATAGTCATTGATACACATTTCCTCACATTTAGGCTCTGCTTGAACTGCCATTTCAGTGAAGTTTCTCCCTACAAAAGTGAGGAGAAAAGACATAAGACTTCCAAAAAGGTACCTTGAATCCCATTTGACACTAAGTTACTAAATCCAGCTTTCAAGAAAACGAAAACAGGAGCCACGTTAAAGATGTAATTAGTACTACAACTATCTACTGTCACATGTAGATAAGTACTCTCAGGATCAGCAGAAAAGATTACAAATTCACATCTCATTTCCTGACACTGCAGAGGAAATACTCAAATAATATCTGAGTTCTATTCCAAATTATTATTTACATAGCATAAACTATGATTTTCTTTCTAGTTCTCAGAGCCCTGAGTGCTGAGGAGGGGCTCTTTAGTCTGGCCCCTGAAAACCCATGTAAGCCAGATCACAGTTGAGCTTTCTTCACTGCTTTTTGTTACTAAAAGCCTGAATTGGTGTTAACTTACAAATATCTTGCATACATAAACATTTCAAAGTGAGAACATAACTATACATAAGCACACATTTTCTCAGCCACTCCCACAAGTGCCAGTTTGCATCTCTGTTGCTCAATCTGGAGTTACAGCATACAAACAGGACTCAAGGAAAAAAAAAACAAATGGAAAGAGTACATAAACCAGTAGCAGTTTGCATTGAACCATGTACTAAGTGCAGGCTATATAATCTTGCATTTGTTTCATAAAGATTTGTGTCATTTTAGAAATCATTAAATAAAACCCCTGGTAATGAAATTAAGTGGTTTCTTTCTAGCATTTAAGTATTTTGTAAGCTCAATCTTTCAATGTATATCTGCTTCTTTAGGAATTCTACAGGGAATGTTTCATAGTTTGCTCTGCTATTGTACCAGCATTTCATTGTGCCAAAACCCATCAGAGGTTTCAGGGACTTCATTAAAAACATGGACTTGAGCACAAGCTCAAGTAGCATTATATAGAGCCTTACATTTGTGAATTGTTATAATTAAAGGAATAACTATTACATTCTTTTAAAATACAGGTTGTTCTCAAGCCTGAGCATTATCACAGAATTAACTCACCCAGCCAACATGAGATTCATGCAGTTCAGAGCCAAAGACTGCTATTCTCTTGCTCTATCCAAATTAGAAAAGGTAAGCAGTTTTGCCTCCCCCCACTCCCACCCCCAATTTAAATGTTATTTTACTACTCTTTTTTTTATTTTGTAACAATGATTTCAAAACAAGTGCAAAAAGTGAAATGATTTTATGGTTGTAGAACTACTATAAAAGATCATTTTTTCAAAACTCTATCCATATTTAAGAATGAATTTTGATGTGATTTCCATCACTTTACAATATAATATTAATCAACCAACTCTGTTGCAATTTGCTCATGGAAAATTGAATATTCTTGGATAATTGAATATTCAGAGCTAATATCATTTTCCAAGAGGCTGATACAAGCAATTAATGTGAAACATCTTTTAAGTGACTGAACACTTAAACCAGTTTTTTTTATAATGTATTTTTTTATATCACTTCACTTTAAAGGCACTAAAGCTTTATCTTCTGTGTGCGTTTCTATGTACCTCTGTGAGATATTGGCTTTCCTGTGACAGTCTGAAAACAGCAATTGTGCTTCGTCAAAGGGCAGTACTAGTGATGATAAGGATAGTGACACCTCTTAATTGCTATAGGAAACATTCATAGTCTATACATTGACATGCTACTTTGGCATTTTTGAGCTGTGGAACAGGGAGACTATATGGAGATAAGTTAAATTTATTTGCTTGTTCAAAACACTATTGCTAAAACATTAGATGGAGCATAGGGAGTAATACTGTGCATCTGTTTAACTTGGCAAACTGAAGGACAATCCTCTTTTTCAGATTGGTGATCTGGCCTACCCACCTCTGCACTGCACAAAACTTACAGTATCACCTTAATGATATTTCAGACCATTTTCTGAGTTTAAGCAAAAGTAAGACAAATCATATCATGTGACATTCTTCAAGGACAGAAATCTTTCACTCCAGTCATCTTTTCCCCTTTGCTATCAATCTACCAATATTATTGCTATGTTCTTTCATGTAGTCACCCAATCTCTGCAGCTCAGATACCTTACATACCTTGACAAATTTGAATTCATGCTAAAACCATTACCATTATACAGAGTTAAGATACAGTTTCAATTTTCTAGCTGTACAATAAATTTCCTAGAATTTGGGGATTCCATAGAGTTGACTACTGTATAACGCTCATGTAGTTAATTTTAATTTATACTTAATGGAAAAGAGCCTTTTCTAGAAATTTACCTTCACAGTCTAGTTTCTTACAGAGGAATCAATTTCTGCAAAAATTCAGACTGTGTATTTGAGGTAGGATAAGTGAGAAGTAAATATTTACTCGGTTGACTGCCATGTTTACATGTCAGCCACAAGATGTAAATATCAGGGAGATCTTATGTGATTTGTTGACCTTTGCCTGTAATAGCATGAAGGCTTCATCTTATTTAAGTGATATTCTGATAAGCACCCAAACATGGAGAACTGTGAGGAAGCCAGACAAAAGTTGTTCCAAAGAGAGGAGCCCTTTGCAGCAGGAGGACCAGCTTTATTTGGATGATGCCACTCCCACTATCATTAAGGTCTGCACCTGCAGCTCCTCCGTTTCAGCACTCCCTCCCTCCGTGGTAAATTCAGGAAGGATAAGCTGACACTGGCTGGAATTATGCATTGCCAGTTTATTCAGGGCAAGAAGTGCCAACACCTGAATAGTGCCTTCAAGACTGTGTTCAACCTGACTCAATTCCTTGGTGTACTATGACTGACAGGATTTTTAAATGATTTTTAACATATTCCCTTAATCCAATTTCAGTTGCATCTGGAGTACTCTGTGGGCTGTAGCCTGTTTACTTCAATGTGGAAAAACCAGTATTTTTATCTCAGTTCCTTCTTGCTTTACATAGGCTCCTCGGTTTCTCTAGCAAAGGTTCTGGAAATAATTAAAAATATTTTGACTTCTTCCCTATATTTATTAATTCATTATGCAAGTGTAAAGTTGTGAATGTAGGATAGAAGCTGCACAGTTAATGAACTTTCTATCCAAATGATGCTCTCCTGAAACAGAGGTAGATAAATCATCTTAAAGGAGGAACATTTTCTTCATTGCTGTTGCAGTTGCCTGCTGTTGATATTTCCCAGTCATTTCATCTTAACATTTGCAGGAAGAACTTCACAGGTGGTGCTGTAGTTCATTTGGTGTTCCAGAACTCCCTCCTGCAAAATGAAAGGCAATTAAAAACTCCAGTAAAAATTATCTAATGCAGTGAAACGTATAGTTGCTTGTTATTTCTGCATTAAGCACCTCATTTTCAGAAAGACTGAAAACGTCAGGCAAGTTGCCTTGAGATAACACTGAAACACACTTGCAAAATTGGCTTTTCAACCCCATGGGCTGCAGAAGAAAGATACACAAATCAGATGTCCATCTGTTGTTGCAGCTGCAACTTTTCTCATTTTAGACATAAATAAATCTGACAGTAAACTCAGTACTGACAAAGGAGAGAGAAGTGGCCCTTTTACAACAGAGAAAAAGGAAAAACAAAACACCCATATTCTAAATTTTAAATCTATGTTCTACATTTGTCTTAAATAAGGAAAAAAAGATCGCTCCCTCTTTCTTGAAAGAAAGCATTTATAACGTCTTGGTTAAGATTCACTCTTTAGTTTTCTGTATTTTTTTTTCCCTAGTAAATATTGTGGATGTTAGTTGAAGGATAAAAATTCTAAACCTTCAGGGGATCATTTTGAAATAAGTCCAAGATCCTGTATCTTTTAATCAAACCAATACTGTCATTTGGTATTTTCCACAGAGATAAGCATACAGATATTAGGTGGGCAGAAATCTGCCTGGGATGGCCCAGTGTATTTGCAGTGATAAACACACAGCCAGGCTGCTCTTTTAACCTTCAGGTCAGGACAGTTTTGGTTTTTAATATTATTTGGGTATTAAGCCGATTAGGTAATAGCAAGCAATAATGACATAGGGGTCATAAAACCAGATTGGTACCTCCTGGTTGGTGTCTTATTTTATATGGATCTCTAATGATTTCCATCAGCTGCAATTCTAAAGTTGTACAAACAATCAGCTATATGTAGTGGGGTTTTAGAAAGTTGCTCCAGAAAAACAACTGTTCTTGCCAAAAAGGTAGGATAGAACCAAAACTAACAGTGCACTGACTGTTTCACGTGTCAGAAGCCACTACCTCTGTCACCTTTGTATGTTCTTGCATGACTAACACTGCCCACTCCTCCCTGTATGTTTATTGGAGCAACTTTACATTGGTGGTGCAGCAGTTTCAGCCTGTCGTGGGTACTCCCATTTTACTGCCTGTATCCCAGGGGGGCCCTAGATCTCTTTCCTCCAGAGACAGAGGGGCTAAAACAGGGCTTCAGATTAGTTTGGAGCTGGTAATTTGTTACTGATATGGCACAATTTATTGTTATGAAGGAATAGGTATTTATGTAGAAATAGTAAAAGTATTAAAGCATAATAAAGAACCCTAAAAAAGATGTGGCATAAATATAAAAGGAGATAGAAAAGAGGAAAATAAACTGAAAAGCATATGAACTTGACCTTCTGTGTAGATATTCTCTGTTATTCTGACAATATGCCAACCCCAAAGGAAATAATTAACTTTAAATTAAGTGGAGGAAGCACATGCTAACTTCTTAAAAGCATAAGTGTACATCTGTTATCACTTAGAAAGAAAATAATAAAAATTCTGAATTTCATCACTTGAGCATAGTCACAAACATAGGAAGACTGAGGATGAAGTAGAGATCTCAATCTACTAATAGCTGTTTCTTAAAATGTCTCATATATATGAAGTTCTACAGAACACATTCATGCCATGATCTTTTACTTATGTTCCTAGAAATGATCTATGATTTTCTTTAAGTAGTTATATCCCCTTCCTCATTGATTCAAAAAAATGTCAGGAAAGGAGATGCTGGTATCACACTTATTGTGGAATAAAGCTGCTGGGACATTCCGGCACATTCCTAGCTTCTACACCCACAGTATTCTATCCTTCAATCTTTTTTAAATTGATCTGGCAGAATATGCCCCATGCAATTTGAGATGTGGTGATTGAAACAACTTGAAAAACTGTATGTATAGAACAAAGATGCTGCATACTTGTAGAAAGCAACTATCATGAGAGTAAAGGAATTTGATACTTTTAATCTCTTTCAAGGTAATATCCATTTCATGTTTTTATAATATTCTTTCCAAAACCAGCATTAAAAGTGTTCTCTGTTTTTTAACTCCCTAACAGAAAGAGCGGGAGAAAGGATCTAATCTGGCATTTATGTTTCGACTGCCCTTTGCTGCTGGCAGGGTTTTCAGCATCAGTATGTTGGATACGCTGCTTTATCAGGTACCATGAACAATAATGCAAATATAAAAAAATATTACGAGCTATTCTACTGTACCTCATTGTTAGATGACCCTATTTTCCTACATATGATCCATTAAAGTGTGTGACTATACTAAAAACAACCAAAGGCAAAAGATAATGGAGCATGTTCCACACGATGGTATTAGTTCAGTTATCAAGCCCAAAATCACCACATCCTTGCACAAAATCTGCTGTTAAATAGTAAAGTACAAAGAACCCCTCCACAGTCAAATAGTTCTGATAAGGCCTACATAAATTACAGGACAATATTGCTTGCTCTTCAGCAGTGGCCACGTTTCTGCACACTCTGATACATCAGGATGTCCAGGCAGCAGCCCCAGCACTTGCCCTCAAGGATCAAGGTACAGAGAATAAGCAGCAACACCACCATGGCCCATGTAATCTGCTCACCTAAAGCAGTTACCTACTCTGCCTGTACCTAGAGCTAGCCCTTGGATGCTTCTCTAGTCAGGTGCAAAACACTGGCACAGGTAAATGAGCTTCCTTGGTAATTGGGTACATGGAAGGTGCTCTTTCATTGCAATTCTACTTCCAAATAAAATTCCCTGAAGGTAAATTCCACATAAGTAGAAAAATTACTGGAGCTAAACTTTTGTCAAAAAGTCATTAATATGGAAACCAGTGATGCATATGGACAAAAATATTCTAGAAGTTCTAGAAATAAGTGTATTTGCATAGGAAAGCATGTTAATAATCATGACCCAAAATATCAACATCACATATTGCAAAATTTAAAAAAAAGAATATTAAGACACCTGTATAGAAAGAGTTCTGTCATTATCAACAACTCCTGCCAGCAAATAATTTTATATTTCCTCCCAGACATGAATAGTCATGGTGTGACTTAACAAACTAATACCATTCATCAGAAAGTGTTTATAACAAAAGGCCCCACACACTCATTCTCCCTCAAATTCCATCTGTCCTTTCTTTGAACTCCTACTGCTCCTGGGTGAACTGTCATTTTTCTAGAATGATCTTTCTTATTCCAAGTTAGAAATACTATGAAAGCAACTGTTCTTTTTCATGGTTCCATCCTTTTCTGTACAACATCTTCTGCATACAGAGTAAATGACATGAAGAACAGCAGGATTCATCTAATGCTTCCCTTACAAGCCAAAGGAAAAACCTGTGAATTATATTTAGGGCACTGACTGAAAAATGAAAACTTGGTCTTGCAAATCCTGGTGAATACACTGGGTAATGTAATGAAAATTCCATAGGTAAATGATGCAGCCAAGATAACAAATAAGTGAATGTTACAAAAAAAATATCTTCAAGATGCTCAGGGGTATTTAGCCCATCACAACTGGAAGATTACCAGCACAAAAATTAAAATGGTTGAATCACTATGTATCAAATTAAATCTGTCTGGCTCCTAAGTTCAAACAAATTCAGGCTCTAAAGGATTTACGTAAAACCTTTGTAAGGTGTTTCTTTATTAAAATCTATTTGCTAGTTCTGTGTTTGCATGCAGCCAGAAGAGCTAACTGTACATTGTGTTCCAACAAGGACTGATGAATCCATCAGCCAGCCATGAATCCTGCCCTGCTACACCTAAGAAAAGGTGGCAATGAACAGTTTAACCACATGGACCTCTGATTCCAGCATCCCAGCTCATGAGGAGAAATAGTTGTGATTTTAGCTGATCTAATGTCTGTTCTTGGCCTTAATCTACACTTCTACATCAAGCTTAATTTCTACCTTTTAATTTCTGTTAGCAGATCAACAAGTCTGGTCTTGACAACGCAGATCAACCCTTAAAAACCCATCAAATTACTCCAATTAACTAACAGCAGTTTCACGTCAGTATTTCCCAGTCCTCAGTACTGCAGACCTATCTAATATATGACAGCATTTCTCTTGTTGGTTAGAATTTCACACCTAGTAAGGTGTCAGCCTTACTTCCATTGATCTTATGTCTACATTCATCTTTGCTTTTCTGGTGCCTTATTATGCCTCAGCCTTCTGAGTCCTGTATGTACATTGCATGCACATGCAGAGTCAAAAACCTTTATTTTATGTAAGTGAATTCAGCAAAAAGAAAGGGATAGCTATTTCTACAGTGACTAAGATACTTAAAAAGATTAATTGTAAACACAGATGTACAATTTCTTTGAAATTCATACATGGTGCTAATGGTTACCTGCTCATCTGTTCATTAAAGCTTTTTTCTTTCTTTTCCATCTCTCCCGTTGAAAAACCTTGCAGTCATTTGTGAAAGATTATATGATTTCTATTACAAGACTTCTGCTGGGACTTGACACCACACCAGGATCTGGGTTTCTTTGTTCTGTAAGTTATTAAAAAAATTAAAAAATTAATACAGTGTACCAGAGAAGATTCTGTGCTGTCTGCAAAACACTTTGTACGGCATTTCCTTTTGTGAAAGTCCAGGAAAGGCCATCTGTTTCTTTATTCACCAGGGGGGAAGACAAGAAAATTAGATAGAGAACACCCATTTATAGGTCCATAGCAAAAAACAACTCCCAAGAAAACACAGTGCATTTTGTAAAGCAGAAAGGAAAACAGGAAAGTCAGGAAAATACAGCAAGAGTACATTTTTTATGAAATAGCAGTTGCAGTTCAGCAACCAATTAAAAAATTAAGTATATAAAACCCAGGAAGCACTATCTGTATTGCACAACCTGGCTGTGTATGTCAGTATTCCCCAATGCAATTTTCATATGTATCTACACACGTAAAAAAATAAAATAATCAACATTATTTTTATTAAAAATAAATCCCACCTTTCTGTTTTCTCTCAGACCCATCATACCCCCGCTAGTAAACAGATCAATTCCAGTTGCTTTCTAGGGCTCTATAAAGAATTGCAGGATGCTGTACTCAAAAAGGAAGTAATCAATGATGGTTTACAAAAGTTGTTTCAATAAAAAACAATTATGTATTTCTTGGTCAATCATTAAGCTTTGTTAAAGTGAACGTAAGACAGTAGAATCTCTAAAAAGGAGCTCATATCTTGAAATAAAGCCATGTGTCATGGTAATGAAATAATTGAGTTTCATTTAAGACTTCCTTATGCCATTTATGCTTAGTGTATTACTTCATCCTCACTCCCTTCTTCCCAGATACTCAGCCTGCCCAGTGAGCAGTGAGTCTGGCTGCATTCGAAATCCTCAGGCACTCTTCCTTCCATCCATCCTTCCATCCATCCATCCATCCATCCATCATCACCAGTTTCCTACTACTGCCAGTATTTAGTTCACTCTTTTATATTTTAATGAGATATGAACACTGGATGAAGGATGCCATGTAACTTTGTAAGTGATTTGAAAACAAGACCAGAAGTTCATAAGACTGAATTGCTTGCACTGCAATGTCTTCTAACAGGGAAAAACCGAAAGAACCTTTATTACAAACTCAGTGGAAGTTTCAGATTTGTTGTGGAGCAAAGTTGCAATATTAAAATAAGATAATTACCAGCTAGTGTTTAGTTTTAATTTTTTTTTTTGTTACAAGTAGCATAGTGAACAAGTGATAAGCCCTCAAGAGTTAAAAGTCCTCCTTCCTATTATTATTTGTTCAGATGAAAATCACAGAAGAGGATCTGTGGATTAGGACATATGCCAGACTGTATCAGAAACTTTGTTCTTCTACAGGAGACATTCCAATTGGTGTCTACAGGACAGAATCCCAAAAGCTTACAACATCCGAGGTATGTCACTTTACTGTGCTTCTCTTTGGATTTGATGACAAAGTATTCCAGGCCTCCCTCTGCTGACACACAGATGGTCACACCAGCCTGGGGCACAGCTAGGACAGGCGGTGTATCAACAGTGTCAAAACAGGTGGCATTTCACTGTGCATGTTACTTTCTAATTTAGTCTCTTGATGCTCATTTCTAGTTAGTGTTATTACAAGTATTGTGGGATATTTCTAAATTTAGGTGCCAAACAGTGGGAGTCTTGTGTTTGCCGAATAAATGTATACATTTCTCCATCTCTCTCCTCTCTAAAGGATGACAAAAAGAACTTTTCCCTGACTATGTAAAGTACATTTTTTTCGTTTTGTTTGGGCAGCTCTTATTTGTGTCGTGTCTTAGCCATTTGTTTACATGACCAGTAGTACTTCCATCTCATTAAACCGTGGCTCCAATACAGCTGTAAAATGCAACAGTGAGCAACAACTTCCTCCTTTCTTCTGAAATACTCAGAAATAGTTTACACTGATTTCTGAGGCAATTTGTATTTTTTCTTCCATATTTCAGAAAAATAAAACAAAACATTAAGGCATATAATGCTTGACTCCAGGACTTATCCTGAAGGCAGTAAAAAGATTCAGCTGAAGCTAATTTAAAAGAAAGAGTGACAAAAATCTATGTAAGATTCCACCCAGTTCCCTAGTGCCTCTCTCTGTGGACCACCACTGTTCCTACAGGTGGCTTTTACTGCTTAGCCAGTGGACTGTGTCACTGCAATAATGTCAAATGATTTTTTTATATATAGCAGCATTAACCTAATCCATCAAAATCATTCCTTGGAGAAGAATATAGCCAGCCTCACAGCTAATAAAAAAAAAAGTCTGTCATAGCTTTCAGCAAAACAGAGGACATAGCAGATTTTAAGTATTCATTAAATAAGGATAAGATAAAATTCATGGCAACGCTGTGTTCTCATGTTTGGGCTGGATATTTGACTTCAGGTCCAAAAAAGAGAATGCAGAAAAGTTGAACTGTTAGCACCGTGAAGAATGTATTTTGGTGGCCTTAGTTTTTACCTTTCTGCATTTTCATAAACAGGTTGATTGGCAAACAGCATCTGCACAGGGGAGGGGTAACTACAAGAGTAACCCTCATCTTTTCTCCTGAACTGTTATTTGTCTTTGGCAGGATGTTAGGGAGTGAGCATACACACGTAACTACATATTCTGAGACAAGCTTAACTGATAAATTACAGAGCTTTCAAATGATTTTCTGAAAGCAAGGTTTGGGACTATCAGTCACTTTAAACTCACAATTTTACCATAGCATGGTAAAAATTTACCTGGAGCCTGTAGACATGCAGCTACTCAGGTGCTGGAACACTTGATCATATCAGGCCCAGATTTAGTTGGAGGCAGTGATTAGCTTTTCCAAAGAAATCAGCATGGAAACCTCTATCTGGTAGATAAGTGCTGAGTTCTGTATTATTTTCTAACAGCTTTCATAGGTAATCACATGAAGAATTTGAGTGAAATCAGGTAGACAAAGAAGTGGAAGGAGATTGGAGAAATCTCCTGATTAAATTTTCAAATTGTTGGGTACTGTAGGAATGGGAAGGAGTGGCACTGCTGATTTATTAAGTGAAGAAAAAGCAGTTGTTGATCTTTTTAAGCTGAAGGCTCCAAAGGCAGACCCTCAATGGTATTTGCACACAAATACTTCTGCAATTTCTTCCTCGAAGAGTTAGCATTTGTGCAACCTTTCCCCTCTAGAGAGGGGCAAGGTTATCTTCCCTAACTCCTCCCCAGAATATGAAGGAGCAACATCTAGCTCTGCATCTGTGGCATTCATGGGTAGACATGTACAAATGCAAAGATGTTTAAAGCCCTAGCTTCAAAATAAACACTTTGCAGAAACATTAAGGAATTTTTTTACTAATTTCACTAATCAAATAATATTAGCATGGGCTATACGTTAATCCAGAAACAGTGTCATTGGATGAGATCTTTAAAATGGAAGTTAGAGAAAAGTAAATTGCTCTGTCACTCAGATACTCTGGACTTTAACCATAAACTTGAAAGTTTATAACTCAGAGAACCTCCAACATGAAACAAAATTGGAGTTTAAATAAACATATGAAACTTAATTTGTACTGCACAGTAAAGTAGTAACCATTAATTGACAGTTAATGGTTTAGTCACAAGAACAAAATAAGGCAATATTATCATTTTTATATGTACAATTTATCCTTTGGCACCCCCTTTTTGTACTATTTGCAAATGAGAAGCCCTCACCTCACTGACAGATAAATATAATTCCTTTAAAAACAATGTGAGTTTTCAGTGTTTTAGTAACTAAATAACAAGTGAATCTAGCTTGCCTCTCAATGACAGTCACACTTATGACTCAAACTATTTCTATTTCATTAAAAAAAAAGAGATGAAATCTTTTTTTTACTACCTGTGTACCTGTTTTTTCATGGTTCCTGTTAAATGGTCCGTGTTTGTTTCTTTAGATTCACTTCTGTTTAAATTGTCTTTTGTTTTCTTTTTCCCCTTTCTTTGTCAGTCCCGAGAAATGGCTTCACAAGTAAGTATTCCCTTCTTGTCTGCCGCTTTCTGGGTGTCCTGGTTTAAGCCTCTCACAGCCACTCACTGCTCCCCCTGAGGTGCAATGGGGGAGAAAACTGAAAGGGGAAGAGTGAGAAAACTCATGGGTTAAGATAAAGGCAGTTCAATAAGAAATGTAACTTGATCCCAGGCAGAAACAGTTTGCAAAGTTAAATCATGGGAGTAAAATCCTTACAGAAAATGGAACTATGCAATTGATCATCCTTGAGTAAACAGATCTTAAAACAGCATGGTTCTGGACACAAATATCCTACTAAAAATATGAAAGCTGACAGCCTGGGGCTTTCAAAAAGCCCAGTGGAATTCTGGTCCCTTTTGGACCCGTTCCTGTTGAATTCTGAGAATAACAGATCATTTTTACTGTCTGGTGAAAGTCTTAGTCTAAACTGCTTGACCTTAAATGGTAATGGACAAAAATCCCCAAGTTCATAATAAAAAGAATATGTGGTTATAACAATGGTTTAAGCAGCTTTTGGAGCAGAAAAGCAGTACTAGAGCCCTAGGTGCAATTAAAGGTTCTTGGTTCTTGTACAAACCACTAAAGTTAAGTTAACATAAAATGTACAGTTAGATAAAAATAAGGCATTGCTTCAGAATGGAATACATGAAACTGCACCTTGACACTGTTCATGTTTTACACACTCAGCTCCCAGGGAGCAACAAGGCAGGGAAGCAAAGATGTAAAACTAATTGAGGTTTGGTACTGTAGTGCTGCTATCACCACAGATACCCTGATCATCTCGAATGTGAATACTGGCTTGTGTCTGTGACTATTAATGACTATTTCCATTTGTGCTCTGTGTTGGCCAGCCTGAGCTAATGTTTAAATTTTAGTGCATGAAACATCCTACTAGAGCACTTTGCCTAAGTGGAGAAAGCCCTGTGTGACACACATGTCTAGCAGGACAAGGGAGCAATCACACCCTTAAAGGCACACAGTCTGATGCTGAGAAGGAACTTGCCTTTGAAAACCAAAACAAAAAAGCAAACAAAAAGAAAGGTTTAAAGAGAAATGTTTCTTCACTGTGTGGCACAGTACTGAGACCATGTCATCAGTTATGCTTCTCAGCTGATTTACAAGCTATGGACAAAAGAAATTACATGAAAGCAATCAAACCTCAAAATAACAACAGTTACAAAAGTATTTTCAAATGAAGATTGAGACTGATTGAAACAGAGGGGGACAGACAGAAGTACTCTGCACTGAGCTTTTATGTTCTCTGTATTTAACAGCTGGCACTGGCAGAAACACATTAATGCTGCCTTTGAAAGAGGGTTTGGGGTTCTTTGTTTTTGCTCTGTCATTAAACAATTGAACTTTTCCCTCTTGCATAGAGCAAAGGGCCATCTCACACAGGCACCATAAAAACCTAATGGTTATTTAACTAAATATTTAACTGTAATGATAATGAGTGGTTTCTGCCTTTCCAGTACTACTACCAACAAGTCCAGATGACTGTTTTATCAAGAGCTGGACAAGGAAAGCTACCAAGGCAGGCAGGAAGAAAGGCAAAACCCGACCATCCTTTACAGTCAGTTTGTATCTGATTTGTTCACACCAAATAGCTCCTTCCTATCCATAAGTAGCACCTTATCATATGGAATATACTCTACCTACCTTAATCCTTCTTGTAAATTATGTGCAGAACCAAAATGACAATTTAACAAATAACAAAATCAAATAGCATTACTGTACAAAGGGGTCTAGGGTTCTTCCTTATGTCCTACCCAAAATAACATCAGCTGAGTCAGTAACAAAACTTCAAAGATCTTGTAGTCTTACAAAAAAAAAAAATCCCTTCTTTTGCAGTCTAAGCTGAAGAGCCTCAATAAATTAGATGGTCTTTGAATGAGGCTTATTGCAATGTCCTGGTCTAGAATATTAAAACACTGATTTTGTTGAAGTGGTACAACAGAAGTGTTCTTTTCAATTGTTGGATTTGATTGTTTTGCTGTCTGTTTGGGTTTGTTTGTTGCTTTTATTTTTTTGTTATACAGATAAAAGCTGGTTTGTGTAAAAGTGAAAAATAGTAGCATCTTTCATACTATCCAACTAACTCATATCAAATACTATTTTATGGACTCCAAGAACCTTACAGATTCTGTGTGGGACAGGCTGGTGAGCTTCTTAAAGAAAGCTTGTATTCAACACTGATGAGGTCAACAGAATCTTGCTTTCATATTCCTTATTAATGGGAAAGGGCCATTCAGTAGCTCTTTAGTTAAATTTTCTTTATTCAGTGATTCCTTCCAGCATATTGTGAATTCGTCCTGTTCTAGGGGATTCATATGAACTCAGCCAGCTCATTTACATCATCTTTGTTTTATACTTCATATATTTCTTTTTAAACACTCACTACACTGAAACCACTGACCAGTAACTTGTTAATATGACTGTATTGATAACAGCAAGGACTTTGCTATTTCAGTGTCAATGAAAGACATGTTTCAAATAGCACAGCAATAACTCAGGAGTGTAAGGAAGTAGTTTTGAAAGTAGAAATTAAAAGTACTAGTTAACTATATTCCCTATGAGCTTTTGTATGCTAGAACTGCATATATAGCCCACCCATGCCTTATGTCAGTACTGCTGTGTGCACATACTACTGGTCTTGGGTGGCATGAGGAAAACACAGAGAGACAGATCTTGGCTCTTAAGTATGCTGCCTTTTTTGTTACTATTAGAGTGAAAAAGCAACATGGCTATGCTTTAAAGTAGGAAACAGCTCCCTCTTTCACAAGAGGTGTCCTGAATCACACTGAAGGCCACTGCGTATGTTGTTAATTTCATATGTGCTGGAAGGCCAAGGATGCCTGGGAATTTGAGACACAGTTAACAGGCACATTCTACCTGTGCTCTTAGAGGGGTAATGAAAACAGTGCAGCCAAAGTTGAACTGATACTTAATGCATCCACCATATACATATAAAAAGCAGTTACAGAATTTCTGAAAACATGCAGACTGGAAAGAAAGTAGAAGAATCATTCAGAAAACATTCCTAGATTCAGGAAGCGCAGTATCAGGCTAGAATTGCTCTCCTCAGAATCAAAGTGGAATTAAGATTAAATAAAACAATTTTTATACATTTATTTATATCATAAATGAGCTTTTTACCTAAAAAGTCAAAGTCTAATAAAGAGTGCCTAATTCAGGAGCACTTGCTAAGTATGAACACCTGAATCCCCTCAGCTCTGATGCAACCAAAACACATGTTCAAGTGCCCTCCTGAAAAGAGGCGAGAACATCTTAATCGGCTTCCATTTTGTAAAGCCCATAATCTCTCTTGTCATTTTCCTTTCAAGTCTCAAATCTCTATCAGCGTGGAAGAGTGGGAAGACACTAAAGACCCCAAAGAACAGTTCAGTTGCCGCAGCAATCACCGGAACTCGACCTCCAGTGACCAGTCGGATCACCCCCTGCTGCGGAGGAAGAGCATGCAGTGGGCACGGCGGCTGAGCAGGAGGGCACCCCGGCACTCGGGCAAAACAGCCGAGAAGATCAACCAGCAGAGAATGAACCTTTACAGGAGGTCAGAGAGACAGGAACTCGCTGAGCTTGTGAAAAACAGAATGAAGCATCTGGGCCTTTCTCCAGCAGGATACGGTACCACAATTATAATACTTCAATAACAATATTAGCATGATGCAAGATGAGATTATTTTTAAGGACTGGGGGTGCCATAAACCAAATCTTGAGTTTATTATAATGGGTTTTGGTTTGGGTTTGTTTTTTTTTTTCTTGGTTTACCAAGAGTAACAGAGTATTATTAGTCCATTCTATTATCACCCATTCCTGTGTTCAGATGGAAGGCTCAGAAGGCAGCATGTCAGTCACATTTGTATTTAGCATATGGTATGTGTATGCTGAATGTATAAACATTACCCTGTCATTGAACAGCTGCACTGTATTTCCACAAATATGTTCAAATAGATGAAGGCAGAGCTGCTGTGAAGTTCACTCATATGTCAAGGCAGGGAGTTGTTCATATGTGAAGGATATTGCATTTTCCCCACAATTCTTAAAAATAATACCAAATTGTCACATTAGCCTCATTTTTATGACATGTTTCTTTAGGTCATTAGATGACATTTTTATCCATCAAACCCTTCTCCAGCAAGGCTGATGTTGGGTTGCTTTTTAGTTTGTTTCATTTTAGTTTGGGGGTTTGTTTTTTCTGACATCAATATTTATGTACAACCCAACAGTAGCCCTTATTGTTAATACTGATACAAAATCAACTTAGTTGCAAGAAAAGGCTGATACAGGACATATGGTTGTAATTTTGCTCAATCTCTACATATTGCATATGTAAATACAGGATCTTTATTCCACACTCCAACTGAATAATTACTATTCCTTCTTTCTTTGTGTATGCTATACAATTCTCTGCAGAAAGATTCAGGACTCAGTACTTTCAAGTGGTTTCACAGGCCACAATAACATTTGATCAAGCACCAAGAAGTTTTGTAAATTTGATTCATATTTACAGTAGTAACAAGAAAACTTTGTTATATTCCTGCTTTTCCTTTCAAATCCTAGTTAAAAGCCAAAAGTAAATATTCATTTCACGATTCAGATTTAGGATGATTATATACCATCTACAGAACAGCAAAAACCTTAAAAAAGAAAAAAGCTTTAATTTTCAACACATCAGTAGGAGAATAGTTAAAAAAAATGCAAGAAAAACACCAATTTCCATTTATATAGCCTTCACATTTCAAGCCATTGGCACAGGTCATAAAAGGGAAATGCTTACTAGATAAATAGAAAATGTTCCTAAATCTGGAAATGGATGAGAATGCCACACACCTGCACCTGACCTTGTTCATCACTTGAACTCAATGCCAGCTGAGTATGGAAGTCCTGACTTCCCACATACTTACCTATGCCACAGGGCAGGTTGGTAAATCACACTAAAATTGGGTTACATTCAGAATTGTTATGACTGAAAAAAGCAAAAGGAGACTTTAAAAACATGCCGAAAGAAAACAGGGTAATTTTAGAGGTGGTAACTCAAAAGATAACGTGTCAGTTTCAATTTAAGTAGAGTTGAAAAGAGTTGCTACACTTATTCGAAATCACTTTGAGAATCGGGCACTTTTTGACAGCTTTATGAACCAAAGAAGATCTTTTATCAAATTAGTTTGTCAGAAATAATACTTGTCACAGTTCATTTGTAAATATAATTGATTTGGTACATTTTCTTTTCTGTCCTCTAGATGAAATGAATGATCATCAGAACACCCTTTCTTACATCCTGATCAATCCTTCTCCAGATACAAGATTAGAGCTGAATGATATCGTGTAAGTTAAAGCACACACATAAAAAATAAAGTCACAAGACCTGCAAAATGTCCAGTTTGCACTTCCTTCCTGGATTCCTTTAATTATGTTTCTGCTGGAAAAGAACTCCTAACTTTCCCATGCACCTGCAAAAAAATTAAAATATGGAGACTTCTATTTAAATAGCCATCTAATTATATTCCCTCTGTATATTTAAAACACACATATAAATATATAATACATATGTTTGTAATGCCCTAAAACTCTCATTCTCCTCTTGTTCTGTATTTAAAACAAACACAAAAAAATCTGACCAAGACTTCTGGATAGTTTCCCAGAATGAATATTCTCCTTAAATTATTGCTCGCAATGGAGCTACCCAGTCTTAATAGCAAGATCAACCCCTTCAAATCAGTATTTTCCAATGGAATTTTATTACATATTATCAAAGATCATTAAAGCAAATAGAGGTCTTCCCCTGAATATCATATGATAAGCATGCTTAAGGTAATTCAAGTCCAAATGGCAGGAACTTAACATAGGAAATGTTTTCACTTGCTTGCCAGGAATCTTTGCAGTCTATGTGAGAAGAAAAGCGAATACAAATCTGAACTGTCAAAAAAGTTCTGAAAGCCGAGAATTTTATTTATCTAAGCATTGTTTCTTCTTGAAAAATATATGATGGCTGTGTTAAGGTCCTGAGCCATTTCTGTCTATGCTTTGCTATACTAACATGCCCCATGTGCTCCATGGGCAAGAAACCAGAGAGCCCAGCAGTGCAGGGCCCTCCCCATCAGTGCTGACCCACCTCACTGCTTGCTCACAAGGGGGAAAAGTTGGTAAGAGTAAGACTCCAGCTCCAGACTGTCAGCCTACACCAACATTATCAACATCTAAATTCTATTTATTTGAGCACAATGACAGGAGTTATCCACTGCTTTCTTTTAGAAACAACTCTGTGGGCTGCCTGTCCCTTCTTTAAGGTAAAATCAGTGAAGGCAAGGCATTCAGAAATCCAGTTACTGGCAAAGGAGCTGTCAGTCATGAGTAAGTTTTCCTTGTGCCTCCAGCATACACGTGCTGTCTAGGCAGACACAGTGTGAAAGGCTTTGTTATTAGATCCTAAAGTAAGAGGTGCTACCAAGTGTCCAAGTTACCCAACAGGAACTAGACTAAGCACCTTCAAAGCAAGTCTCTTAAGGACTCCTGGCATCTTTTCAACATTACATCTCTATGCACTTACCCTTGCTTGCACCACATTGTTTTAATAACAGTTGTAATTTCTTTCTGTAGATACTTGATCCGGCCTGATCCATTGACTTATGTTCCCAACACTGCACCCAGCCGAAAAGACAGCTTCTGCAATACAGTGGGACAAGACACCAGGGAGGAAACACAACTTTGATATGTAACTCCCCACAAAATTAAGAGACAATTTTATACGCGTGTTGTTTCCACTAACCATTTTGAAAACTGAGCAGTACATTTTATTCAGATTCTGGAAACAAAATAACAGTGGGTAAGTGACCAAATGTAGAAATGCGGTGCCTAGAAACTCTTAATTTCAGGGATTGTCAGGCTTGTGGCCTGTTCAGTATGGTGGTTGTACTTTGTCAACCTAACAGAATTATGACATTTCTTGCTATTTAACCAATATGAACAAATGTCAGATTCCATCACATATTTTGTTTAGATGCTTCTAAGTGGATTTATCAAGGTGACAGCATGTCAATGATTAAACTTCTGACCTACATCAGTTTATCTCGCCCATAGAGAGACAATGCATAATTTATACTAGAAAACACATTAATACCTAAAGCTGCCAACAAGGCTGTGCGTGTCAAGCCTTTGAAATAATTTTCAATCTCAGCCTGTCATCCATCTGTATTAGAACAGTCTAGTTTCAGGTGCGTTTTAGCCTCCAGGACCAGAGTGTTAGTTCTTTGGGTTTACACAGATCAGGCATAATAATACAACCTAGTCACTCTGCAGAGGCTGAGATCTGGAACACACCCAGTAGAAGAGGAGCCCAGCAGGAGGAAAATCCCTGTCATCTCACACAGGCAGCCTGCCCCACACTTGCAAAAAACTGGGAAGGTACTGTCTGTGTAAAGCTGCATACATGGTAGCTCAGGTGAAATGTAACCCTTTGAACTGTAGGGAGTTTGTCTACAGAAGGATGAACAGAATATAATAGAAAAGCAGAGCATCACTCTAGGGAACGATCCCTGCCACAAGTCCTTTCCATTTTCATGAGTATGCCAGAACTAAAACTGTCCAAAGCATGTACATGCCCAGTCACCCAGATTACCCAAATGTGAGACATTTTCATATGAAATGATATATCCCATTGAAAATTAAAGAAGATTTTAACCCACTCCATGAAACAAATGTAATTCCACATTATGTGAAAAAGCATTATGGATTTTAAAAATTCCAGTCTGTGTGCCACAATTGGTCAAACTTTATACAGAATTAAGCCACCATTGGTCAGGTTTCCTAGAGAATTAAGCGTGTCTGTACATGATCGCCCCAAATCACATTGTTGCTCTGCCATCTGTCACAAATGGGGAAGAACATAATTTAGTGTTTAAAAAATCCTACTGTTGCAATTATCCACATAGAATCAGTACAAGAAATTTGGCAAGTAGTTTTCTTTGGAAAAATTGATTATTCTTTGAACTCCCTTGATGTCCTACTTGTACAAAAAATCAGTCAGAATTGTTTATATTCTATTCTATATTAATTGATAGAACTATATTCTATTTTTGAAACAAAAAAAACAACAACAATGCCAAATCAACAAACAAAACACATCCAAGATTCTGACTGAGCAACTCATGGATTTGAGTGTATTTATATCAGCATTGTAAGGATGTTGAAATCAAGTGACATTCATATAGGAATGGCATCAAATCTGCTATTGTTTCCTCCTCTCCTCTTTATTCTCCCAAAATGTAACAAATCTCCATCTTAATTCAGAAATCCTAAAGCCACAATTATGAATAACCACAGAGGTCTCACACTGGAGTAAAGCTATCAGAAGACCAAGAGTACCAGTTTTAACAGGAAAAAGAATAGCTGGAATGTAGGGTTTCCAACAGATTTTGTTTATATGACATACTGACGTAGCATCATGGCCCAGAAGGGTTTCACTGGTTCTGCTTAGAGTTCATTCTTGTTCAGTGGTTTTCCTCACACACTAGTCATTTATCACATTATTCAAAGGTAAAGATGAAATATTTCAAATGAGCACTGGAGCGAAAAAGAAACAACTGAAACAGCTGCACAGATGAAGCCTACAGTTTTTTAAAAAACAGTGTATGGTAGAGGTTTGTCTAAGACCTGTCACAGAAGTTCCCGGAAGATCCTTTGTTTCATACCAAAGGCTTTTCTAGTGGAGTCTCGAGGAGGCAGACAGGACTGCAGAAACACGGCTATCCCTCAAGCAGGCAGGGTAGGTAACCTGCTTTCAGTGCTACTCCCACACTGGTCACAGGCATTCCCTACATGCTGCTTACAGCAGACAGCACAGATCTAAGGACTCTCTGCCCAAAGGATCTTATAGCTCAGACCCAAGCCCTCGCATTTCACAGCCTAAAAAGCAGTAGAAACAAGCAGTCAGGTGTGTCCATCTTCCCACTCAACCCAGCAAAATTGCTGCTCAGCTGGATGTGAAGAGTAGCATCTAATGTGATCTGGTATTTCTCCAGGCTTAATGGATTTCTAACTGCTCATTAGCCCCAGAAGATTTGCTAAAGCAAACACAAAGACAGCTGGAGACCCTTGCAGTCCCTAAAATGAATGCAAGGCAGTCTTTCTGGACAAAATACTTAGTTCTCTTCAAAATCTGCTGGAAGACAAGCAAGGTAATAAAAATTAACAGCAGCATTTTATGAAGCAGAAGTTCTAATAACCTATCAATAATACACCACAAAGTTCAGTTATTCAGAATAATACTGCCCTGTATGTTGAAAGCAGAACAGCTTTGCTTCCTCTGGAATATCTTCACAGACAGATTCCATGCCAGTGGGATTTAGATCTTTCAAAAACCGTCCTAAGCGCCATATTAGCACTGAATGAGACAGTATGCACATTCCTTCAGCGACCAGGGAGGCTTCTTTAATGGTCATCCTACAGGCAATCTTACGTTCACATGCTTTCTTTTCATCATGAATATCAGAAACAGAATACAAGCCTCACTGGACTGGAGAGCTGACTGAGAAACAGTACTCTTTTTACTTGGTGCTGGAGAAGGGATGATGAAGCTCTAGAATGGGCAGGGGCAAATGACTGTTGAACAGAGGAGTTCAGTCTGGCAACAGTTCACTCAGTAAAGAGAGAAATTGAGAGCTATGAAAAAACCCTCTGTTTCTATCTGTGCTTAACTGTATGCATTTTTTCCTCCTGAACTGACCTCTGTCAACAACTCCAAGATGCGCAATCTTCTCCAGCACTACCTTAACACAGACCAAGCAGTTTGGTACCCCAAGTCACAGTCCCAGTCTCAGTGAGCAAAGTTCTAGCAGATAATAATTGCTTCATTCTCACAAGGGAATGCTCAAGCAAAGCCAGACCTACCTATGAAAATGTGTTACCTAGTCTGCAATAAAAAGTCACAAGAACTATTTCAATGGAATGCAGTGTGTTTCCTTAACTATTTCACTCCAATTCCACAACACACATAATAAATTTCAGACTTCAGTACAGGAGGAGAACTGAAATGACATCAAGTGTACCAGAAGTAACACACAATTGTGTAGTTTCTAAACAGCTAGGGCTGACAGAACTGTTCTGTAACTTTGGAACACTGATGCACGAGATTTTGCTTCCTTGAATTTCACTTGATACCCAGTGGAAACCAGCCACTAGAGTCTGGAAACCAATAAATAACAACAAGCATATCTGTGCAGGTATATCAAGTTGTACAAGGTTATCAAAATACTTTTTCAAGGCAGTGCTGTAAATGCAGAATTTGTAGAATAAAGCAGTCTGCAAAAAATATGGTTGCATATTCTTGATACTATATTAGAAACAGTCCAGCCCACTTTGAAACAGACATACATTGAATAAATGTCTAAAGAACAGCCCTTCAGGTTTTCAGCTACTATTCTTTGTAGACTATGCATTGCAAGGACAGGGGAAAAGAGTTGCTAATTCATATTCAGTTGTGAGAGATGACCAAGACTTTGCTTACTGTGATCTTTTGAAATTAATACAAAATATTAATTATTTTTTTTATATATTTCATTATTGTCTACACTACTAATGCAAGAACGTCAGTAATGGTAATTCAACACAAGTATAAACTCCCATGACCTCTCAAGAAGCTTAAAATGGCAAATATTTCCACTTTGTTCAGTTGGAAACAAACATTTGAAGTTTCCGTGAACTGAAGTTTCCTGTATGTTCTACAAAATCTATACTTTATACTGGTATGATTTGCAAATGACCCATCCCAACCAAGGAGAGAGATTGGGAGACAAAAGTATAGAAATAAAAGAGTAAATACTTGTTTGTGTGCATGAGGTAACTCAGACAAATTGGGGCACCCCAAATGTGGTTCCCCATAGTGCTCTTACACCTTTAAAGCATACACAGCCCCAACGTGGTTAGAGTAATCACCAACACCCACACTACCAATTCCTAGTGACAGTAAAACGACTCTAGATCATTTCCTGTTTCTTTTGTCCTTTCACCAGCATGGGGTGACTGATCTGCTCCAGTGTGAGCTCTCAAAGGGCCACAGGAGCTTCAGGAAATGTCCAGCTGCTGCAGGTCGAGAGGAAAAGGCCATAAGCATATTCTGTGATAAACTGCTCAGTAACTCACACAGCAAAACAGTAAAAACACAGCGAGCAATGGCTTAGCTCTAGCAACCTTCCTTCTTGTGTTTTTAGCTCTTTAGAAACGATGCATTTTGATACACTAACATATTTGATACACTAACATATAACACAATAACATAACAATAACATAACTAAACATCCAGTGCCCCCAAAAAACCGAGTAAATTAATTTTAAGGAAGAACATGGGCATTATGACAGCAGAAGATGAGAGGCATTTCTGTATCCATTAATTCTGTGTTGCTATTTGAAAAATGAGAACTTCAGCACACGAAAATAGGAGAGCAGAAGGTAATTTTCGATGTTCTAAGTGTACTTCTGCATGAAAGTTTTCTTGATTAAGCTAAAAATATTTAGTCAAAGTCTTTGACTTCTGTTGCTTTTGATAGTGCACTTCTATTAGATGGAATCCTCATTCCATTGTGGAAAGAACAGGAACTTCTTACTAAGAAGATTTTTCTAACAGGCAGCCAGAATGTTTATTGTTTCAAGTTTGATTGAGTTGTACTGAGTTATTACAAGATGCAGAAAAGCAAACAGTACCTATGTCTGAAAAATTAATTATAGTTTATCTTGCTTATAACTTATTAAAACACCAAGACGCTCTCAAAATGCAATACTCCTTTTCTGTTAAAATTCTTTCCAGGAAAAAGAAAAAATACTTTAAAAATAAAATTCTTCCCCACAATAATTACCCATATTATTAAAGCAAAACAAGGAGAATTCATGAAAATTATTTTTCTAAAACCAACTGTAGCAAAATGCCATGTGTATTAAGTTGCCTTGGGACACAGATTATTCAGGTACACATGCATTTAACTGCATTCAGAAGTTAAAATTACTTCACATGTGCTGAAAAAAAGCCAGAATTAGGCTTTATTAAGATAACGAAGAAGAATAGAATGGAGTAGAGAAAAACAGGAAAGGAATTAGCAAAAAGAAAGGAAATTAATATGGTACTGTTTGTTTCCACTCCTGTTCATGTTATCTTTTTTCCTAATTCATCTAAAAAAGACATATTTGACAGCTCATGAGGGAATATCTACCTCACCAGGTTCTAATTCCTACCCTGTCTCATCCAAGATTTTTGGAAGAATTTAAGAACAGAACAAACCAACTCCTCATGTCCCAGCAGTACTATGATATTTTCCCAACTTCTTCAAGTAATGAGTTTTGAAGTCCAGTCCTTTCAAAGTGGTCTCACAAATGGCAAATCTCAGTGTTTTGAGAAGATGATACTTGTGTTTGAAGATGCAAACTAAAGGCTGCCAGAAAGCACGAGATAGCTAATTTAATTTAAAATTGTCAGTTGGCAAACAGATCCCAGTATCTCAACTTCAGTTTAGTTAAACCAGCTTTTATGCAAGTCAACCAAACCCACCTAAAAGGGTGAGCTGGGAAGTGAGAAAAGAGCAGGAGGTGCAGCCACCTAAATTAAAGGCAGCTTCTCCTGGAGAGCATCAGCTCAGGGTTCTGCCACTTCTCTCTAGGGAAGCCTGGGCTGCATAAGGTCCTGGGCCCCACCTCCTGCTTGATCTGTGAGAGCTCCCAGGGCTGGACATGGAGTTAACAAGATGATCCAATAACCGTTTCACCCCTCATTTTTAAACCTGTGTTTCATTTCAAACCTACACAGCACAAGATTTGAAGGATTACTTTAGGCACAGTGACATTTGCTCTCAGTGGTTATAAAGAGAAGCAGGGATATTGCACTTTCAGTCTGTCCTGATTTATTCTTGGGTTACAGGTGAAAAAAGCTGTCTTAAAACCACAGAAGGACCAGAAATCTAGTTGCACTGCCTTTTACCTGCACCATTTGGCTTCCCAGAGCCCCCAAGCAATCCTACTATGGTTTACACACATGAATTCATGCAAATGTGCAGTGCTGAGGTGTCATGTGAGTTGGTGACAGAGAAGATAGTGAGGAAAAAAAAATAAATTTATCTTGGCATGTATAGTTGCAAATACATACATTCAGTTATTTCAAAATTTGAAATAAGGCTTCATTTTGCGTAAAGATGTGGTATGTGCATCTTTAAAACCACTTTCTCTTATAATGACTACAGTAATTTGAACAGTGAATGGATTAATAAACTGAAGGGAATTAAGCACTTTACATAAAACACTGAAGTATATTTTTAGCAATTTGAAGTATTTAATGAACATATGGAATCAGTCTAACAAATGTATAAAGTATTTGTTTTCTAGTGTTCTGTTAAATATTTGTATATGTACTCTTCTAGTTTAAATTATGTCTAGATTGAGTTAATCTCATAAAATGCTACTGTATAGAAATTATTACTTTTTTCCACTGGAAAATTTACATGCTTTTGTTTATTTGTTTTTCAAAAACAGGGATATGTGAAAAACAGAAGAAGAATTTTAGGTTCATTTTTTCCTTTACAGAAGTGCACTTCAAGTTTAAATATAGTCTTCATGGAGAATGTAAGAGCAACAGCTATCCTAGGATTTGCTTGCCTCTAGCTAGCTCCTATGTATTTTTTTTTCTTCAAGTGCACACAGAAATATGGCTGCTAAATACTTAATCACGTATAAACAGCACAATTCCCTCCCTGTTTTTATGCAAGAGAAGAGCAATAAAATTTGTCATGGGACAAAAAGGGAACACACTATATGTGAAGAGTCAAGAATTTCTTGTTAGTCTAACAAAACTACCCTATAAAAAATGGTTACTAGTTTAACTTAATTATTATTTGCAGAAGGTGGGGTCGAGAGGGTGGGTGAAAATAGTTGCCTGTTATCTCCCTCTTTACTCTCATGTCATACTCATCTTTTTTAATGCTCTCTGGTGGGGTACTGGGAGTCAGCGGTGCCAAATTTTCTCAAGGAGACGGAGGAGGAGAGGAGTTTGTGGCAAACTGCAAATGCCCCACATTCTTTACCAGAACGAACATCCTGATGTTGGTGGCAGTGTCGTGACTGCCCGAGAATCCAGTAGTGCTAATTTTCATCTGCTTTCCAAGACAAAACTTTCCTTTCTTCCTTGGCTGTCAGTACTCCATAAAACCTGATTTTATTATGCATGCTGTGTTTGAGTGTTATCTCCATGTGCTGTTTGTTATGGCTAAATCCAGTTTTACCCAGCTCCCAGTGGCATGTTCTTATGGCAATAAGGAATTAGTTACCGGTCACACTTTCCTGTGGTTATCATGCCATATCTGCAATCCCCTGTACTACACTATGCTTTTACTTCAGAGTCACAAATAGGTACTCAACACAGAATAGCTATTTCCTGCAGAAATAAAGAAAAAGGACCATCATAAATAGGTGTTATGCCACATAGTTGTGGAAGGCCAAACTAAAACTAACCAAGTAACAGTAACCAATTCACTACACAATTAGCTGTTACAGCTTTAAAAAGCTAGAAAGACGCTCCAGGCCCTACCCTGTTAACTGATCCGAAGGAAACAGTATGTATGATTATATGAAATACAAGCAAGGGTGTGCTTGGGAGCATAGTACACAGGATGATCTTAGTAATGCTGCAGCAGTTTGCTATGTTGTGCCTGTGGGTTTTTTTAAATTGAATTAATTTTTTAAAATAAAAATAGGTGTATTGTCAGCAGTCATTAACAATATGCAAATAGGAGGAAACCAATTCATACCTACAGGGATCACATGGGAATTTATGAAAGACCCCAGTTGCCCAGTCTCCCTTAGAAAATGACACCATTTCTTACCAGCAAAGACACTGAACATTGTGGAGCAGCAGTTCGGAAGGCAGACAGCCTCCACAGTTTTAGGTTCTTTGGCAGATTGAAAGAGAATATATTTATTCGTCTAGATAAACAGAGAGGTTGAGTATGAGAGTTTGTTGAGCTGTTGTTTTACAGATATCCATAGAGAACTGAACAGAGGCCTTAACATGACTTCTAGACCACAAGTTGCCCCAAAACAGCATCAGTTTTAACTAAGTCATTTCTGACAAGCATCTGCTTATACTTTTCTAATTCGTACTTAAATAATTTAAACCCCTTAACCTTTCAAGGCATCTATTTAATGCCTTATTACTTTGCCTATTTCCTTAATCCACACTCATATTCCCATGCTACTTGAATTCATTACCTCTTGAAGCACTAAAAACAATACCCTTTGTGATAACTTTTACCTTGCCCCTTCTCAGACTTCACTTGACATGTTTTCTGAACTTCCAGCCATTCTCACTTCTCTCTGATGGACTGGTGTCTCCCTGAAAGGACAAAGAGGACTCTACTTCAGGTGAAGCCTGTCACTGGGGGAGGAGACTAAAATGATTACTTCATGTGTCCTCCAGGCTTTCTCTGTGTTTGCACACTTTGGGACTTTTTTTAACTATTACATTGTTGCTCCACACGATCTGCTTTTGCAGTAACAGGCACAGCTTGTGACCTGCTCCATGCTGGGACCACTTGCACACGGCTGGTCAACTTGGCCAAAACGCTACCTTTGTTTCTTCTTATCTCAGACAATTGCCACGGCACCCTATTCTTCACAACCTCATTATTTTAGTACATGAATCCAGGTTCCTTGTGAAGCCCTGGCCAGTGTAGAATTCCAGGTTCATAAGAAGCTGAAGTCTCAGACTGACTTTCTAGACATTTATACAATCCCCTCATGGCAGTTTCATCTGCTCCATAGCTCCTTATGCAGTGATTCTGCCCCACTCTAACAACTGTGACAGATCTGCAGATGGAGCACTAACCACCTTGCTGAATATTTCTTATCTATATGCTATGTCACATAAAATATTTGGCACTCTAAAGATATACATAAGTACCTTATTTCATGTAATAATTTAAAGGCAAACAGAGTTGCTTGTATTTAGGCTATAAATACTCTTATATGTCTAAGCAAAACAGATAAAACTTTCCTACATATAAAATTCTCTCTTTTTTGATGGGAATGATTTTGTAATGATGCCATCTTGTGATCATGGCCAAAATGACACTGTCTACAACTACAACAACCTTTCATTTTATCTGGTTTGGGCTCAGGAAGCTAGGAACCCACATTGTCAGCATCAAACTGATGGCAGCAGGTACTGGTCTTTGTCCCATTTCCTTGCTTGACCTAACACTGTTTCCCAGTGGTTATATTTTCATCAGGTAGCAGGATCTTCAACAGATAGTCCAAAGAGAAGGTGCCAAACAACTCCATATAGTTTATGAGTATTGAAAACCCCACAAACTTATTTGGATACATGGAACTGCTGCTAGAATTTTCTTTAAAAACTGTACCTCGTTCAGAGCCTTCTATCCAGATTTATTTATGAATTTAAAGATACCATTTTAACAGGGGAACTGGGTCTCTTCAAGGACATTACACTACCCACAACCACCTCAAGTATCTGAATTTTACTATAATTAACTAGACACGTAGATAGGGAAGCATGAGAAATTCAATTTAAGATCTGGAATCAGCAGAGTAAGAGAGTTTATATTTAAAAAAAAAACAAAGTGTTTAGACAAAGGTTGAAAACAACACATGAGGTTCAATATTCGTTTGCTGCAATTGTGTCTGGATTTTTAACTAAATTTGTCATGGCCACAAGAACCAAAAGCACATGAGTTTTCTTTATTAACTTTACCACTTAGCTAGGTTTTTATAGGAATTAGAATAAATTACAATAGCAATTTATATTAGAGATATTTTGTCTAATTTATATTTTATAATTAAAAGTTCTGACAATAAGGAGCTATTTAGATCAATTACAACAAAAATTAACATAAATTTAATTATGGGTGTTTATATGTGGGTAGTTCACAAACAATTAGTCTGCAGGATTAATGTGTCTCAAAGCTCTATGTGGAGTCCTGTAAAAGCTACAGAATGCTGAAGTCTTTCTTCCCCCATCTCTTCATTAATCATGAACTTGTATAATTTAATTCACCTAAAAATGACATTTATAAAGCTTTATTATCTGCTATAATGTGAGATCCTTGTTCTGTCTCCACAGGGGGATGGATATGCATATGGAAAGTCTTCAGCGTGTGTTTCAGCCATTGTGGGCTGTAATTCAAGGGGCTTGTTCGCTGCAGGGGTCAGGAATGTTTTTTCACCAGTGTAACTGTGTGGGTCTCATGTTATTCCCTACATGGGTTCACCACAGGGAGTCAAAACACACCAAAGGCAACCCAGAACTCTCTCCATCTGGGAAAGGCACTGAATCAACGATCTCCTTTCCTGAAGAGAGTGCTCCCTTCATCTCCTGTGGTTGCTGCCACATGTTTTTGATGTCACTGATTTATCAGGCATGAGCAATGAATGCTCATCAGTCTTCAAAGGATGAAATCAAAATGTCACCTCATATCATTATTCTGACATAGAGGTGAGTTCAGGGGTGAGATGGGTAGCATCTCTCAGCCTTTCCCAGACAGCTGCTGCTGGAAGCACACCCAGAGACCTTGAGAATCTCCCCAGTGAAAAACTTAGGCACCAGTGAATTTTCAGGCACTGTGGGGATTGATTGGAGTATAGTTAAGACTTCCAGTTCTAACTGTATACATCTGAATTTCACATTAATCTTTCTTTGTGCAGTCCATGTTCTGCTGCATTTGGTAAATACTTTTGCTACCTAAAGCCACACGGTATTTCAAGGAGATCAAGGTGATATTGACCACTGGAGCATAGGGGCTTACAGGAATGTAAAGAACTATCTGATCCAGGCAAAGGTTTTATGATCTTTAGCTTTACATGTCTTTTCTAAGCCTTACAAGGTTTAAGGCAGATAAACTCTCTTAATGAGGAGGAAAATCACCTTCATTCAGGGCCTGTTAAGAAAAATTGGCCCATATAAAGAATTATACCATGGCAAGGAAACTACACCATGAATGGCACACAGATTAAATTCTCATTTTCAGACAATTCCAAAGAAATAGCAGCATAGTGATCTACCTACTGCTCATCATCTAGCTTGGCCAAAGACACCTGTCAATCCAGATGCAAGGGTGTTTGTTCCTCCGGTATAACTGTGTCAAAACCACCATCATGTTTCAGTTCTAAAGTAATGAGAAGATGCAAACAGCAGAGTTAAATAAAATTTAAAAGTAACTTTACTTTCCTGAGTGAGACTACCTAAACTCTACCTTTCCTGACAAACCCTTCACCTTTCTGCTACATCAGCAGGAATTCACTCTCAAGTCCTGACAGTCAAGAAGAATTCCTTTAGGAGATCTTCAGCAAGTTGTCATAGATTTGCCACTGTCAGGCAGTTGCACTGCCACACTTGGACAACTTTCAGCAAAATGGGCCTTAGAAGTAAAATTTTGGTATGCAAAAAAGGTCCTTCAGAACATCAACTTCTTAAAATTATTCTTTAAAACAAAATGCGTTCCAAGCAAATTTGTTTAAGAAATTCTGGGAAGGAAGATTTTCTCTTGTTTTGACATAACATTTCAAGGGCAAACAAGATCTTGCACTGTGTCTTAAATCTTCCATCAGGATAAAACCAAGCATGCACTGAAATAATCATATCAATCATAATGGATTGAATGATAAGTGTAAACAGGACTTGCTCGTAGCAATGTTCAGGTTACACAGTATAGACAACAGTTTTCACCGGTATGGAAAAGCTTTGCTGAAATGCTCTAGAAGTTGTACTGTGGTTACACTGTTCAAAGTACTTATATGTTTTAGTTCAAAGAAGAACTAATAAGTATTCTGAAGTGTAAAGGTATTCCTTTATCACAGCTCAATCTTAGCTGGGCCTCTAGATGGTGGTGTAACACCACTAATAATACCAGGGAGGTATTGTAGTGGAATAGGAGCACATTCACTTTTCTCACTGGCCACTCCTCAGCTCATGTCATACAGCAGTAATAAAATCCATGTGTTACCAGTCTCCATAAAACTAGCTAGTAGTTCAGGTTTTATAGAATAACTGTCTGATTTACAGCATCTAAGTTTGCATTCTTATTGTCCATAACAGCCAAATCATTATTCCACAGGACAGATCAGGGCAAAAACACTCCAGTGTAATAAAATAAGGATTTTTTTTATGTTCCTGTAGAAGAAAAAAAATTAAAACTGTCATTTTAGTCTGGCACCTAAACAAACATTTCTTTTAGGACAGTAATCTTTAAAAAAGTAGCCTTGTGGGAAAACGAATTCTGAGAGATTTAGAATGTATCATGCAGTCTTTTCAGTACATATTTTTGTAGTACTTTAAACAAGAACAGAAAAACAAAGCAATTTTGGAATATTTACCAATAAACTTAATAAGTTCATAAATATATGCATAAATAGTGCCAAGAAAAATTTATGTGTCTTCTATATTAAACAATGGGCTATCATGACTGAGCTGATTGCATTGAAATGATGTAGTGGTTATTTTTGATTCATAACATTTACTTCCTGTGGACAGCGTTGCTGAGCGAGGAAACTAAATTTTCAAAATCACTTCTACAAAGCTTAAAGAAAGTGCAGTTTTCTAGTCTTTAAGGGTACCACAGTAGACAGACTGAACCTTTATCAAGACACTTTACATAGTACTTTGTACTTAAACCATTGAGATGTTTTTCAACTCTGATCACCTCCCAGACTGCATTTTGAAATTTTTCTTTATGTCATAGTACTTACAATGAAGAAGGTTCCTATCACACTGTGTCATGGGATCCTCTGGACTGGACTGGAATTCACATCACAGGAACTGTGTGTTCTAAAACTGTAGTTAGTTCACATTATTTGTGAAAAATGGAGTGGGTTTAATCCACAGTCTTCTCAAACACAAAATACATAACTGCAAAAATCTCTCTGTATCTGGAAGACAGATCAATGCCTTTGGAATGATACATGTTGTTCCTATACTCTCTAGTTGTCTTGGGTTCTGTGCTTCTGAAGCAAACCAAATACCAAGTAATCACAGTCCTGGAAAACAGATATACTTCAGTGCCACATAACAGAAAAAGCTTGTGAAATCAAGATAAATAGTAACATGGTCTGCTAAAACAAAAACTTTTGTCCTGAAGACAAGAAATAGAAAAGCAACAGCTCAGATGACTTCAGCCACTAAAAATATTTGGCTTTCAAACACAAACTGCTATTTCCTTGTCGAATACTCTAAAGTTTTTCATCACAGCACTGCATTACATTGCTATGTTTTAAAGAGAAAAATGTCACACAAGCATTGCTTAAGCATTAAGCTCATGTCTGAAGGTATTACATAGGATATAGAACTAGTAAAATCCTTATTTAAGTCAACTACCATTTTATTTTCCTCATGCTTCTGCTTGCAACTTTCCTTTTCTTAATCCACTTTTAATTTAGCCTTTATGATGTGTGTAAGAAATTTATTTGAAATTGAAATCCTACTCTCTGTTAAGAGGCTACAACCTCCTCCAAAGCCAACATTCTTCAAAGTTTTTAAATCTGGTATGGAAAAAACCAACCCCAAAAAACCTCTTTTGTGCACATACAATAAAATGTGCAAACTACTCTATAATCTAATGCATTAACTTTATTTCCTACCTTTCTAACTGCATTGCAACCTGATGTACTTTACATTAGCTATTATTTCTGCAAATTCTCATTTTCTCTGCCAAATGATGCATGAAAGCTGGAATCACTACAGCTTAATGGAATAAGCCTCTTATCAGCACTATATATCAAAGGCATCTCTCTCTGAACACCTAAGGACAGAGGGATCACAGTTCTAAAACAATTTCACTTGAATTCACACCAGGTCACTGGGTTTGAAGTTCTGCTGCAGTTGTTGACTTTTCCCTTGGTGTGGGGAAAATGGTCAGTGTCACGCTCTTATTTGTTCTTTACAGGCTTAAGTGTGCTAGAGGTCAGCATGGGGTTACAGATAACAAATGATGTCAAGAGGGACTTCTTTATCTCAAACAAGTACTCTATTTGTCTCTATTACAGATGTTTGGAAAAGAAAAAGTGTCATGCACACCTGAAATAATTTATATAATAATATCAATAGTTGATGTAACAACAGCAACAATAGCATGAATAAAAATGAATAATTGATATAACAGCAAAAACCAGGTTGAAAACAGTTTTATAAATCCAAGGCTGTTATCACAGAGGCTATGTCCAAAAAAAGAAGCAGGGGTTTGGGGTAAGCTCCAAGGAATGATGAGGCAGGAGAGGGCAGAGAAAGAAAATTCAAGTACATGATTACCTCAGTCTGGACTGTCTTCGCATCTCTTCTGAGCTTGTGGCAACAGTACTTTGTAGACAGATGCAAGGCAGACAGGCTAATTCAAGTACCATCCTGAAAAACAAGAGGCAAACAGATATATGAATGGTTGTGTCCTTAATGGAAATCAAATAAATATTCCCAAGTTACCTTTGGGGAGTCCAGGAAGTCCAGGACTGTGTAAAAGTTTCCAAACAGGAGAGTAAGAATCTATTCAAAAAACTTTTCATATGTGTCCTCTTTTTTCACATTGTCTAAAGCCAAACTTCAGTTTTCATTTCCTTTAGTCATACAGTCATAAGGACTGTATGGGAGAAAGTGAGTCTGACAAAGTATTCAGGTGGCTGCCAACTATTACTTCCTTTTCTAAAGACCCCTTTTCATTATAAAGCTGCACTTATCTAGATCTTCTAAGTATATGGAAATTTAGCTTATACAAACTCTGTGCTTCATCTTCTTAGTTACACCTCTTTTGTATTCAGCCAAGCGGTATTTGGTTTATCTTTCATGGGAAGATGATTATATTATATTGACTTTCACATTCTTCCCAATTTGTAGGGCATATTCCTTGGCTTGAGAAAATGGTTCTGCCCATAACATAGATTATACTCCAGAACAGTTCATTCTTATAACTTCAGTCTAAATTCTTTTTTTTCCCTGTTATTTCCTGATTTTTCTGTGACACTCTGTTTATCTGGGATGATTTTCTCTATTTTAGCAGATTCCAGCAGCTTTGAGATGAATTAAAGAAAGAGTGAATTATTTCAGTGAACTTGACAAAGGGTGGGAGCTGCTAAAATTATTTGTATTTTTTAAGAAGCTGGACAAACATTCCAAAAAGCTTCTGCTGTAGCACTAGAAGACTGTGCTTATGAGTATTCAGCTCACAGGGAAAGCAGCATGAGCAAGAATGGGATTCAGATGAAGAACTGCTGACAGAGGGCAGGTATACCAACTTCCTCCCCATGTATGAAGGGACAGTAGAGCTGGAGGCACAGAACTGGTATTAATTCATTTCTTTGTGAGGCCATGAAGGTTTTCTTTTTCTAACCCTTTACTTTTAGTGCAAAGGACATTTGACTAGGACTGACTCAGTGAACCAGACTTTTTAGTGTGACATGCAATGAAGTCATGAATCTTTAAACATGGTGATATAAATTATATCTTCAAAGTATCACAACTTGCTGAATATAATACTATTTTTTCAGTTTTAAGAGTTCTGAAGCACAGCGCAAAACCAGTATTATATGATATTACACAACAGAAAATCAACACTTTATCCTGTAGGTTATATGTGACTTTGCACTCTATGTAAAGAGAGCCTGTAAACTTCAAGAATGGCACAACGAGATCACTAATCAAAATGTCTGAAAGTGATCACAGATACTAGAAATAAATACTGAAATTTTTTATTTATATATAATTCATATATTATATGAAGTGTTTAAGGATCACACTTTTTTCTACTTAAAATATTTCTAAACATTGATATTGTATTGAAACTGAAGAGTTATTTCCTCTCCTCTACATATCTGCTAATGTAAGGAAATGGCTGCCAATCAACACTCCTTTCAAAAGCCAAGTTACTCTTTACTGCTTCCAGGGCACGTGGAGTTCCCTTATCAGTTCATGGATACAAAGTCTTACTGCTATAATAATAAAAGCACAAATGCCTTTCACAGAAACCGTGGAAGAGAGTTGGAAAGTTCCAGCTATAACTGTGACATTCACCCCTTGGCTAACTGGCTGTCATTCTGTGAGACCTGGGCCCCTGTCACTATGGAGGTCTATTCTCCAGTCCACCAGAAGCACCCCTGCCAAGCTGACTCCAGCTGCTCCAGCAAGCATAATTGTGGGGTTTTTGTTTGTTTTGATTGCCATCTCTACCAGCTGAATCATTGACAAACAGCTGTCACGTGTGCCCTGCAGGATACCTGTAATCTCCTATTTTCCATTCTCTATGTTCAATTTACTTGCCCATCCCTACTATCAGTTACCCCTTTTTTCCCCATCCATTTTTTTTTATCCATGTCTCAATCAGATTATGGATCTCTCCAAAATTTCAATCAGATGCCACGAATTGTCTCTCCTGCTGCCTGACTTGAAACACACCTGAGGGAAGGTATGTACCTGCTCTCACAGTAGGGCTGCTGGATTTCACTTGCATCTCCAACAGAAAAACAGGAAAATGGAAAGTTTGAAAGAGAGGTAAATCTTTCTTGCCAGGAGTTCCCCTCAGCTGTGCCCAGGTGTCGGCCTGTTCTAACCAAAACCTTTTATCCTCCTGCCTTGCCCCAGGTATGCAGACAGCACTTGTATCTAGAAATAAGGAACACGAATATAAAAACTGCTGTTCCTTTCCCCATGTGACTCACTGCAGTGACTAAATACTGACTGGAAAAATTGAAAAGAAAAATAGTGATACTTTTGGCTCCATCCCTCTGATTTCATTAGGTATTATCCAGTGTTTAGAGCACGGAAATGAAGGATTAGTGTAAATTAATTAATAATTTGGAAAAACAGTTACAGACTGGTCATCTGGGCTGATCCCAATCCTGCTATAAATTAAAATAAACTGACAAACAATAAATAAATAAATAAAACTGAAGACAGAGGATTACCATTGCTTTCTGGTCTCATTGGGTGGTCTCAAGCACCCAATGCCTCAGTGGCATCACAGTGTGTAATCACTTCATGCCTGCACACAGAGGTTAGAAAACAACAATTTGGTCTCACCTCACAGAAACACAAACTGCCATTTCAGCCGGAGGGTCAATGGGCAATCAGGCCTGAAGGGGCAGCAGGGTGAGGCAGCGGCAGAGAAACAGAGGAGAGCAGGAAGGCAGAGAAAGCAGCTGCTTTCAGTCAAGCATGTTGCTTACTCTTGCTCCTCTGCTGTCCCATTTTGTCACCTAACATCCTACTTTCTACCTTACTATCAGTGTGGCTACTACGCTTTTCCCCCCAAATAATCTCTAGGTTATTTGAGTATGGGAAAGATCTGATTTCCTCAAAACTCTGGTACCAAATTGAGTTACCTGAGTGTGGATCAGCCCTGGCTAGGATTAGGAAGAGCAATGTATTGTTAGTTCTGACAAGGAAGAGCTTTCTGTGGTCACATGGCACAATCGCTCTACACAAAGTATATGACTTAATTTTAATTCTTAATTGTACAGACAAGCATGTCTACCCAGGACAGTTAATAATAAGTGTAAACAATATTCTTTGTTGTGATTGCATTCATAACTCTGAACCACCACTAATGGAATTGCTAAAGTAAACAGGTTGTGTTGTTTTTAAACTCTTACTCCATGTTCCTGTAGACCTGATTTCTTCAGATGCTGACATTTTATAAATGTCATAGTTTATGAGGAAATAATAAAACCCCAGATAACACCACACAGCACTGTGACCTTTAGCTGAGGGATTGCTCTGAGTTCTTTGGTAAGCTCAGTAAAGAAATTTGGAGGTGAAAATTCAGGTTCTAGGAAGTAATTGAAGATTTCAAAGGTCGCAGATTTTGTCTGTGAGTCAGATCCAGCAATATATTTTTCAACCTGATGCTTGTGATTTGATTTTGCAAAGGATGTTCTTTAGCAACAAATTATAAACAGCTTCACCTGAAAATTTGGAAATTTTCATTATTATTAGAAACTGATTTTTTTTACAGTGATCAGTCTAATCAAACCTAAAGGCATTCCAAGTATTCATTTCTTTGCTTAGGAAACACATTTTGTGAATATGATTCCACGACAGTATTTCTGGTAAATCATCTTAGCAGGTATACATTGGCATTTAATGAGCCATTCCCAAAATATAATTAGAGAAAAATGTATTTTGCTGATATTTAAAAAGGATTATCAGAACTGTTTTGAAGACATTTGAGTGTTCTCATAACTTCAATAGGTGTTTTGACATTTAAGGGTGTTATCATAGCTTAGACAGCTATCACAAGAGACAAAGAATATCTACGGCTCTTCCCATGGCCTATGCACAGGTATCCCAGCAGAATTACACACGTTTATTCCTCAGACTTCAAGAACTGAGGAGAGTGTGCCTAGAAAATGGAACTGGACACAGACTGGACAGAAATGGCAAGCAAGCTGTCTATATTTTCTAATGGGACAGACATCAATCCATATCTCATTGCTCAAAGAGTTCATCTGAAGCTGCATGAGATGTAGAGGTGCAATAATCAGAAGCAGCAGAACAAAAAACCAGCTAAACAATTAATACTTATACAATGAATCAATACGTGCAGAAAAACAAGAAATAAAAATGATCATATTCAAGTATGTGGGCACTTGATAAAGTGTATTTATCAAGTAAGTCAATGAAGTACAGACTTAATTCCAAGTTCAGTGTTAATACTCTAAAGGCAAAAATAGCCACGGTTTTTCTGGGGGCTACATTCAGTTGAAGGTTTAAATGACTCAACTCAGCTCCTAAAGCATCTTGATCGCAATTGCAGAAATTCAAAAAAATCCCCACAACTGACAAGCGGTGAAAAGAAACTATTTAATCGAAGTCTGAAGTAAGCATTTTGTTGCAAAGTCTGCCATCTGTTAAATTACTGCCATGCAAGAAGCACACGAGCTTCCTGCTAGCATGGTATGAATAGTGATACTCTTGACACACACACTTAAGAGTACTGTTAAAATATTAATAGTTCAGTAATAGAAAAGGAAGCATTTGAGTAGTTTGACATTCATATTCCAATAAGCTATAAACAATACTGTTGATGGGAGCTCTGTGGATCTCTGAACTCTCAAAGTAATGCTGCATTTAGGTAAGAACTGGGAAGTCACTTCTAAAATATATTAAATAATTTTCTAGCACATATAGAAACATCTCAGTAGTAGGTCACTTGTAGCTCCATTTTAGTGTTTTGGTGAATTATGCATCCTGTAAATATTGGGGGGGGGGAAAAAAGCACCAGTTGCTTCACTGTAGCCACCCCTGATTTACAGTAGCACCATTTTGTAGCACCATTTATTAAGAAATACCACAAAACAATCACACTTGCCAGCTTCTTGAGTCATGTACAGTAATCTCCTAATGGCTGAACGGGAAGCAGAAATTTCTGTGAAGTTTCTAACTATGCTGAAATTCTGCTAAGCCCTTCTCCATTCACATTTTATGAGTGTCAATTTGTTTCACCTCACACTTTCAAATTTATTAAGTCTTGTTAGGTTGTTTTTTTTTTTTGTCAAAAGCCCCAGTTCACACTTAGAGGGCTTTTGCATGTTGCTGCTGACTGAACCCCTGGAAAATGATATATCACTACATCTCAGTCCTCAGCTACCTGCATATATAATGTATTTTAGAATAAAAGATTCATCAGAAACAGCTAAAATGTACAGCAGATGAAATAACAGATTTTCCTGTTAATAATATGAACTCTTGCACTCACACAGAATAATTTTAGGGAAAAGCCTATTTTATATCCAGGTATAACTCTCTTCCTTAATCTTGAAAAAGAAATTTTGATATTCCAGCTACCTACTCTTAGATGTAAAATCCAATTCTGTTATGATTATGATTGCATGATAAACATTACTACTGATAAGTAAATGCTTTTCCAGAGTAAAAATGCATTTTGTTTAAACTTAACAGGCAATGATTATGAAAGATGGCACGAGACTTATCTCTGCAGATTTTGCAGTGACTCATTTGTAATAATCTCTAACCTCTTCAACAAAAATCTGATAAAAATTAATCTGCCATGGCAAAAATTATTTTAAATACACTTTGCACACCTAACACCAATGTATAAATTATTTTTTTCCCTACAGTCATATTTTGCACTTATTTTGGACATCTTAAAAAAAAATTTTAGATGACCTCACATGCACTCGTGAAGTCAAGATCATGTAACAATTGTGACTGAATACAACAATTGCTGGGTATTAGAAAGAAGTAAGACATCAGATTTTATATGTAGAGCAGCAAGTGGAAAATATTAATTAGAAGTTATTAGGAAACTAATCTGAGGGCCATTTAGGAAAGGTCAGTTGAAACTATTTCAAAGAGGAAGGAGAAAAAATGTGAATGCCTCTCTCCTTCCCTCTTCCATCATTAAGCACTCATTAGGAGACATGATTAAGCAAAGTGTTTGAAATCCTGCAGCTGGCAGTTCAGTCAGTCTGTGCAGCAGCAGGTTAAAGATTGTTCCACCGTAGATTGAGCCACCTAATGACATAGTCTGATAAAGATTTCACGCTATAGGAAATGTGTTCTTCAAAAATCCTTAGAGATTGAATATTCCTCTGTGCAGATTTTTTCTAAAGTGAGAAAATGATGAATTTCTATACAAACCCATTCATCCTTAAAAGAAATTAGCTTTGTAAGGTTCAGGGATCAGGAAAGTGAAATTCTCTTTTCAAGATTCAGAGTAAGAGAACCTGTTCAAGGTATATATCATTGTTGCTTTGGCAAGAATGAGGGGGGAATTGTTCTCATGCTTGAGGAAACCTTGCTTTGCAAAGATTTGCTGCAACAGCAAAGCAGTGCTCTGAAGCAGGACCAGGGAGGTCTGGGTTTTTCAATGAGCCATTGAGCGGTCTTAAGGTGGGGAGATGAAGATGTGATAACAGAGTTCCTATTAGGGCTTCTGACTCTGTTTCAGGAGGCTGTGGATGTAAGTGGAAATCTCTTTTTATCTCCTCACTGATCCATTAAATCCTTTCTTGGTTCACTGATCATCTTTGAGGATAACTTCAAGAAGTTACTGTTGCTTGCAAGAGTTAATGGGTTTGATTCCCCAGTGCATTAGTTTGGTTTTCTTTTTTATTCCAAAAAAGACAGAAGCCACCTGCTATAAGAACCAGTGGTGGAAATATCCCCTAGAAGTAACTTCAGTAAGACTCCTGGCTGCAAGAACTTCTCGCTGTGGCTGCCAGAAACACAATCAAGGAAACAGGATGCAGTTTCAACTCCTTCCTGAAGAAATCCTTTTAAAAAAGGGTGTCTTCTATGGCCTGTTACAGGACTAGAAAATAGATTTCAGTCTACTTGACTGACAGTGATGCCTGGGTCACGTTTACCAAAGCTGGGGAAAAGTGATCACTATAAAAGCTTTTTCACATTTTTGACAGGTGCCAATCACAAGTCTTCCACTTTAAAGTCTCCTCAGAGTTGATGCTGCCTTCCCCCTCCAAATCTAATCTGTCCTTGCATCAAACTAGAAATTGAAATCTGCTCTTCCAATATCATGGCATAGATGTAATTAAGTTACTTCTCTTGGTAGTTACTAATTTCTGCACAAGATACATAAATATTTAAAAAGAAAGAGCAATCCTAAGAAGGGAAATATGTGCTGCTCCCCTTTCCAGCTTCCAGGTGCAAGGGAATGTTTTTCATCAAGTTGTTTTTATATTTTCTGTTTGGTACTGAAAACAAATAAACAAACCAAACCAGTTCAAATTGGCTTCAATCTGGCAACAGTTACCAGTTCAAATGTAAAACTGAAGAAAACTAAAAACCCCCCACTAAAACTGTCAGCTCAAACTAAAGTTTAATTTTGTAATATTGTAAGCTAATCAAATAGTTTCCTTCGTTTTAATAATGTCATAAGTAACTCTGAGATTAAAAGCTAGAAATTCAAAGTCTGACAACTTTTCCCCACTTTTTTCCATTTCCCTTCAACTAAGACATAAATACTTACCAGTTCAGCTCTGTAAACTCATCAGTACAGATCTCTAGAAAAAAGGTATTTAAGGAGCAGACATGTCCCTGGCACACAAGTTCCTTCTCAGCTTACTCATAATTTACAAGAAAAAGAGCTTTCCCTGTCTCACAAATGCAACCACCCACTTCAGCACTCATCCTTTTGTTTGAAACAGTGAGATTACTCAGTCTTAAATGCGCCACTGAAACAGCCACTTCTGCCAAACATTTGCAACAATTGTTTTTGAATGCCATTCAGAGATAAACTAGAAAATATAAAAGTCCCAAACCAATGCAAAAATTCAAAACACCCTCAGCCTTTGGTTAAGAGTTTTCAATTGTTGGGATGGGGATGTAAGAAGTACCTCTGTCTTTCTCACCATTACCTTGAGTTGTATCCCATCTTCCTCTCCAAATACTGCTCGTATTTCCAGATTTTTCCTCAAGCCTAATTTTAAAATGTAGGGTTGAGAGAAGGACAATTCCTCTTGACTAAGATTTTGACATTTCAAAACATTGTTTTGCTCTGATTCTAAACAAAACCATTATAAACTCCACAAGGGAAATACATGTATTTGAAGAGTTTTTAAATGTTTGTTTAGTGGTACTTATCAGTTTTTAGGTATAAACTACATGTTATAAGAATATGTACAGTTACCCCTTCAAAAAACATCTTGATTCTTTGCCTGTTACTCTGGAAGCATCGGGCAGTGATGTACTTACACTTCTATTTCCTGGGCTCCATCACCACCGCATTCAGGTATAGTGCACCTTTCTGTTTCTTTGTAAACCTCGTACAGACCCAGTAAGCCCTAAAGGCCTGTATGAAATAGACCTTGGTTCTGTACCAAGGCACCAGCTCAAGCCCTTATCCAACAGCACAGGGAACTGTTCCCTAACTGCATGCAACCTGCATGTGGGAGCATTCCAAAGCTCACAGTTCCCTCAGTGCTGCCATGCACCAAATCATACACATTGCAAGCAGAAATCTGAGTGTCCTCCTTTGGGCCTGTCTATAGCTGGCCACGCATGGATTGGAACCTGGCTTAATTATTTCATTGCTTTGTTTTTTCCCAAGCCATTGGAACTCTCTTAGTACCAGTTGCTCCACCTCTCAGAGCAAAATCTTTACACTGAGAGAGGAAAAGATCCATCCCTGAGGCATTAAATACAAAGATTCTACCATAAATCAGGGAAACCTTTCCTTCCTTCACAACTCTTCACATAAAGATTTATAATGGGCCAGTAAAGAGAGTCTGAAAAGACAGTCTATAAAGGTATAAGTCCCCACAGTAGTTTTCTTAGGTTTACCTCTTTATCCACAACAACCCAGAGATAGAGGATGTTATTTCCATGTACAGGTACCTGACAGGAAGAGGAACATTATCATCACAGGGTCATATTGTCTTCCTCTGTTCTTCCAAGACAAAGTATTTTTCTTCATTAAAATCACTATTTCTACCTATTGCACTTCCATCCATCCATCAAGTTTTCTTCTTATGCCTGTCTACCACTTCTCCAGAAATAGTTGCTCTTTTATTCGGCTACTGTCTTGCACTTTGGGAATGTTCTCCATTCTGCCTGAACTGTCTCTGACTTTTGCAAAGGGTTCTATTATGCCATGAGCACAAGTCGTGAAATCATACTGCCCCAAAGTGAATAATAATGACCCTTTGGAAACGGGCTTCCAAGAGGTCCATCCTGGTGGCATCCTCATGCCTGTCACACATCAGCAACCATTTGCTGTGTGGAAGGTTAACCAGCTGTGTTAGGACTGATTTGTTCCACAAGATGCCACAATGTGACAAAGTCTATCAAAGTGAAGGCAATTTTCAGTTATCAAGGTAGCACCTGTTATCTAAATAGTGATTAGTCCCTCCAAAGGGAATGGCTCTTCAGTTACACACTCCTTGGAGTTAGAAGTACATTCAGAATGGTTCTAATAAAGTCCACTTTTTCATGACATGGGAGGAGAATTTCCCTCTATTTTAGAAAGGCAATTAGTGCACTCCATGGCCACTCGTCTTAATTATAAGAGGTACTCATTGCCTCAAAAACCCAAGAATCTTATCTCTCCATAGAAAGCAAGGCAAGTTTTCAGTTAGCTTCAGGAATTCTGTGTCATTAATGTTTTTATCTACATAGTTTAGGTAATTTATTTTATTATGCATAAACCAACACATCATAGGTTTGATAATGCTTATATTGAGCAGACAGACATACATCTTTTTTTAGACAGATTAATGAGAGTTTTTATGAAGGAAAGAGCTCATTTAGGAATTATGTCTGAGACTGTATTGCAAAGCCTTGTCTGTATGAGTACATTAAAGGTGATAAAATATTTAGAAGTACTTTAATGAATCTATTCTTATCTCTAAAAGAAAAGAAGGGGGTGCAATTCATGCAGTTAGTGCTTAATGGAAAAGGTTTATGTGCTGGTATGTACAGTTTTGTTAACCTTCCTCATTATGTATTACTGAAAAGGCCCCTCACAAGATGCAGTACGAGATTTTCTCCTTTAAGCCAGGCCAAATAACTAACAGACTAGAGTTGCCCTGGGTTGATACTGCCACCAATGTAAGCCATTCTACCCTGTGTCACCTGCTGTATACTCAAGGTCTTATAGGCAGAGCCTTTCTTTTACAGAAGGAAAAAAATCCAAATATTCTTAAAGCTCTCACACCACTCCTTACAGGAAATTACCCATCCCCAACTTCAAGGATCCAATGCTAATCATAAAATATGTGACTCCTAAGTTACTCCATCTGCTCACAGAATCTGAAAGTTCAATGAGGACAAATACACCAAACAACTGAAAGAGCATTTCAGGAGAGACTCTTTTTCCCTGATGGGCATTATCAGACCTCTTGATGACCATAGTTCTGTTTTTCTTAATTTTTATAGCTTTCTTACACTGTGCAAAACCTGCAGATAAAATAGAGGGCACATTGACTTAAGTAAAAGGTTTTTTTCATTAGCTCTGGTAAAAATATATAAAACATTCATTAGCTTCAGTGGCAATGCTTTTATTCTACAGTGAATTTTACTGGAACAACTTCAGCCAAATTCACCTACATTTTAACAGAGAAAGACTGGCAATAAATCAGGTCCTCTTCCACTCATTTGGCTCACTGTTTCCCAACAATGTGTTTTCTGGTGTTGAAAAGTCTTACATTTTAAAATTTACACTATATTTATTCCCTATCTTTATTAATTTTCACTAGTAAAGCATGATAGACTGTATTTTCTCATCAATGAAGTGAACTACTGTGTTCTTTTCTATGTGGCAGAAATGTCTTCATAGTAATGAAAAACATATTTTTTCACATTAGAGTGAAGCATGATGTATCATTAAAGCAAGGGCCTGAGAGTTAAATGATCAGGGTCATCAAGCAGCTGTGGGCAAATTATTTAGAACAGCCTTCCCTAACTCGTTAAATCAGACAGCCAATTTAGATTTCACATATGCAACGTCCATGAAAATCAGGTCAATCATCTGAAGTGCCCATACCCAAGTCTTATGAGATAAGCCTTAATGTCTGAGACAGTTTTTCTCCCTATATAAGATTAAACATATTTTGGTTCTTTCACAAAGGTATATAATGAGACTTAACTAATTAATTTAATGTACCACTATTACTAAGTAATTAAACCTCAAAGATGCACAGATGAAAGCTGCTAATGAAACTGTATCATTAAGAAGCTGGTGCTAAGAAATGTGCAGCTGATGGTAGCAATAGCAAGTAATTCTAATGAGGTCACAACATACCTCTCACTTCTTATTGGGTATAATAATCCATTTGGATTGGAAAAAAAATGGTAACAGACATTTCTTCATTCATGATTATAAGCAAATAGTGTGAAAAGATAGTGTTCAGTCTGTTGCTGCAAACTCTGACACTGAATGGCTGACAATCGCATTTCTGTCTGAAAGAAGGCATTAAAAGTTCAGAAAGATTAGAGAAGAAACTGCTTAAGAGAGTACCATTATTCTCTGACTGACTGCATATAATGAGTACCATGTTCTAAGGTTGGAGAGCATGTCCAGACAGGATGTGCAAAGGTTATATCTGGGTGATGCAACATTATTAATTGCTGACTATGGGAGGCAGGTTCCAGCAGAAAGACACCTCCTGTATCTTTCACACTCTGTCCCCACCTCCCCAGAAGGTGCAGTTGCACAGAAAAAACTGTATTTTCTACCACTTTGTTGAAGAGTCATGGGATTTTACCTAACTCATGACTTGAAAAAAAATAGGTAGAACTAGCTGCTGTCCTAAAAAGTCTGGATTTTGCAAGTTTAAAATTCAAAGGTCCCCCTTTCACTTGCAGTATACCCCTCCATTTAGCAAGCAGAGACTTCACCTGTGCCTCACAGATCAATTTGCTCTCAAGTAGGTTATGCTCATCAGTTATCAGCTCATAATGTCTGCTCATTATCTTACAAGCCCCTACAAAACTGAAGAATATCAAGGATGAATTGTAGCAAAGATGATGAACCGACCAGAACTTCAGAACTAGATCTCATACTGCAAACCCCAAATGATATGCAGGAGTTGAAGACTTCAAAATAACCTGTAGTCAAGAGGATCCTTTAGAATACACAAATATTAAGCTTTCATGCTTCCTTCTAACTTTCAAAGAACAATGCTGAATTTGTATATCCCAACTTATTCAGAAAGCTGAATTCCACAACTGCTTTATAGTATTTCGTATTTGCTATGCAACTTTTGATGTGTCAGGCATTATCACATTAGCTTCCTGGTGACAAGAATATTTTCTTAGCATATTAACTCCTCTTGTGGAATGAGTTTCTCTTTCCAATGCCTAAATCTGTTCTAGGAATACATACCAGGAAAAAGTAGCAAAAAACCACAAAGCATTAGTGTACCTGCATTTACTTTCTAACACACTCCTATAGATTTCTTGCCTCCCAGGATCCTTTCCCGGGCTTCTAAAATATTGCTCAAGGTGGTTTGATAATCCAGGTACTCACAAATGAAAAGTCATGGTCTGTGAATGACAGAATATTAGATCTCTCCTGAAATTTGACTCATGCTGATGCCAACATCATGCTTAACATGCACTATGTCACCTCTTTTAAAATATTTTAGCCAAAACTTCACTTTCTTTGGTAGGGTTTCATTTACCCTTTATTATACTAGGCCTGTCGTTACTGTATGATTTAAAAATAAGTACTCATGCTTTTTTAAATTATATTTAAATTATGCAGATAATATAGGTAAATAACATGACCAGGTTGTTCTTGGATCTAGTATTTCAGTCAAATTTATTAAGATGAATAAGCTTCTTGAAACTAAATCTGACAAATAACTTTACCTTGCTACAGCACTCTAGGCATTCCATTTAACTTGTAAAACATGTCACCAAGTATTAGAAAAAAAAATTAAGCAAACTTCAAGCCATTTAATCCCTGCTTTGATTACCAGAGAGATGATTACCAATATATTCCCCCTCATTAGTCAACAGTTTTCATCCTTGAGGAAACCTGGTTGGTGTTGGGAGATGCTGTCAAATGTTACTGCAATTGGCTTCTAATGTTTGATATCTCTTGCCTTACCATGCAACAACTCTCCTTGCTTCAGACCAAGTTCCAGCACAGATACCAGTTTCTGGTTTACACGGGGCAATGCTGGCATTGCAGATAATTATTTTTTAAGACATAGCATGCTTACAGGACATTACAGTCAATACAGGACAAGGAGTGACAACTTCCCTGTCCCCAAACACTAAAACAAAAAAATCTTTGACTACAAAAGGGACTATGAGGCTCATTTTTTCAACACAAGTATCACTGTTGGATGTTTTACAGTAATGCCTGGCTGACTGCACATGACTCCACATGATAGTTTCTTAACCCTTATTAACACCTAAAGAGGTCCAAACAGAATTAGACCACTGTGAAAAGGAATTTACAAAGTAGGGACCAAACACAGTGGAAAGTGTTTGGTTTAAACCCTGCTCTATGTTACTGATGTGCCAACCCTAGTATTGACAGCCACTTGCTGCAATAAGATGGACACCAAGTTCCTTCAAATCATCATATTTAGTCAGCTTAGCACCAACATACAGACCAACAAATCTCCTAGCAATGATGAAAGGATAATTGAAAAAATTTCTCATTGGGTTCAATAAACTGTAAATCAGGCTTGAGTATGTACACTGATAATAAACTTCTCTATATGAATTTCCATAGATATGCATATTTTTAATCTGTATTTTTATACATTCAGAAAATGAAAGAGTTGGGAAATGCTACATTCTAGATTTTTCCCCCATTCATTTTCTCTCACTAATCAGTTCACAGTGATCTGTTTCTGACTGTGAAAATATCACCTTATTTTTCTCCAGTGAGATTTCATTTCTGAATACAGTATCACAAATGTGGAGGGGTAGGAAAAACTAACTGAATCACCAGTTCAGAATGCAAAAAATCTCAGACCTGCCAGATCCTAATGAAGACCCCCAGTTTTAATAGAAACAGAGGATTCTTTTGCCTTTCACAAATTCTTTCATAGACTAAACACTGAACCCAACAGGACAACTCTAGAGATGATTTTTTTCTTGAGTTTACTGTTTTATATTCAAAGAGCATAGAAAATAATATTTTTGCTTAGGAGGTAGTAAAGCTCCTGGCATAAGAGGAATATAAAAGCAAAATGTATGCTCTTCCCCTGAGCACTGGGGTTTGCTTTTCATATTAAGCAATACCGACAAAGTGATATTTTTAATTTCCCCACAAAATACAGACTAGTGTTCCCAGGTGCACCATGAGCAGCCTTTATTTGTGCAGTTCTATTAACATTTTTTGAATTCTATGTGCATAGGTGGGTTTAATTTGGATGAGCTGATCAGTCTATTTTTCCATAGGATAACCCATACATAGTAGGGTTATAAAACCCTCTCAATTAAAAAAAAACAAAAAAACCCCAAACCCAAACAAAACCAGCCCTACACTGAAAGCCTGAAAGATTAGGTCCAACCAGCCAATAAAACTGTGGTGAACTAAGAATTTAGAGAAAAAGATAAAGGATACTACAAAAACCACTTTGTAACTTTTTACTGTCGAAATTCAACTCTACTTTGACTAGGCATTCAAACAGATATCCTGGTGGCCTCTTGGAATTTCTTAATTAACAGGAAAAATAGACAAAGGGGAGTAATATGATTCTATTTCTAAGGAGAATTTTCTAAAAACCTTACGTGGTTGCTTTTTTTGTTTTGTTGTTTTGGTTTGTGTTTTTGAAACGGTTTAGTTTTATTCTGTAAGAAATATTTTATAAATAGAATTGATTTATTTAGAAATATGCCACTAGAGGCACTTTAATAACATTTATAATATAGAACAAGGCTAATTAAAGATGGTAAAAACTTGATTTTTTTACCAGTATTATCTTTAGACAGCAATAGACAACTGCAAATGCTGTTGATCAGTGCAGTTGATTAACAGGAAAACTGAATTGATTTTAAACTTTAGGTCTCAGTTGCAAGCTGGCAATAATTTTGTGAGGTGCAATTTCCATAACAGTTTCTACTGTGCACAATAAACCTGTTATCACTGAGAAGTAAACTATATGCAGACTCACAAATTGTAAGACACTTAAATCTTTGCCTCTACAGACTCGTATTTTTCAAAATTTATTCTGTAAATTTATTAGGAGCAGGCAACACGGTTAGTCTGTTGATAAACCAACATCACTGCAATTCCCAAAAGAGTTCTGAAAGATAACTACCACTTCTTTGTAACCCATTTGAGATGGTCTGGCCTCAGAACATCAACATGTGTGATAGACAGGCACGAAGCAGGTTTTTTCTGCAAGTTTCACATAGCCCTGTCTCCTTCAATAATTAATGGTGCAATTTTTCATTTGTAGTGTTGACTTGAGTTATAAGGCATCTCACTCAGGAAATAATTGGATGACATGAGCTCAGTTGAAGTTTGCCACAGAGATCCTGACATCTTCAGCATGTTTACAGGTGTGGAGGTTTGTAGGATCAAATGTTGACTATAGGCAGAAGCATGTAATATTCAACAGGAAAATATTTTAAAGCACCTATAAGCCCTTAAAAGAATCACAGTCGAAATAAATTCTTCATGTGGTTCACTGTTACTAGCATAGCTCCTATATTTCTACTCTGTCTTTGTCTCAAAGGAGTGCACATGTCTGTATAGGCAGCAAGAAGCCAATTTTAAAACATAACTTTAGTCAGACGTTTCACTTCATAAATAAAAGACATCTTTCCTAACCTACAAGGCTGGGGTAGGAAGGGAAAGACAAGCTCCTAAGAAGGAAAAGACAGAGGAGGAGGTGCTATATGCAAATACTTCTGATTGCTGGGCTAACTACTCATGCATAGACAGACAATTCCAGTTGTCACCAGCTAAGGCACACATAAATTATGTCATCAACAGGGTAATCCTGCCTGTGTCACTGCATTCAACACAACCAAATCCACATCCTGAACACAGCATTTTCAACAAGTATTTTCATCTAAAACACTTGCTGTGAATGTAGTCTCTTTTAGTTTAGAAAAAGATACTTGGAAAGGCTTTTCAGCAGTCCACTCAAAAGTGTAGGAGCATGGAAATTAGACAGACATCAGTAGAAAAATCAATTGGTTTCTGGATTTTCTCAGTGTACAGTAAGATGAAGCAGCACATCTGTTACACTGGAAAACAAAGGCAAAGATCCAGCTCATCAGCACACAGCAGCCTCGCTATAATAACGGGGTGAAGCTTTTATTGATGGAGTAATTTATTTCTAAGGACACATTTGAGTTTGCATTTCATAGATAGTAGGAATTCATAATGAAGATATCTCTCCACAGGTAATTGAACATAATTCTGTCATTTTATTAACAGGAGTGTAACACTGTCATGTTTTAATTCCAAGGAATATAAAATTAAACTTATTATTACCAAATAGTCTACATCAAGTTAATTAGACCTAATAGCTAAGTGATACTCACTGCCATTAGTATTTACAGCATCATGCACTTGCACTCTAATTCTGCAGGTTATTAATTGTAAATGCTTTGTTTGGGATACTCTGTGATTTTCTACGTTGCTGTTAACAGTAAGGAGGGTCACAGTTTCCTCAGGTCCCCGTGAGTTTAGCCAGTTTTAAGGCAGTTTTTTGCTCTCCCACACATGACCTACCATTGCTTAAGGACAGAGTCCGTAAAATGACAACACTTGCCACTTCAGAGCTCAACACCTCTCCAATACAGTGTTAATCCATCACTTTCCAAGCGATCATATGAGGCTCCTCCAGCCACACATTCGCAAGAGCACAGCACCAAGGAAAAGCCTCCTGCAGAAAATCAGGCCTTTCTGCATAGCACAAAAGACCTCAGACAAAGGCAGTGACTTTTCCTTCAACATTTATCCCTCTGCTGACTTTAGATAACTCTGTGGCTGGACACTATTTTGAAAAGTTGTCCTCAACAGCCAGGCATGTTCCATAAGTTAATATATGAAGTTTACAGAATTCAGAAGGAGCAAAATCAAAGAAATGCAGAGGTTAAAGTTCAGTACCTCCTGCTCTTGCCAGTTACAGAGAATTATAAGAAAATTAGAATAAAGCTCAGTACAATAGGAGGGGACAGAATTGGAGAATGGTTGAGGTTGTAAGAGCCCTCTGAAGGTCATTTTACCCAACACCCTGCTCAAGCAGGGTCGCCTGGGGCAGGTTTCATGATGAATTTTTTGTGTTTTACATATGATAAAGGATCGATCCTGCAAACCTTTACACTTGTAGGCCTGGTGAAGATTTTAGGATCTCTGCAAGAGGCTTCACCTAAACTCATCTCATTCAACTGTTTGCTGAATGAGATAGTTTTATAACTCATGCCAACTAATTCTGAGAACAATGTGTTAAAAAGAGGAAAACATTTTTGTGCAAACCCGTACATTACTCTACTAATAATATTAAGATTCTACTAACTACACATCTCTTAAATGTCACCCTACTGATATTTTAGCTTATTTTTGAATTTTGGATTTTGTTAACAGACTAGAGGTTATGGGTCAAGCCTTGTTATGCTCCATATGCTCATCAAAGAATGAAATGCTTAAGCATAAACACATTTCTGATCCTCACTGTGCTCTTTCATGCTATAGATATAAGCCTAAAGCATTACTTGCTGCTGTAAAGGGGGAATGAACTAGAATTCCTCTAAAAAATCAAAAGCTTTGGTAACCTGAAATTAAGCATCACATCAATTTGCCCCTAATTGCAACCATGGACTGACCTAAGGACAGCATCATGCAGTTATGTCTACGAACTTATGCACTCTGGGTGTCAGAACCTCAGATAAGCAGCAGCCAAAAGCTCATTTGGAATAGGCCCCCTTTATGTCTGCTGTTAGGACATTTTGGGTTTCTCAGTTCCAAAACAACTGTGAAATGAAGTGTTTCTGTAAAGTATTGGACAGTTTCCCAGAGGCAAGCCTGATTTCTCTTCTAGGGAGACAGCAGCAGTTTGCATTTATTTTGTAGTCATAGGGTTATGAGAAATAAATGTCCTTAGTTACATTAGCTACAGTACATATTCCCATTGGTGTCTGTAGGGAAAAGTCCTTTGGATAATGAGCCCATTCATACATTTCATTTCATTGCAGATATCCTGTATTTCCAAGGACAGGTTTTTATTACATCTTGTTTCAGAAATCCTAATTTACATATGCATGAAACACCCAAGTCAGAGCCATATATAACAACTAAGTCATATAAGGACAAGCAAATATATAAAATATCAATAAATAAACAGATGGTTTTAGAACACATACTTAAAATTTCTCAACATGGAATCCTCCAAGAGCTGCAATGATAAGAACAGTACCAGAACAAAGCCTAAAATGCCAGCCTGATTTAATCAAGTGAAAAATTCTACCCTTGACGATTGATACAGTGTCCCAGCTATACCTAACTTACAACTACTTCATAGAATAAAATGTTAGTGAGAGAGATATGTCTACATAAATTTCTGAGACAAGGTGTTCACTTCAGATAGCAAACATTCTTAAAATGTGTGAACAGGAAGCTGAGTAACTCTGTTTAAAGGTTTAGACTGAAACTCAGAAGTAAACCTTATTATGCAAATGTCTAGGTAATTTGTTTTTGAAAGAAGTCAAGATTTAATGTTTAAAAAATCTATTATGTTTATACCAAAATAATTTTGGCATGGCTCTCTGAACTTTAACAATGATGTATGTACATCAACACAGAAATACACATCTTAACAGGTTATCACTCAACCACCTGGTGTTGCAGATGGTACCAGACTTTTTTTTCTAAATATCTTAGTGTCTTTAAGACAGAAGAGATGAAACAGCCTTTCTTTACCAGTGAAACTATACCTTAGCTTTCAATTGTGATCTTTTGTATTTTCAACAACTAAGGAACTGGGAAAATGTGTGTTTCATCTTTGTGCTTTTTCATCTCCATTTTCCTTTTGAAGTATAAAGAAAAATTCCAGACACTGTAGTATGCTAATGGCTCATTACGACTCCAGGCTAGGAAAAGCTGTATCTCCAGCTGTGCAGCATTATATGGGTTTGCTTGTTCCCAAATTAGCAGAAAGATTTTTATGGGGAATTCTGTAATGTTCACTTTCCTGTTCACTGAGCCAGTCATGTTATTGTCCATAGTGTGATATTTACTCAGACTATCATAGAAACATAGGAACATTTAGGTTTGAAGAGACATCTGAGATCACTGAGGCCAATCATTTCAACCCAGCCCTGCCAAGCCCACCACTAACCCAAGTCCCTCAGTGCCACACCTGCACATCTTTTAAATACCTCCAGGATGGTGACTGTGACTTCCCTGTTCCTGTGCTTGACAGCCCTTTTGGGGAAGAAATCTGGGAGAAGAGACCAAACCATGGGGTTGCTCTGACTCACGTGCAGGACCTGGCACTTGGCCCTGCTGGCCTTCATACAGCTGACCTTGACCCATCACCCAGACTGTCCTGTGGCAACTTGTCTTTGTAATAACAAGATGTGAAACAGCCCCTCAGTATAAAATGGTTGTTTGATACCTGTTTGAAGACGCTATATTTTATAACTGAAAAGTACCTTAGAAACCTTAGTATAATTTACTACATGAGTCAACTGAACATTAGTGGGGAGGGGGCAATTTTGCTGTGATTTTGTGCCAAAAACTGAATAAATAAACCTCTTCAGCATTTCCTGTGTCCATCTGAAGTATCAAAGAGGACTGATCAGCTTCAGAAGCTTGTCAGCTAACAATCAAGCACTGGCAACAAGATGCAGGATGACACTAAAACTTATTTTCTACAAGGAAGCTGGCACTGGCAAAGGTATTTTGAATGTAAAATGTTCATCTTACTCCTTAAAATTCATAGAGAAAAATATTAGTCATGCAGGGGTTCTTTGATGGACCATGTGAAATAAATAGGTATTTGCTGTTGATTTATAATGGAAAAGAGACAGTTCTCACTACTAAATATCACAACCTGGTTACCACTAGTTCTGTTACGAATTTTAATAGAATTGACACAAATTTAATGAGCTTTAAACTTGAAATTAAAAAAAAAAGTCCAAATCAACCCAAACACATGCATGTGCAATAGTTGGATTTATATGACTTGAAAACGTAACAGGACTTGTAAAATAAGAACTCCATCTTCTATTTGCAGTAGTAGAACAATATTTACTGCACAACATTCAGCAGGGGAAAAAAAAAAGAATGTTGATTATCAGCCATTAGCCTTAAGAGCGTGGTGCTAATAACACCCAGGTTGTGAGCTTGCTCCCTCTATAGGCTATTCACTTAAGAGTTGGATTTGATGACCCTCATGTCCCTTCCAGCTCAGAATATTCTGTGGTTCTGTGACTCTGTGAAGTTGTGGAAAAAGAATGTTTCTGTAATGGAGGCAAAAAAAGCCTGATCTGTTTGGCCTCTTGCCTAGTCACACTGATCGACTGTAAGTAGAAATGCTATGAAATAAATGAATCTCTGATTTAGTGGCTCTTAGATCCTGTATATTTCATCTCTCTAGAAGAAATGCAAAATGAATAGTGTTATTACAGAAATACTATTACCAAGTAGTGAACTGCAGTCTAAACCAGCACCTGTTACATTAGGCATTAAGGACACTGCACTGGAAAGTTAAACTCCATTCTAACTTCGTGCATATTTTAACCATGTGGTCATCTCTGCTGAGAAAATCTGCAACCTGGCCACTCATGCAGACAAAAAGCAGTAGGATGAGATACGGAATTGAATGACCCATGATACTTGGTGGAGAAGGCTCAGAGATCCACATACACAAAATACACCTTCTGGCAGAACAAATTCACTTATACCCAAAGTTACTGTCCTCAAAACATTTACTCAGCTTCTATTTACTGTTAGAAACTAGATGGTGGTATCTAAAATCCATCAAATTACTTCCTCTCAACAAGCATCTAAAATTTTCCTGCTTGGCTTGAAAAGATCTGCCACTATGCTGTTAGAGACGAGCAGTTTCAATGAAAATCAGCATTCAAAAGAAAACTTAGGCAAAGTTAAGCAGTTTGGTTTTTTAAATAACTAAACTACTCCCAGATATTCTACCGATATGATATTAGGAAGCTTTCCAGGATATAGAGGACAATAACATTTTGACACTAATAGCCTTAAGATGTATGCCCCCTCAAAATATATTAGAGGAAAGACAAATTGCTTATGTCTTTAATTGCATGAAGTGTGTGAGGAAATCATTAAAGTATATACAGGTAATTATCTGGAGTATGGATGAGAAGACATTTAAATGTCAGCAATTTCATTAATTTTATAACTGAAGATGGAGAACTGGCAGAGCAGAGGGTAACAAACCATGAATGGCTGTCATTATGGGCTAATAGAGCGTTAGGATGATTCTGATTGTATCAAACTAATTGATGCTGAGATACAGGCAGAAACAGAGCAGTGTGTACACACGAGTTCCTAACGCCCCCAAATCATCTCAGTCAGACACACTGTACAAAATGATTCATGTTGTTGTGATTATTGACTCTACTGCCTGAACTACATGGTTTATAGATAGGACAGAAGGATTTATCATGGCAATGCAAGCGCCTAGTGTGCTTTTAGCAAGGCTCTAATCCAAAAACTACTTTAGAAAATAAGAATGCTACCTTTGTGCAAACCCTTAAAGGAGAGTATAGTATGCATCTCAAGACATTTAAGATATGAATAAAAATTAACAATGGTACTATGGTTAAGCAGAAATATGATTCAGCAATGGGAAAGTCAAGTTCAACTTGGAATTCCATAAATGACAAATTAATTCATTAACATGATCGATGAATAATTCAGATATGAGGGATATCCATGGCCCAAAGTTTCCATCTTTCCATTTTCTCTTTGTGAGGGAGTCAGCCCTCAGAGAGTGGTGTCAGAAACAGTGATCTGACATGCACCAGTTCACATTTTTTTTTTCTTAAGATAGGTATTTCATAATTTCCAGAGGATATTGGATTCAAATTGCAGGTAGATTTCATGGAGTTCAGTCTTAAAGGGGGCAGCCTCATGTCCCTTCCAGCTCACCACAAGAAAACATTCCCTCCCCAGTGTGATGGGGCAGTTTAATGTGATCCAGGGACATTTCATTGCTCTCCCTTGATAGAGCAGAAATGGCAACACTGGCAATCACATTTTTGTGGCACAGCTTGAAGTATCATATTCTTGTGACATCCAAAATTTAGTCAAAGTTCTGTCATAGTAGTATTTATATGCCAGTTTGTCATTATAAATGTAATTAATACATTTTATACAGATTAGCAGTTTTAAAAGCATTTAACATTTGGTGCTTTGATCTATAAAAGTAAAATATGGAAACAATGTGTCCTGTTACATTACTTGAAAGGAAAGACACCACATACCCACCTAAATGGGACAAGAAAGAGTGTTTTCAAGGAAACAACATTGCTGACTCAATACACACACACACAAAAAAAATCAAATAGATTTTGATCAATGTCATGAAGAGTTTTTCAAGAAGCAGGAAGATAAATCAGCAACCTATCCTCAACAACAAACCCCACATATTTCATCCACCCTGCCTATGAGAGCAGACAGTAAGAGCGACAAGCAAAAAATGAAATTAAAAAAAAACCAACTAAAAAACAACCAACTGTACTCCTACCAAAACCAGAAGCATACTCTTTGGGAGTGGGATTTTAGTAAAAATCAGATCCCAGAAAGGTGTGCTTTGTTTTATTTGCTTGTTTTTCAGGACAATGTAATAAAGAATCTCATTTAATATTATTTATTTGCCCCTTTAATTCAGTTCCTTGATAATTAGAAGACTGTTTTCAACCCTTTTCAGGCAAATTATGTGGAAGCCTAATGATACCACCCCCAAAGCATCATTAGGTTACTTGATGGAGAATATGATTTATGTATGTTATAGAAGCATTTACTCCAGGGATCCTTTTCAAATCAGCCAGAGCAAAATTTTGTTCTCTGGTAAACAGAAATGTAATGACAGGCTATTAGTTTTGGGTGGCTGATGTTTGATTTCTGGAGTTGTAAAGAGAGTCTGCTTTTATTCTAATAACATTATGAATTTCTGTGATGGAAATAATTAATGACTGTGCAACTTTAGTCATTAGTGGACCAGAAAACACTGTTCAGTTGTGCTCTTACACATATATAAGTTTTATAGGGCAAACAAAATTCAGTCAAAAAGAAAACGTGTCTCAAATTCCCACATATTCACAGGTCTTACACTAGGGCAGAAAAGAAGTTCTATTTTTCAGATCTGTTTAAAAAAATTAGGTTCAGTTGCTTCTTTAGTAAAAAAAAAAAAAGTGCAGTCAAACAAGTATTCATTTTCTAAGAAAAGGATAAGATAGAGATGTGCATTCACTCACAGCTACTACTGTAGTAGAGTGACATCATCTACCAGGTTGAACAGCACCCTGTGGAGTTGATTAACTGCACGAAATTGCTCTTAAGTACCAAAAGAAAGAGAAAACACAACCATCAAAAAAGCAGTGTTGGGGGTTTTTATCTCCTCCCCTTCTCCCCAGCATCCCCCAGGTTGCCAGCATCATTTGCTCCCCTAAAGCCTTAAATATAAGGAAAGTAGGAATTCAGGCATCCAATTATTCAAATTACAAGTGAAATACTTCAATTGTTAATCACAGAAGAAAACCAAACGACTTGGAGATAAACTGAGCTTGGAATACGCGGGGTAAAGGACAAGTCAGGTCTAAGGGCAGTTTACAAAATAATACAGTCCAGGAGAAGGCAGCCTGTTCATTTGGACTCAAAGTAATCTTGGAGTTAAAAGTTTGCTTGTTAATGGAAAACAGATGAAAGAAAGACACGAGAGACACATCATGTGGAGTGAGAGATGAGTTCATCAGTTAGCAGTCTTTGTTTGAAGGATCTTATGACCTCTCTAATATTGAAGAAGTGCAAGAAATCATGCCCATTCACAGCACTACAGTGATTCTGTGACACATTCAGTGTCTAACACATATACTAATATACTACACTGATGTGCACACAAACACACCAGAACAGTGCACTGTGGCAAGCAAAGGCTGGGAGTAAAGACAAAGGAAGAAGAGTGAGTAGAGGAAATTTACGCCCTTCTGCCACTAATGTTGCATGATCTGCAATTATTGCCTCACTGGTGGTAAAATATTATGGGATTGAAATTCTCTGAAGTTGTAACATTTGTGTTTCTTACTAGTGGAGGTCATAGAGCCATGGGAAGTTTTACTGTAAGATTTGTAGAAACAGATTTGGCTGGTCTGTAGTTCTAGTGTTATCCAATGGGTAACGTCAGTTCTGCAAGGGAAATACCACAAAGGCAAAAGACAAATCCTTTACTCTTTCTAATGATGTGATGAGGTTAGTTCATTTCTAGGCCCTGAAGATACAGAGAATATACACAGTCCTTACCAATAAGGTTGAAAGCAGGTTAAAGATATTTTCCCCTTAACTCACTACTACAGAAGTTCTTCTGATATGTGGAAGTGAAAGAAAACATATGCAAAACTTAATATGTTCTTTTCTTCTACCAGATCATGTAAGCAGTGCTAGAACTGCTTGCTTCATCATGTAAGCTATAAATCACCCTTGCCATTTTTTATGACCCTAGAGGTTTCTCCCTTCCCCTTGTCAGGCTACTACACATTTGCCAGTCTAAGCGACGTAAGGAGCTTCTAGTGCAGAAAGTGGCACTGTCAGCAGTTAGGGCTACAGAAGTATGACAAGCATAGTAATATTAACTATAGTAAAGTATCCAAGATATGTAAAGCTCAGCTTTTAAGTCTGAAGGCTTTTCCCCTCCTCAGCTTCGGACTGCAATTTATCAAAATTCTTTGGCTTGCTTAAGTGTCTCAGTGTAATGTGACTCTACAGATAATAACACAGAACACTTGTGTTAACACAAGAGACATCTGCAGAATTTATTTTGAAAAAAAAAACAACCTAGAAATAGTGGAACAATACTGAGCATAAACATTTTTGTTAGAAAACAGCACTGAAGCTGCAGAACGAAATTCAGTTCATTTCACTCCTTCATCAAGCTGATGTTAATAGAAGTAACCTTAGGGTACGAAGGAAATAAAATCACTGAAAGTATCCCAAAGCATTTTGCTAACCTCCAGCTACTTGGGAAATAAGGTGCAGCAACACAAACTTTTGTTGTGAAGTAATTATTATAATTTACATTCCAGGTTGTTATGGGTACAACCTGTAGCCAAATGCTTCTAATCCCTTGGGTCCAATTACCTCATGATAATCATTCCAGTTGGTGCCATATTTAGTCTTATTCAAAATACAATGCTCGAAGGTAAAACAGATACTTTCTGATTCTAGGGAAACTTGTAAACTTTTTTTCCAGGTAGGTTACTACACAGTATGTGCAGTCCTTAATAAACAGCCTGTCAGCTGTGGATTTCTTGTCAGAGGTCAAAAATTCTGAATAGTTCAAGCTACTATTAAGAAAAAACCCAAACTTATCCTTGAATAAAAAAACCCCAAACATTCCAGAGCTAGTAACTACAACTGGATGAGAGGACAGGTGACAAGCAACTTGATAGCATCAACCTTTATAAAAGATAAGGAATCACTCTTGAGCACTATAACATTTTCCAATTACATGTAAAAGGATCAAGTTAGGTATGTTCCAACCTTAGTACAAGGTGAAACTACTGAGGAATGCACAGGACTTTTCAGATCAGTGAAACAGCAGAACGTTCATCAGCAAACTAATTTTTTACACTCCTACTGGCACGTCACCTTAAAAACCTTCTGGCATTAGACTCTAAATTTCAGTACAACTTGCCATGCCCTGCAGTGGAAAGAGGTAAACTTCAGGGAACTGTCATTCTGCAACCTCTCCTCATAGTGAGATGTGACAATATATTAAAGAGAATCATGGTAGGCAAGCGAAATAAGTTTACAGACAAGTAAAATAAATTTACTGAACCAATTTTACAAAGTCTCAGATGTCTAAAGAAATTGTAAAGAAGGCTAATACGCTACCTGAATAAACAATACCATCACATGCTCTACTGCAACTCCCAGTACCTGAGGGAACATCTGTCTGAAAGCTTCATGAACAATTACACAAAGCTACTTATATATGCATTTCTCAACAAATAGCAGGTTACACTACAGTGGCTTTTTATTTTGATTTTCAAAGACTTATGCAACGTGCCACATTACTGAGTACATTTCAGATGCATTTCCTTGGAGGGTAGATGTTTAGGTATCTAAATTAATCAAAGTGGAAGACTGAGATTTGAACCTGGAAATCTCACCTGCAACAAATACTTTAAAACTCTCTGTAAAACAAACAGAAAAGGAGACCATCCTCAGTCTACATTAAATAAACTGCAATGTTATCCCATTTTAGCCCCTGAAACTAGGAAGGTTCATCTTCTGAAAAGAGAGTAGCAACATCTTAACAGTGCAGACAGGGAGCAGTTCTTACCAGCTCTGATGCTATTTATTGTGACCCAGAGACAGTAATTAGAATAAAGGTAGCAAGCAGAGGCCTTCTCTTATTAAAAAAAAAAACGAAAAAAAACTATTGTCGTGCACAGTTCTAACATATAAACATTTGAAATTAAGAAATTAGCATTAAAAGATGTATTTTAAAAAAATCAGTATTTTAGGTAGTGGAGCTTCTTTGTTAATACAAGCTCTAGTTCAAAATCAATGGAGTAGTAATACAATTAATTTTTTTTTCATATGTCTGAAGTGGTTTACCATTGCATTAAAAGAGAATATTTGTAGTTTAGTTTAGAAAACTCTTTTGAAGGTGAAAAGTGAGCATTATTGTTTTTACTGGATACTTTTATGCCAAAACATAACACAAAACACATTAGATTTCACTTCCCAATATGAACTATGTGAGAGAATATTTGGCACAAAATATGCCAAATATTAAAAATAAGTTTCATCACTTTGGGTAAAGCGAGAGTTTATTTTCATGGAGGGATGGAAAGAAAGTCTAGGGTTTTTGTTTTTTGAGAGGTCTCATGTTTTTCTGCTTTCTACTGATAAATAAAAGAATATCTATTGTAAATATTGTGGAGTAATAGAAGTAAAGCTGAGCAACAAAATGGACAGATTTGACATTCACTGAGGCATAAAGAAAAACCATATAATGAGATCATGATCGTGCTCTGGGACATCAGGTCTGATTCCTGCTGCACTCTTCTGCCACACCCTGCTTTAGGAACAGAATAAACTTTCCTGGGGCTGCAGCAGAAGTTCATATCACTTGGCATTTTTATGTGCTTCACAACAAGTGTTGCATCTTTGAATCCCAGGCCAGGAAACAGAAGAGGCCAGTTCAGGGCAGGATTTTCTAGAAGGTTGACACCCTGGGACGAACTCCAAATACAAATGAGTGCATGGGCATAAAATGTTTGTGCTTCACCACACTGTGCTCTAGAAATGGCGAGATCCTCGACCCTTTCCTACTGAAAATGTTGCAACCATTTCTATTTTCAAAGCTTGCAATCAAATTTTAAATGGAGGAGAAAGGGAAGCTCCTCTTGTTTGGATGGCTACAGATACTGCTGGCATCATCTCAGTTACCAAGGCAAAGTAATTTATAATGAAAACCTAATCAAAATTTAATTTTTTTCCAATAATAGAAATATTCAGAGGTTTCTCTTGGAAATAATTGCAACAGTTTGGAACCAATCACTGTGAGCTTTGATGGCAATAGGTCTGAAATTTGTCACTAGATGAAATTATATATTTGTATCTCTTGTTAACAAAAAAAAAACAACAACCACCAAAAAAAATAAGAGAGAGATTGAATCTCATTAAAGCATTTTCCTGCCCCACCTTTCAGGCACATTATCAATCAGAAACCACCCACCAGATATCAGTCAACTTTGGAGCAGGCCCTGAATCTTTCTAGTCAAACACTTCAGAAATTTTGAAAGAAAGAGGAAAAATTCTGAAATCCCTTTAGATCTGAATGAGGTTCTTACAACTCTCCCATGTCTCTGAAGCATTTTCTATACTGAGAGCTATGGCAAGAGAGAACATGACAAAGGTTTATATTTCAGAGTCCACAAAAAATAGAGCTGAGCAGCATTCAAAATTATATTTTCAATAAAAAAGTCTAAATTGCAATGCTCTGAAGAAAATAAAATGGTTTTTTTGATAGATAACAATTATATTTTGGTTCACCTGATGAAGGAGAGTCATTGTTACTCTCTGGATGACCAGAAGAAATGCTAATAGCCATTTGCTCTTCCTCTCTGATGTGATCTAAGTACTTTCAACATCTTTTGAAATTATTTCTCTATGACTACTTTGAAAAGTTACGATCACTGAAAGAAATTAATAATAAATTATAAGAAATATTGAATCCTGTTAAAACCAAATAGCTTTTCCCTGAAGAGTATTGTGAAAGATCTCAGGTTTACTTTGAACATTTTTTGAAAAATATAAAAATATTGGATAAGAGAGAATGTAATGGAAGGGGAAGCAACAAAGTGAATGTGCAATTCCTTTTATTTTTCATCCTTGTCCAGGATTCATCAGAACCGATTTTCAACAGTTCAGGCTCCTGCTGTTCTGACTTGCTATAAGAAAAGTTAAGTCATAAGAATGATGGTATTTCTATATTCTGAAGCTAAGCTGATTCTTGTGGGGAATCCTTGCCTCCTTTTCTTTCTCTAAGTACTAGAAGAGAGATCCTGTACTCCAAGACAAGAACTGAAGGCATGCTGAGGATTTTGACTTGTGCACTTCAGACTAGACCATCCCCCTGTGCAGTGCCAAAGCAGAACATAAACTGCTCAGGCTTTCCAAGGCAGGAAGAGCTACAAAATGTACCACCAATTGAACCTCCTCCATTTGAAATCCAAAAAGCATGTCAAAGTCAACCAGCAGGGTTGTAGAGACAGTATCTGTATCAACCTCTTATATAACTCAGTTCAAGGATTACTTTTCTTTTCCTTCTAGAAGCTGCACCTCTTCTCATCCTCCTCTTTAGATAACACTTTTCCCAAGCAGCAAAGTTGCCATGGACTACAAAAGCATAAAAGGAAACTTGTTGCATCAGCAGAACAATTACTTGTGTCAGCACTGCAGAATGACCATTTGGGACAGGAAGAAAGGAACACCTTACATCATTCTGAAGAAGCTACAAGAGTCAAGCACAGAAGACATACTGCACAGGCAGAAAGCTACCAAGATAAAATCTCATTTCGTGGAGGTAGTTGCAGTGACAGGTATCCTGTTTCTTGAACAGATGAAAATAAAGGTAGCAAAATCTAAAATCAGGAATCTTCCCTTCATAATTGCTCTTTAAAGAAAGCTGTTTTGTTCAGCTCACAAAAGCTGAAAGAGTAATTCTTGTAAATGACTGTAGCACTCAGCAGCACACAGGTATTTTTAATGGCAAAAGCTGGATATGGTGTAGTGCACAGCAGAAGAGCAAAGTTGCTATAAAGTTTTTTGGTTCTACTGACAATCAAGATTTTGATTTACATCATGTGTATCTAAATCTAAACAGCTGTATTTAAATCTAAACTAGTTTGGCTCAAGCAAGACATGCCAAAACCCCAAAGTATCTAGTATTTAGAAAAAAGAATCTCATTGTATTACAAATTAACATGGTAATAAGAATATACCTGTTCATTTATGTCAGTGTTCTATCCTTCATATTACTCAACATGAGCTGGAATATACCAGTGTCAGAGAAGCACCAAGTGTTTGACCATAATACAAGGTCTCTGGTTTCACCATCTGAATGGCACATATTCCCTTTCTCAAGGAAGTGTGTTTGGGTATTATGCAATATAACCGGGAAGACAAGGATGTATTTAATTATCAAAAAAGCTAAGGAAATTGTCAAATAGAGGATAAGAAGCACCTTTCTTGTAAGACACTCCTCCTTTCAAGCCATTAATCAAACAACAAGAAGCTAGAGTTTCTCAGGCATCAGAAGATTAATTATGATCCCATAATTAATCTCTTTTGATAACTTATTGCAACTCACCCTATGGCAAACGTTGACCATTTGCACTATTGGGAATAGTTTCATTCCATGTCATTAACTGGCAGACTAATTTCCAGATGTTTAAAAGAAATCTTTAAAAAGTTGTGTTTTGGGATGAAGAGAGTTTTTTAAAAAAGGCAAACAACAGAAAATAAGGTGTATTCGTGAAAGTTTCCCCTTGCTGAGAAAAAAGCATATTAGACACACTAAGAGGAACACACAACAATCTAATTTAAAATAGAACTTTACGGTCAAAAGACAAACACTTCTAACTGTATAAAAATGTGATACCTTTCCTTAACATATAGAAAAAAATGTGAGATAATCCCAATTTGAGCTGCCTTCCCTGCTTACAACATATGGCTTTATGCCAGATACTTTTTGGTCATTACTTCATAAAGAACAAGATGAAGAAAGTACTGAAGATTTTAAGAAGGATTTAGGTCACGATCTATTCAAGGTGTCTTTCCAACACCGATACCAGTGTATCTCAGCACTGTGTTCAGAAGGTAATACAGGAGGGGCTGATGGAGAGCAAGACAGCAATTGTCACTCTGAGAGCTTTTAGGCAACTAAAAGAACAATAATAACAACCACCACCCCAACCCAACAAACCATCCACCAAAAAAAGTATCCCACAACAACAAATCACCCACATTTTAGCAAATCCGTTTGCAGATAATAAGAAAACCTCATAGATTAGGAGGAAAAAAATGCAAATGTAATGGTTATATTTCTTATGTTTTCAGTAGAACCATTAACTGCATTAACATTGATTCACATCCGTTAACACCTGCATAAATAGGTCCGTAATGGATTCTGTTTAACCAAGTCAGATACAGAAAACATTCATGCAGGGCAGAAAAGGACAGAATCTGTTCCCCTGTTACTCACAGTTCCCAAATACTACGGTAATGGAGGAGGAGGAGAAACAATTTTCATTACATAATTTTGAAGAGTTAGTTAACTCCAGAGATAGACTCTTTTCTTAAAAAAAAGTGTTAAAAATGAAAACACTGTTAATAAATACAATAATGTCTTTTTAAATTTAATGAGAGGTGCACAAATTGAAACTGGGTAAATGTAAAGGCTTTGAGAACAGGTAACAAGCTTTCATTCTATTGCAATTAACTTGATGCAGTTCTACCAATTTAGCCTGTAGCCTACACCGAACTACAAAGTGAATTTGTCTAAACATGATTTAAATGTATTTTGCATACTTTTTACTCTGAATTTTAAAGGAGAAAAAAAGGTGGATTGAATTTTGTGCTTTCTAACACCAAGAGATAATTGCAAAGTGGAGCACAAAAAGATTTTTGCAGACAATATACTTTTTCAACCTTCAAAGCCAATGCTTTTCTACTGGTTATTTTAATTATTCATGATCACATATAATTTTAATGTGGTTGAAATTAAATATGGCACCTGACACACATTCCAATCAGTGCATGTAATTGGTTTTAAATCACATTTTAGCCCAAATAGCAATTTGAAGTAGTTTGTCAGACTACATGAGAGCACACATTTTGACAAAAATTATGGGACATGCAACAAGGTCTTCTAAATTCTAGAGAACTGTTTCATCTTTTCTGAGGATAGTTATGCTTGCATAATCTCTCTCATCTCTAACTCTTAACAGTCTCACCTTATGACAGACTACACATCACATGCACACTCCGAAACACTCACTGAGCGCCCTCCAACATAAACCCTCCACATTTGTCCTTTTCTAAATATCATGATTTTAAGATAAAGATACCTCAAAATCATTGTATCAGGAACATAATTTTAATTTTTCTTTTTAATAAAAAGTTGTTCTATTCCAAAAGCCTTAAATAGATCACATTTTATCATTTTAATTTATTTTGAAATGGTTGCACTTTTAGAAAATACTCAGATGCAGAGAATCATGGAGGAAACGTTTCTCCTGCTCACACAATTCAGACATTTCCTTCTAACTAGTAATCTGACATACCTTTAAAAGCTGCAGAAATGAAATCTCTCCTACTCTTCCATGCTCTCTATTCCAGAGTTTCAATGCCATTACTATTAGATAGTTTTTCACATTTTTAAGCTAGATCTTTTTTTTTCCCTTAACCATTTAAGCATATTATTCCCTGTCTGACCTTCTAAGAACACAAAAGCACCTCTTGCTATCATCTTCTTTGGGATAAACAACCTCAGCTCCCTCAATTTTGCAAGAAAAATAGAGAAAAAAATTCTGAGCTTTAATTTTTTTCGTTTAATGACTTAGATTTTCACCACCTGAATACAAAACTTTGAATGAATAAATAAAAATTGCTTATGGTAATTCTTCCATAGAATTTTATTCAGGGAATACTTAAATAGCAATTCCACTGTTTACCATATATAGGGCAAAATCTTCACCTCTGAAAATTTGTGGGCCATTTCAAAAGCCAAATCTTATTTAATATGGAATATTCTTTTAGTCACCAATTTCTTCTCTGCTCCATGACTGAACAAGTGATTTGGTTTTACTAATTGCAAAGAGCAGAAAGCCAAAAAAAAACCCAGGCACCCTGTGGACAGGTTTTCTGCATTCCCTGGGCAGCATGGACCTGAGTTCCAAGGATGGTGCTGCAAACAGATTGCAAAGGGCATTTGCTGATGGAGCTCTGCGATGCTCCACGACTGCACAGGAGCCAGAAAACTCAAATGTGAGGCTCTTAATGTTGCTGTTTAAAGAGCCTGGAAACAAACAAAGACTAGAGCATAGCTGAAATTTGCCTGTGACTAAATAAAGTGTTACAGACTGCAAAGCTAATGCTCCAAACCTTCATGGATCTTATCACATAGCACAGATTCTCTTCAAACTATCAACATTTCTGCACAGGAGGTTTGATCCATTTTATTTAAAGTTCATCCTCTTACTGCACTACTGACTGAGTCACCAAAACACCCTCTTTTGAGTCAGTGAATCGGACACACACAAAAACCATTACCTTTGTCAGAGTCAGAAGGTCTTTCTCACTAGCCAGACAGCTTATAATTTTGTGTTACTAATCACTGGTGACATTCCCTGTAACCAGTCTCTCTCAAACTCTCTTACAATCTAAAACTAAAAAGGTAAATATATTTTCCTCATAAACTGCTCAGACCTGAACAGTCTGTACCCCAGTAGGCTGCAGGAACAGGGCAGGAGGGGCAGGGAATGGTGACTCTCCTCAGCAATAGGACAGATCAGTTGTGTTGTCACAACTATTCCAAGAGCAAAGTAAAGACCTTTCCTAATCCCAAATCATAGCAACCTTCCTCCCACAACTTGCCACCATTTAATACCTTCTTTTCCCCATTTCCTGCAAATTTGGCTTAAAAAGCTGAGACTTTTAAGCTGGGGGTTTACCAAACACCAGCACTACTGCAGAAAACAGCCATAGTGGCAGTAATTCAATTTTCACAGCGAAGTGAACCATGGCTTGGGTGACAGAAGCCAGCCAACCACATTTGTGCCAGAAATCTATCAGCAGAATCAAGCTTTATTTTATGCAGCAATCTATCATACAGATTTCTAGCACTGGTCTGGAAACAGAGTTATTTCAGTCACTATCCAAATTTCTACATCTATATATTAGTTGAAACAACTGGACAGAGTTATTTTTCAGCACCTCCTTTTGAGGTATGGAGTCCAATTTAACAGCAGGTGAACAAAGAGGAACATTATTCTTAAAACCTATTCTTAAATTATCCTTATGATGATGCAAACCCATCATCAAAAGCTGAGTTTCCGGTACTCACCTATTAAGGTTGGTTTGAATGCAAATCACCTGCCATTCCAAAAAGTAGTTTGTATGTGGATGATATTGCTTCTCATTTCACTTTTTCATGGGGGCCCACTTGAAAAAAAAACTAAAAGAAAAAAAAAACACATAATGCTTTCCTTTGCACTTTCCTTCTTTAATAGAACTTTTTGGAATAGAAATCTTACTATGAACTGTGCATTTCAACCCTAAAACCGTAACGGTCCTTTCTCACACCCCTAATGGGTTTGGCTTGCTGAGACACAGTGCTTTCTTCCAGCTGTGAAATTGCATTCTGGAACGCCAGATTTTGGGCTGAAAGGGTGGCTGAATCCAGGTGCAGATCATTAAAGGCGAATGTATACTGCTCTCTGCTTCTGCCTCACCCCGCCTCTTTCTTTTTAATGTAGCTTCCTATGCCACTGAACTGCTTCCCCCTCTCCCCTGTGCTTGTGGGCTGTTTTGATTCATGACTTTCAGTGTCTGAAAAGACATATAATGAGAGCCATCACCCGTTTAATGATGGCAGCTTTGACAAGCCTGGTGTGCAACCAGCACCCTCAGTGCTATCACAGAGAGAGAGGGCAGGCATATCACTGATGCCATCCTTTAAGCAAAGACAGACAACCATTAGAAAATGCAAACAGCTGCATTTCAAGTGAGATTTGTGCATTACTAAGCAACACATTGGAATAAAGAATGCATTGTAATAAAGACTCCTTGCTGTGCTACAGCAAGGATTATGAAATACCTAAGAGACCCATAAAGCATAATGAACAGGATACTGTGGATTTATAAAGTTGTAATGACATAAATTTGCTATTCATAATTTAAATTGAAACTGAACAGTTGTGTGTCACCAAAAGACTCTTAAAATGCACTGCAATGATGGGTGAGCTCTTTCAACACCACAGTAAATATCAGAACTTTTTTCTGAATGCAGTTTTGGGCTACAGTTAACAGGAGGGTAACTCAGAAGAAAACTTTTATATTTGTGTTTTATGGAAGCAGCTTAACTACACAGAGGTGAACAATAAAAATTAATAGATCAGGTTGGTAAAGAATATTGCTTATTGCAAAATGTTTAGCAATACAGTCAAGTAGTTTGACTTCTCAAACTTCAGGAATTGACAAGAACTCTTTAAAGAAATAATAAAAATCAGGTCTTGTCCATAGGAGGACAGCCCATAACAAGCCAGGCTATGAATTAATGCCAATTTCATTCATGTACACAGCTGCAGCATGAGAATGGTAAAAACTAAAAATATTTGCTAGGGAGTACTGAGGGGCATTCACAGTTGGCTCTCCAGAGTTTCTTCAATGACAAACCTTCACTTTATCTTCATGCATCAGAACAGAAACCTTACTCAGACATTACCACATGATCTGCAGTATGCCCTAGCAAGAATAAGTTCCAGTTTCAGAAACAAAAGGAAAATCAGATCCAAGATTAAGATGCTTTTTGCTTTGCGACCAAGTCTATCCATCTCTCACAGGTAGTATTTTCTTGTCTGTCCCCAAATCACTGGGTTTCAAATCCATGGCTTTACACAAGCTCGGGCAATGAGACACCAACAGTCAACTTGAAATGGACCAGTTCACACAGGGAAAGAACGTACCTTGGCGCCTCTTCCTTTGTTAATATCATTTCTTAGCTATATCAAGACCATTTTAATGCTTTGGGTTTAGTAAATACTTTATGTATTTTGAGGTGGGGTTTGCATATATTAAATTTAAAAAGATCTATTCAATTTAAATTAACCAATTGATTAGATTCAGTGTGAAAGGGTTTTAATTAAAATATATGTTTTGTCAGGATTTGAGAAGAACAGTTTGCTCTCACCAAGAGAGCTCTCCTTGCCTCTTAAACTACACATAATTTAATTTATAAAAGACACAAAGGGGAAAGAAGCGGTAAAATGTAACTAATCTTGCTTGTATGGTGCAAAAAATTATTAAGATGATAGGTCATCAAAAATTCTTCACTATTTTTTATCTTACAAGTTTTTTAGGATAAATCTAGCTTATCCAAGTAACTTTATTTCCCAGCACCACTTTCTCTCTTGCCAAATAGTCTGGCTCTTCTGCATTTTCCATTGTGAGCTGCTCTAGAAATTGAGCAAAACCGGTAAACATTTTTGACAGGTTCTCCATTATAATTTATAGTTTTTGGTAGCTGAAGTGGTTTTGCTTCAGTGGCACAGATTGAAATTGAACATCTGATAGATAATTCCAAATGACAAAAGAGGAAAAAGACAGGTGGTCAAATTCTGAAGCAAAAGAAGAGGAAAATCAAGGATCTCCAAGATGTAACCCCATAAATGCAGAAAACTGGCAGTCATTCAATTAGAAATTATATCATTTTTCAGAGGTACCAACAAAGAAAGACATTTCATAGTCATGTGGAACTACCGAAATAATGTCAAGTGGAAGTTACCATCCCAGAATCAGCTTGGCTAAGAAAAGAACAAGCTACCAGGTAAGAAAGAGAGCTTGGAAGAGAAAACCAAAAACCCCAATAATATCAGCTTCTGAAAAGAAAGAATTAAACTTCAAAACTCTCATTCTGGAATTACCAGGAATGTCATAAGGTAAGACAGATGTGAACATCAGCTACTCTAATTTTACAGTGAATTATTAGAATTGCCTCGCTGCAATTATGCTAGTTATGTATACATTGTAAATGCTAAGGAGGGATTAATTAAACTGGAAAAAAAAAGATTTGAAAATATATTTAACAGAATTTTAGTCAAGTAGTCACAGAACACATTTGAGGGTTTATAACTACCAATACTAAACAGGTTGTCACTTGATTTGGGATCTTTCAGTTTTCAAAACATAAGTTTTATTCAACTTGTCTTCAAAACCATTTTGGATCTTATGTGACACAATTCAGAGAAACTGCTGTGGGAAATTTACATAGTAGAGTCAGATTAAATAAAATTATTTGTGTGCAGTTAGAAGGTTGTGAAACTAATATTTTTGAAACATCTCTCTTATGATTTCTGCTGTGACTCGAATGAAAGAAAACAAATATTTGGTAAAATAAAGTAGTGACGGGTGGGCACTTTCAAACTGAAACTGCATCAGGATATGCAAAAAGGTTTACAAACCCTACAAAGAAACAATGTGTGCATATAAATGAAAGGGTGGAGTCTGTGCCCACTTCTGGGCTCACACAGGATGAAACCCAAAGCAGAAACAGCACAATAGGGAAAGACAATGTTCCATGTCAGCAGAAAGGCAGTCTGGCCTCACCAGAGCAGAAAATCCGAGCTCCTGTAGCTGAACAAATGGGGATAGGTCTCAGGGAAAAGGTTCATAAGTTTTATAGACACATGAAACAATATCTGCATGTATAATTAAGGCAAAGAATGTGCAATGTTACAACCTACAATCTTTGGAAAGTGCTGAAAATCTGCCAAGTGTGAAGCAGAACATAACATATAAACAATGAGGTGGTAAAGCAATTTAGAAATTCAAGAAGTGATGTAGTCCTCATTATCATTTATGTATCACAGGCAACTAATAATGGTACCATGAGACATGACTTTTTTATTAGCATAATTTTCTTCTTGATGCTACCATTATGGTTGTCTTATGCTGACAAATGACTGCTTCCCATTCCTACACCTGCTCTCATCTCCCTTAAACAAACTATTCTACGCTTCTGTCCTACTTAAAAAACCTAACCCAACTAAACCAAACCCAAACCACCTTTCTCATTTTATTTCAGTTTAATTACTGTTTTGTGTATTCATTTATACCATGTTTTTTGTCTTTACTGGTAATTGAATTACATCAGTTTATCTTGACAATCAAGCAAAATTTTCCAAATATAAACTTTGAGAAATATTAATTCTGCTCCTTCCTAATCATTATTGATATATATTCTACTAGAACTGTATTCTACGTGTGATGTATTCTGGGTGTGTTCTGAATGATAACTTCTATATGGGGAATATAACCTGGAAACAACCTTTAGGTTGAGCAATTAACAATTGCCTAGCTCAAAGTTTCACGTAGTTGTTAAATTAATGCAATTTATCTACTCTACAACAGTTACACTTGGCAGAGACTGTGAAGACGGTGTTTAAAACACAGAGCTATCATTATAGATCATACAGATTCTCTGAGTCTGCCTCCTACAGGCTGATTATGAATACAGGAGACCCTGTAGCACCCTGAGCCAAGATCTTGAACTAAGAGTTGCCTCCAGTCTTTGAAGCACTCTTGTTTTTCAGTAGCGTCACCTACTGAATTCCCGCTGCTTTTCCATGGATACCATGGGGGTTTGGACCTTGACAGCCTGTCCCCTCTACTTCAGTGTGACTGCCCTCCAGTTGGTTGGCTGTGAACTCCAGCTACTTCTGTGACAATCCTCTACTTCGGTCACATCAAGTCCCTGCCTGGACATGCCAACAGCAGTCATGGCAGTGTGTATATTGGCCCTGAACATCAAAATATTTCCTAGGCCCTTCCAAGCCAACACAGATGCACAGTAACCAACATGAAAACTTTTTTCTTTTTTTACGAAGAGCATGAAACACAAAAAGGGGCTAGAAGGGGGATCTGACAATCAGAAGTTTAAAATTTCAGTTCCAAAAAATTAGGTTTTAATTCCAAGAGCTTTAAATGAGAAGCGTTGGCATTTCCATTTTGCATACTGAAATGCTGTAACAAAAATTTGCATTTGTAAATGCTAAATATATGTTCAAAATAAAGTAACACAAGTTCTTTTCACTAGAGATTTTCCATTAGCATGTTAAAAAACCCATGTCTGTAACACTTTGCTCTTTCTGAAGAAAAATCTATAATTTTTGGCAACAGATCATTAAAAATATATGATATAGCATACTAATTCCATATTCCTAGTATTTATTAAAAAGACTTCTACTGAATTAATTAGCTGGATTCACTAATTTGTTATTACCTAAGATTTTTAGCTAATGAGCAAAAAAACCTATTCAAATATTCACCAGAACTTTAAAAATTGTATTGGACATTTCTATTTCTGCTTTTTCTCATGAGAAGAAAGCAAGTTCATGCAAAAAAAAAAAAGACAAGAAAAAGAAAAATAGTTTACCCTTTATCCTCCCAAATCAATAGGTTAATCAAAAGAATCTTAAATTACATGACATTGGAATGCCCTACAGAAATGAGCTACTCTAAGATCTATACAATCTTTACCAAGGACAAGATAACCTTAGACTGGGCATGCAGTGAACAGAATTGATTGATTTTGTTTAAAGAAAATATTTTTAGGCTAAATGAATAGAAACCTACCACAAAATACACAGCAAAATATGATTTTGCTCTACAAAAAAATAAACATCTCCTAAACACTGAAGTTAGTGAGCACAAATTTGATTTAACACTCTCAAAGTATTTAAAAAATAATGCTATCATACTAAATTAAAAAAAAAAGAAAAAAGAAAGTACTTAAGTCGCAAACAGAAGCTCTCCCTCAAAAAACAGGAATTGAAACCCATCAATAGTTTTGCTCTTATCTTGTAGAAAATAAGGCATTAATGAATGCCAGGAAACTCCTCTGAAGCAAATACGTATGCACTTGGTGCTGCCAGATGGTATCAGAGTAAAACCAAGCAGAGTTTTCTGGACCAATCTTTTTACACTGTGTAGCAAAAGAGTTAGCCAAAGTATTTATAACCAGGTTGCACAGGTGAGTCATTGGTTATTGGCTTGGATGCACTAAGTCTATGAGTGTATATTCATTAATTTTTTGTCAAAGCTAGTGGCATCCCAATGCCCTCTGCTCTGTCCCAAGCTTTCCAGGCTACTCAGATGCTCAGCTGAGCAACACAGAGCTGTTTTCAATCATCTAGACATGAGTCAAAAGAGATCTTAAGCAGGCACTGTTTTGTCAGATAAAATCTGGTCCTGAAGAGGCCAAGGTTCAGTTGCTCCAACCTAAGCACTGAGTGTTGCCTTAGGGTGGCAAAGACATCTGCATGCAGCTGTTGGACAGGACAGGACCATGCCCTTTCCCAGCCCAGCACTTTGAAAGTGGCACTAGATACCTATCAGGCACCATGCCCAGAGGAGCATAGAAGATGCTGCAGGCTCAGTCCTAAAGAGCCTTAAAGCAGTTTGCACCTTACTGCCAATGCAGATGCACTCCAAAGAGGCAGGAGCAGGGATATTATTAAGTATAAGATTGTTAACACGTGGGACATGGTGACTAAAATGGCAGCAGACAAGAGGAGCTAGCTGAAGGCACATACAAAATCAAGCCTTGCTAGCAGGATGAGTTTAGTGGCCGTCCATTCACAGGGAACTTTCCCTCTGTTTCACCAGCAAACAACGATTTGCCCAACCACGCAACTGTCCCCAGCAGAGCATATCTGTCTTCAAGGCACTTATCACAGAAAAAGCAAAGAGAACCAAACTTTGTGTAGCCAGCTTTTCATATGTATCAGCACTTGTTACTCGAGACTGAGCAATAGCCGTGTTTGAAAGCAAAACAGAATTTCTAGAAGAAAAAAAAATCTATACATTACAATAAAGGAGAGCGATGCAGTTATCAGAGGACTAGTAGAGTACAGCAGCCTGGAATTTCTTCTAATATCCAATCTTTGCTTAAAGTGAAGTATTACTGTATCACAGGATGTACAATTGGTGAGAGCATTTAAAACAGTATAATCAGTATTTATTCAGCTTTTTCATTTTGTCCTCTGCAGGTTTTTTCTGTAGCTATATAATCAAACACATTGTACCAGAGATGTGAAATAATGAACTAATCACAAATATGAATTCAGTATTATAAAATAACAGTAAAATTATTTTCATTATTTTATGTTCATTATAATGGCAGTGTGGTACAAATCCAAAAAAAGCAATAGATACCAATGTTCGATTAAATGGCATTTTTTCTAGTTAGTTAATTTGAATTTATCTACTTTTCATAAATTTCAATGCTTCAAATTATTTTTCAAGTTTTCTGACATCAAACACCAAGATGTGAGTACAGCGTAATTTTCCAAAGGGATTAAAACACTGAAAAATCACCTAATTTTTTTAAATTTAATGTGTGTGTGTGTCTATATGCTTGCAGGAAGACCGAATGTGGATGACTAATAGTCAAAATCAGAATTCCACCATCACCATCAGTATTTCACCATCAATGGCAAAAACAATATTGAGATTTTAGGAGATGGGCAATGTGGAAGCAACAGTCACTCAGCTACAAATAAATTAGGTTGAACTTCAAGAATCTTGTGAAGCCTAAAAATGGTAACATTTTTGTTTCAGTGTGATCCAGAAAACTACCTTCCTCAGGCTCTGAGAATTGCACGCATCAGCTTTAAATGTCTCAGAGAAAAAAAATAATTGACTTTTATCTTCAGAATCTCAGATCTAACAGGCTACATTCTCTGGCACATCTGTCATTCTAACAATGATAAAAGTGGCTGCTCTGATATCACATCTCATTTTCCTAGAAACCAAACAGCTGATATCTTAAAAGAAACAAAAATTGAGATCTTAGCTGCCTTCTATCCAAAGGGTTCTTGTTGTTCATCATTCCATCCTCCTCAATTTTTAAAATTGAGTTAAACATTTAACAAATTAAAAAATCAAATAAACAAAATCCTGTGTGAAGAGTCTGTGGGACCCAGTGCTTTCTGCTTGTCATAAAGAGCCTGATAGACATTTCATCTGTTCCTGGGGGGAAATGGAAGGATGAAAGCACAGAGGACTTTCAAGATGATGGAAACAAAGGCGAAAGTGCCTGAACAGTAGAGGCAACAGCATCCCAGTATGAAGTCAAAGAATTTTAAAACATGGCCGCTTAAAAAAAAGACTTTGTCATATAAACACAATGTGAAGGGAAATCCAGAAGGAAAAGAGTGAAAACCTGAAAAAAACATCAAGAATTCATTCACATTTAAATACACTCCCAAAATTAGGTAAGTTTGTAGATATATTTCACAAGAGAAATGAACAGGCTAACTCGTGTCAAAAAGCAGTGCTGTTTTCTATAAAACTGGACTTCATCAAAAGCTCAGCATTTATACACAATTTGAACTTCACTTCTACCTCCTACTGTCAACCTAGCCAAAATCTGTAACCCAAAATAAAGTATGACGTTATTTGATTTCATGTGTAATACCCTGGAAATATGTAAATCATAATTAAATCACATTCTTATTCCAAAATTATCTCCCCAATATCTTCCCAATTACAACTAGCATCAGTGTATTTCTGTACTACACCAGAAGCATCTGCATCCTAATAGAAATCCTCTAGCCAGTCAACACATGCTCCAAAAAGGTCTGTACTACTGCATGAAAAACAAAACATTAGCACCCACAGTAAAAGAAGGAGGCTTCAGAGAGTCTCCAAACACATTCTTTGTCTAAGGTGCAGAGACTGCCTCTAGCTGCCCAGTGGTCCTGCTGCCTCCACTGGTGCAGGTGAAGCCACGGATATGGAAGCAAATTTCCTTGCCACACACATCAGAAGCTGGTTAGCAAAGCACTTGTCTGCAAACCAGTGAGAGCTGGCACAAACAGCACAGCTAAACACTGAAAACTGGCTTCTGCTTTTTCTCAAACAGTGCCAGCTCTGTGAGCTGTGGCACTGCATAAGTGGTTTATTACAGTATTTCTACCTCTCACATACCAGTTGCATCAAGCCCCCTTCAAAGTGTCAGGTGAAGAACTTGACCAACACTCTTGCTGCAATAAATAAGAATTTCGTGATGTGTTTCCATATGAGAAGTTAGTTGCTATTGATGTTCAAGGTCTCAATGTCTACAGTTCAGTTTCTCATTTCCCAGCCTCTTTAATAAACCTAAAACCAGTTTGATTCTTGGGCATGTCATGTGTAAAGCTCCAGGCACATTTTTTTTTCCTCACTGCAATACAAATTCCTCTCAATCCACTTATAAAGAAGATGAAAAAGTGGAAAATGCATCTTGTCAGACATTCTTTATTACGTTCTTGTAAACAGGCCAAAATCCCACTTATTTCTTACAGAATCTAAACACTTAGTTCTTTGGCAAAGATCAAAAATAAAATGAAAGATAGGCCTTAATGTGTCATTTGGAACAACAGGCAGCATTAGAGCACATCAGAAGGAAACTGATTCCATTCTACAAAACCAAAGGGCAAGAGAGACTTTGCAAAAGTGTTTTTAAAATAAGCAAGTTTTTAAACTTGGCAAATCCCCCCCAAAATTTCACAGTCTAGAAGGGCTCAGAGATACCGAAAGAACAAAAGGCAAGAAGAAAGTTTGCTTGGCAATTTGATATTATTAGAGACTGACAATTTATAGCTTTAGCAAATCAGAACCATGCTAGCAGACGAGTACAATTTGCAGCTCTGGTTTCCATCTTCAAGTTTTCTTTTTCAAACAGCATGTTAAACAGAATTTTCATTTTATGACTGTTTTTTTCTTCCCTGTTTGCACAATGAAACCTGTCAAGGCAAGCTCTGTCCTGAAGGCTGTGCAAACATTATTCCTTTCTGCTGGACAGAGGAGCTGCCAATGCAGATCTTTAGGACAAATTGACAGTGATTTTAGGTAGTGAAGATTTTCTAAATTCTTGATAAGCAAGTGGAGAATTGGACTCCATTTTCATATACAAGGAGACTTTATGGGCTGTGCAGTTAAAATGCATTTCTAACTCATGAATTGCATGGATTTATTTTGGAACCATTCCAAACATCAAAAAGACAATTCTAACTGTTTACCAGTCATTTACCAGGTACATTCACAAGCATGTTAAAGATGACTTTCAAAGCCTCCATTGAAACAGCCATAAAATACTGCAACCTTCCAGGGGTAACATAATTTAAAAATCAAATTTTCTAGACTATTATTTCAAATGAAAAAAATAAATTAAAAGTTCCATGTCAAATGAAATTGAACATGGTAATATTTTGAAATAAATGTCTATCTTAGATTATTGCCAATTGTTACTATTCAGAAAATGTACAAAAGATTCAAAGAGATCCAAGTTATATGAAAAAAAGAAGGAAAAATTATCTAAAAATTATTTTACATGTGTGAAAGGTGATGCATTAGTTGAATGATTACCCTTATAAAAACGACCTTAGAAGCCCAAGCAGCTTTAGAATTCCAGCACTTTTGTACAACCTTTTTCTGTCTCCCTTCTCCCTCTGGTAGATTAATAAGAACTTTAATAAATAGGTTTTAGATGATAATAATAACTGTGGATGAAACTCTTATCATTTTGACTTTTTCAAAACTATGATAAATGGAGTGTATTTAAAGATAGGCATATTAGATATGCTTTCACTGGATCCTGAATATTGTGCATTTCATACAATATTGTTTGTGAAGATAATGATTTGGAAAAATTCTCTGATTTCTGTGGTCAAGTGCTATGGCTATTCGTGCCTCAATGGCAATTTGTGACATGAATTAGTTAATTTGTCTTCCTGAAATGAGTCTGATAGATACAGGAAGATAAAAAGTAGAAGGAACTTTAATACAGGTAGGTTCTTTTTCCCTGTTCATATTGCTCAACACAAATACTAGGAGAGCCATTTTTCTATTTTTTCTGGTTTTAAATTGCTAACATAAATTTCATTAGGTTAAGCTTTTGAAGTCATGACTACTACAGCACTGGACACAACTGAATGAACACAAAAAGTTTTACTCCAGTTTCAAAGAGTCACTCTTCATAAACTGGCAGAATAACCCCTTTTGGGAACTGGTTCAGCCTAAAGAAATTTTGGTGGTAAGCTGAGGTTAAAGCAATGGCTCTCTGCTGCATTTCATTGAATTCCAAGTTATAACTTCAATTGCAGTTGTAGCATTTGAACATCAGATTCTAATCCTGAAGTTTGCACTACCATTTCCATCTCTTCACAAATGCAAGCAAAGTATGAAGGGTCAAGACCAGAAGTTGTTTATACAAAACAATATTGAAAATAAACTTAGAAAAAACCCCAAACCAAGTCTGGATATATCTAGAATAGAAATTAATCACCTGCTTCTACACAGATGATGAAATTACTCTTCTTGTATTAGCTCCAGTAAATCACTAAACTTTCTCCAGCTTTACTGGGGCAGTGAATTTTATCCAACATTACCACAGAGTCATGGTAGACACAGTAAACAGCACAAGTCAGAAATGTCTGTCAAGATGCAAAACACTGACAATGACCAGGGTGAGAAAGGTGAGAAAAAGTGCTGTTTCAATTGAGTTTAGCTCCAGAAGCTCCAGACTAAACCCCAGAAACTGTAGAGAGAGAGAGAAAGAAAAAAAAAAAAAGAAAAAAATTCCCAAGTCTTGGATAATTATTTTTCTATGTAACTGTTATGGGTGTGCAGTTGTTACTTTTATCCTTTATTCGACTCACGTAGGTCATCTTACTAAGCCTGGTGCAAGCACTCATGTTAATAGTATTTATACCATTACTCCCTTAAGATTTCCTGTGCTTTTGACTCTCACTGTAAGCCCTTAAATCTTAAAATCCCACAAGTTCCCAACAGCTGCCATTTCAAACATATACCTTTAACACCTTAGTATTTATTCCATCATGTCCAATGTGATTTTCTCCTGAGATTATACTTTTCTGGTATCTTCAGTTTTACTTCTTTAGTTTTCTGGTTATCCCTTGTTAACAGCAAAAATTTGGGCGCTCTTTAACTCTCACCTTTAGCTTTGTGACATGAGTAGGAAGAGCAGCTGGGGCAGTCAGTGCTGCTTCCTACAACAGCACAAGACCCAGCTGCAGGAAAGAATCCTGGGTTTATTGGTGTGACTCACAGTCCTGTTTGACTAATGGTAGGACTGGGACTAATCCAAAGCATATATGCAAGTTACATTTGTTCTACACTCCCGTAACGCCACTGACTCCAACATCACAGCTACTCCTGATTTACACTGCTATAAATCAAACTGCAATCGCAGTCTGGGACTACCTTTGTGAGCCAAAACCTGGCATTTCCACATAATGAATGTTCCAAATAGTTAATGTCCTACTTATTTTTCAGAACTCTTTGCATTGTAGTTTTCATTTCCACTGATCTAGCCATGTAATTACTTTTCAGTGGTGGCAACAGCAAACATGCTTTCTCCTTGCTATCAAGGCAGCAGTTGTTTTGTCAGTTACAGTAATTGCATGTGTCACTGAGACTGTGAGAAACCACCAGGGGCCAAAAAAAAGGTGGTGGGGATGGAAAAAGTAAGACAGTGTGAAAAATTCAGTTCATAAACTGAGATTTTTGTAATTTTTTTATCCCCCCCAAAATGGCATAATAGGAGTAAGAATATCATACATCAAGTATCATAGATCAAGTGAAACAAATACTAAAAATAATAAAATTAAATGTTTCATAATCATAATGTCTTAAGGAGTTTATTTTGAGAGAGGAGAGAGCAGAAGAGGAAGATAGGGTATTTTAACAAGTACTTTCCATAGCTGTTAATATGGCAGCTACTGAAAATGGCACTGTTGGGCCTCAGGACTCACAGAAATGGTACAGAACTACAGAACACACCCACAAAGTATTTTGGCATACATTTTTAAAGAAATTCGGGTTAGTCTATGCCAGATAATATGAGCTGGACTGAAGCACACTATAGAGAAGTTTGAAGCACATTTTCAATTATTTACTGCAGGCACTGACAATAAACTGGTCAGGGCAACACGAAACTCATTATGAGATAATTTATATTGCTGCGCTCTGTGCTGCTGTGGTTAGACTGATACAGTCACCGTCAGCTGAGAATTTCTACATTATACTCTATCTCTTAACAGGCAGTTTATGTTTTAGGATTACCAGTCTAATCCTATCAAATTCAATGCTGCCAATATATAATCCTGGTTAATTTCAGTGTTTTCTAAGAAGAGTAACACCAGATCAAAAGTAATCAGGAGAAGTCAAAAGAAAAGACCCCTCTCCGGATTTTAAATCATACATACTGAGTATGAACTTCTGTATTATCATCAAGATTTCTGCTTCCACAAATTGAATACAGTTTGGTGAAAAAAAATAAAAGAGCCATAAAAATGAAGGAAATTACTTTTTCTACTAGAGCAAGAAATCCTCTAGATAATTTTTAAAAATGTATTTCACACTAAACAAAACATACCATAAGGTGGGGTAGGGGCAGAGTACTGCAACGTCTCTCCCAGGGGACGGTTTTAAACATTAGGCTCTAAAATTAAACATGTGATTGTAACATTTCCTTTCTCTCCATCTCAGAGAATCCGTTTCTTCTTTTTTTCCCTTTTCAAAGATGTCCATCCGTAAGAGATGGAAACTGCAGTTCAATTGATCTCTCCTACTTCATAGAGAAGTTCCAAACATATTCCTTACGAGAGTAACTTTTCTACAGTCCCTTCAAAGAACAAACTTGCTTTTAGGTGTCAACTTCAGGTGACAGCACATGCCTCTGAAAATTTGGCTAGGAACAGATGGCATCCTGCTGGGTTTAGAGTGCATTTCAGAATAAAAGTACAAAATTGTGAAGACTTCCTCTGTAGTTTTCTCATCAGTACAAAGTCTGGGTTTTTTCTCATTTCATTCTAAACGGACAAACTTTCAAAGCACTGCTTAAAAGCAAATACCAAAACTGGAAACTCTACATGAACCTACACAATGCTTTCAGGGAAGAATTCTGCTTTGGGGGATGAAATAAAAAGGATTTTAAAATTATGCCTTTTATCTGGAAAACTTTTCATTTCAACCTTTGCAATACAAGCTTTGTTACAAGACAATATTTCATCTTCTAAACATTTAACTAAACACCTGATTACTCTACACACAAAAATGACTACTGCTAAAAGCCTCACTGATTTTTAATAAGAACATTTATGTAAAGGTACAAGTCACTTTAGTTTCTGAAGTAGAAAAACTAAAGAACAATTGAGAGTGCTAGACAATAATAGCAACAATCAAAAATATTTCTCAGGTAAATTTCAGATGCCCTTTAAAAATTAGAAAGCTATTTTTGTTGGTAAGGGGCATCAGCCATGGACTAATGATGAGATGTCCTTCTGAACAAACACACAATACAATGATGCACAAAGCACTGTGCACTCCCAGCAGCTGTTTGTGGGCACTAAACTGAATCACATTATTCTAGGCAAAAACAAATATCAGAACTTACAAACCTACAGCCACATTTTCAGATGAAACTAGTGTAGCTCAAGCCAAACGTACACCAAATCATGGCAGGGCACTGAATGTTCTAGATGTCCCTTATTCTGCTGAGGCATATTGTCCCTCTGCCTCTCCTTTGAGCTGCTCTACTCAGCTCCAGAGTGGTATCAGTTGCCTGGGATGGCAATGGATGGAGGTATTTAATGATGTAGGGGCAGAAGAGACCACCATGTTAAAAACTTGCAAGTGTACACTGCTGACTTACACAGGCTTACTGAAGGGGGAAGAAATACATGCACAAAACCTTTAAAATTATTGTGCCTGTGCTTTCTCCCTCCATCAATATATTAAAGACAATAAACAAGGGATTGTATAAATAGGTTATGGTGCATTTTATTGTTTGTGTATGTAGGGGAAGAGTGTATATATACAATCAATTTTGTTTCAAGGAAAGACACATTTAAAAGATGTCTTTCATATGTGCCATGAAAATAGTTTCACACACTAAACAATTTCATGTTCTTAAATTCTGAAAATGCAAAGCAGCTGCCATTTAAAGGGTTAAATCGAAAACTGAAGAAAAACCCAAATGGAGACCAAGAAAAATAGGAAAACAATCCAGTTAAAGCACAAAGCAGGTAGAACCATATGTGTGCATCTGAGCTATGAACTGATCAACAGACCCACTGTCTTAAACAAGGTCTTCTTGCTGACACTATTGTTATGGCTTATTAAGCACTGTCTATAAGCACTGCTATTTACAGACTGCAGACACCTGTCTACTGAGAACTGGACTGAGACCAGCTGCAAGAGCTACTCTAACACAAATAAAGCTCCATATGTTCAAAGGGCTACATGAATGAACTCTGGCTAATAACTCCTCACAGTATCATCCTCAGCTTCAAACATCATTGTTATGGGGTCACTGTAGAGCAGAGGGGTGGGAGGGAGATCTAATGACACTCCTCAGAGTGAGAAAAAAAATGGAGCCAAGGATAAGGAATTAATAACCTTGGAATGGCTCCTCTGAAGTCTGATGACCAAACAGACTTCTGGTTGGTCAGGAAAACATATCCTCTCTCTCCAGCATTTGTTGAAAATTGTGGAAAATTATTATTATTCTAAAGAAATTTTCATAGCTACTAATACAGTTTTATGTGGGGATTTTTTCTACCTTGAAAACAAAGTCCTGTCGCTTTAACTTGCTCTGTTTTCAATAGTTTCATATGTTAGTGTTACTTGTAAACAACCTTTTGTTCCTATCTTGCTGTCTATTGCAAGACTATAGAACTGATTAAATGAAATACTTAAGAATACACTGCCTATTATACAAATTAGCCAGTTGGCTCATTAATTAGGAAAGCAGTATCTTCCTTCCACAAGGTCAAAGTTACATTTAAACATAAGGACAGTGCTCCGAACATACACGGGACAAGAAGCAATGGTGCCCAGAGTACAGGCAGCTCCATCAAAGCTGTACATGCCAACAAATCCCAGCACCGCGGTAGAATGAGGAGTGACATAGCTGACAAATGACCAATGAGCATGCATTTAGGGGAAGAGCATGGCACAGAACTGCAAAACAGAGCATTAACAACAGCTACTATAAAACCCCCCAGCAAAACAAAACTGCCAATGAAAGAAAAAGCTTGCGAGTTTGTCCGGAAGAGTACATTCAACCCTGAACTCTCCTGTCACTAAGGCTGGTGTAGCATCTGAACAGCAGTTCCACCTAACTTGCTCCTGTTTGTTTCACAGGTCAGTTTTGGAACATTATGCTTTTGCTCAGCGCTGTTGACCTGTGAGGATGGACAATTCCTGGATTAGAGCTTTCAAAAGACAGTAGTGCAACGCAAGCCCTCAGTCTCACTGAGGAGTGTCACAATAAGCCAGTGTGTGATAACAAAGAAAGAAGACCCTATCAGATCCTACCAAACAGTCTGCCTTCATCAGGAGGTGCTGCAATAAAAGAGTGAGCTGCAGCAGACAAAGCAAGGTTGCTCTCTGCTCAGATTTCCCCACGGTGTCACTTGCCTCCAGTGAAGTTCATGAGAATTTATACACCAGAAACAACATATATCTACAAACACTTAAGTGAAAGAGCTTGGGTTTCACTTATGGTGCAAATCAAAGCTTCTATTCATATAAGCAACAGAAAATCAGGCTATGTTTATTTAGGTCTTCATGGTGACTTTTAATGCTGTGTAATGATTTAAAAATTTATTCCAACAGTTTTATTCAAGTCTACATTTCTGTCTACAAGTAGAAAATGCATAAAAAATGTAATATGAAATAGCTGTAACTGTAACATTTTAAAACCTCGGCCCAAACCATCCCAGATCTTAAATGATTTCCTGGATTATCACTCAAGCATTATTGCTTTCTCCCAGGGAGTACTGTTGGGTTTCTGCAGCATACACTGTGCACATTACAGGATAACACTACATTATAAGTTTATGAATAATCCTTAAACCATCTACTTAAATGATAGCCTTTCTTGCTTTGTCAGTTTAATCTTAAGAGTAGGACCATTCATTTATCTTTCCTGTACTTTTTTAACAGTAAAATTTAATTATTTTTGTCACAATAAGATATTATACACTGCACATAACAGCTTAAAACATTCTCTAGTTGCCCAGCACAGACTGCAGTGATAGAAAGTACTAGATATGGTCTTTGACATAAAAAAATCTCCAAGATTAAATTTAAATGTATGAATATTTCTGTGCAATATTCAAAACAGGCTTTTGTGGACATATCTAATACTGCTGCAAATTCAGTTTTGCAAGCTAATGAAAACACTAAGAACTTTTTTGCAAACTCTACCAATTATTTGATTATTTTTTGCATTGTGAAGATAAGATTTTGGGAACTGTGAATCTTCCATGTACAAGGTGCAACTGCATCTACCATCTCAGACCATTTACTTCCTCTAACAAATACCTTAGGTTCCTCCTAAAGCTCCGTTTTCAGGTTAAAAAAAGTAATTGAACATAGGCAGGAAATCTTATTTTGCTCTAACAAAATCCCTCTTTAAATAGAAGAACTACTACACAAAAGAGGTACCTTCATATTTTAATGCAGCAGATTTAAGGCTGATATTAAAATTCCATATTAATCGTCTCTAAATATTACACTGTGTACTGTGAGAGCCAAAAATGACAGATGTCATAGGGTTTCAGTTTCAAAGTGTGATCTCAATACTTCATAAAATATTTCTTAAGAAAGTAGTTGAAAAAGCTTTAAGTTACAAATTTTCAACACTATTTGTATGATAGAGAAGTGCCAAGTGGCAGGTATAAAATACATTTTCTAAACCAACACCACTAATTTTCTCTATTTCTTAAAGGAAAACTTCAAACTTTCCAACATCATAGTTTAAAAACAAGCACTAACTACTACATCAGGTAACAGTAGACTTCTTTGTGTTAAATTCAATTTTTAATAATTGATAAAAATATTAGTCAATGCTGATATTTTGCTTCATAATAAAAATTGAAAACTGGAAGTAAACTCTTCCAGCTTCTGCTATTTGAAAAGCTTTTGCAGTCAAACAATCACTTTACTAAGGAAACTCTGAAAAGGGTAAGAATTCATTGACCTCCTAAAGCTGGGTTCTGCTATTAATGTTTTTACTTGAGAAAGCCACTCACACTGGGGACTTGCATATAATTTAAGGCCACCTTAGATGTATTATTATCAACTTCACATTAAAGGAATTCTACAAAATGGAATTAACAGTCATAATCAACCTTCCCCCCCTTCCCCTCACCCAACATTCCCAGAGGAGAAAACTTCCTTTACAGGTTAGCGGGGACCATTTAGAGATATTCAGGTGTAAGGCCATGGTGAATTCAATCTAAAATATAAAAAGCTGAGCAAGTCTACAAGTGTGAAGAAATTGATTCTTGGGCAGCGTTCTCCAAAAACTGCTTTCTCCTCCCCTGTCTTTCCCAGTTCTGGACATGAGGATGGGGACAGACACTGTCAGCCTTCATCTGAAGGGAGATGGTCCTTATTAATTGTCTTGTGTCCTTTTATTCCCAAAGAAGGAATAGCCACCCAAACGAGAGCTGTGGACCTTATTTGAAGTATATATCACAAGTCAGTGAAAGAAAAGCAAAGGGATAAGGTCTTATTCACAACTACCAAAATTAGAGGGCTCAAACCATTTTTAGGCCCTTTCTCCTAACAATATCCAGGCTAAAGAGAACAAACCCATCAGCAGTTCAGTTTTGTATTTCAGCATCTCTAACAGACAGGCAGAGCAGCTTCCCTCCCACCCTGTCATGCTACAAATCTCATACAGCAGCCAGTGTGCCCCAAAACAATCCACTTGTCTATGGAAACACATAAAAAAGGATAATCCTATAAACCCCATTTTTTCCCAAGCAGCATATTATTACACAGAGCATTAAACCTCTTAACACAGTGATGTTATAAGATCACTGAGTGCACACTGCAATGAAGCTTCCGGTTATTATTGTTGCTTTATTGAAAAAAACAACATGCAATGTTGCTAAACAGAAATGTAATGAAAACGTTAACACAAAATTTAGCTATCACACTATTATGAAAACAGTTACCTTCCTTTTCATTGTATTAGGATTACAGTGCATTAGGATTTTCTTACTGAAAGAAGAGGAATAAACCTACACAGATGCAAAACCAAGGCTGAAAAACTACCCTAGATTGTTCTTCCCCATCCTGTGTCTGTAGAGTTGATTATTCCGAATCCAAGCGTGTTGCCCTTTATTTGTCACTACTGAATTTCTTATGTTTTCCAGTTAGGTTGTACTTGGTTTCTTTGGTGTGGGTTTTATTGTTGTTGTTGGTTTTGTGGGTTTTTTGTTTGTTTTTTTGTTTGGTTTTTTTTTTGTTGGTTGGTTTGTGGTTTTGTTTCTTTTTTGTTGTTGTTGGTTGGTGCTTTGTTTTGTTGTTTTTTGGGCTTTTTTTGGTTAAAGATCATTCAAGTATTTGTCAAGGGATAAAATATCTTCTAATAAAAGGAAAAAGGCTTATGAGGCTCATTAGGACAATATGTGTTACAGTTTTAGGGCAGGTACTTTCAAAAAATACATATTTATTTAGTCATAATGAACAATATAAGCCATTGTGGGAATGTAGCACATCTGAAGGAAAAACCTATGAAGCTGGTTTAAAAAGAACACAACAGTATACACTGAATATCTGTGCCCCTAATTAGTATTCCTTTCTAGTTTCTCTTAAGTGACAAAGGAACATGGCAAACAGAAAAAAAAAATTACAGGACCAGCAATATTTACAATATAGATGTCACTTAGCTCACCAAACTCATTATTTTCTTTTTTTCTCGGGCTATAAACATCATGCCAAGAAAAATAGTTTCTGTGTGTGGTCATTTCTATGCATTAATATATTTTATAATTTTCTGAGGAACCATTTCAATCCAATGCAAAAATGCTAGAGGCAAAAGTGGACTATTTATGATTTTTTTTCCAACAGAATAGTTTTACTGTGATTCCAATAACTGTCAGTTCTATCTAACAGCAAGGAAGTTTTCCATTTACTAAATTTTACTTATTTTATTTAGTACATACTCTAGACTATGTTTTAGTGTTAGTTTGTCTTTACTCCACAGATCATTGCAAGAAATCTAACAGGAAACAGCAAATAAAACTTAAATCACTACTCACCCTAAGTGTGCAACCAACTGAATCCATTAATTACTTAACGGAGGCATTTCAAATGGCTCACATCTCATTTAAATTGGCCTGCTAAGATCACTTTCACAAAGATCCATGGAGTACTTTTACTGAGATGTATTCAGAAGTGAAGTCCTGTCTCAGGTCACCATTTGCATTCTGTGCAGCCTCTTCTCAGTCCTGCAGCAGCTTCCCTGGGGACCAGGACAACACCAAAAAGAAGAATGCAGCTTGGAAATATGACAGAAATCACTGGTAAAGTGTACTGGCAGTTTGCACACAATCAGAACACTACTGTCTGAAGAAATCTGACCGACAGAATTATTTTAGGTTTTCAGTGTGTCACATTGCTTCAGTTAGTTTTGGCCACTGCCCCAAGTTCAGTTGGTGTCAGAGCCGTCCAGTGAAGAATCCGGACAAATTTTAAGGTAACACCTTTATCCTGTGAAAATAATCCTGCTACTTCTGCAGTCTACCTTGCCTATATTCTTAGCCCCATGCCATGCTTACATACCTAGATGTTAGGTTGTGTGATGTTTACACATCATGTTGCATGCCCCGATGAAAAGTGACATGAGGAACTGACAATTAGGTTGTTGCAGTTCTTTCAAGAAAAGTCATACTGCTGACACAAAATATAGCCATGAGGGATTCAGGATATACTTATTAATAATAAGGAGTACAATGGCTGCTTCCTTGCTAGGAACACTTTCCAAATCTAATGTATCAGCAACTTGCCAAGTTACTTGCTTTCTTTTGCCTCTACTTGGATTTTTGTTTCTGCAGAAACGTAAGCAAAGAAAATCTAAGCTTGCTATGAATAAAGAAACTGCAGGTGTATTCAGAGATAAGAATTATGTTAGTCACAGGAAACCTAGGTACAAATGGTGGTAAGTAAAAACTCAAAGACAATAAATCCCTTCTTTTAAAATATTTAACTACTAGTTAGAATTCTTAGTTGGTAAGTGCAAGGTTATGTAGAGATAATGACAATCCTATCATGACTGACAGAAATTTGATTTTTTTTAATCAAAATAGAATCGATAATCAGACACATTAATAATTAAGTACAGAACTGACAAAGGAACTATACATATAGCTCCATATGTAAATGGAAAGGTAAAGGGTGCCATCCCTGAGTGCGTCTGTATAGCAATATGATGGAAGGCTTCCTGTCCTCTCACCTGGCTGTGAGTCAGCCACCTTGGTCACTGTCCCCAAGGGGGTGCTCTGCACTGCTCTCCTTGGCTGCTCTCTGGCTGCCCAGGAGGAATTGCATGTAAGGCCACCTGACCAGGGGTAAGGTTGCTGTGAGGGAAAGAAGGGACGCAAGAGCATGCAAACACAAAAGGGAGATCTGTAGTCATTCATATGTGCACATCAAAGCACATCCCTAGTTGTCTGCCACACTTGCAAACTATTGCCACCTCTGCTGACAGCCTCCATCCCTGCTTCTCCTTCTTGTTTTCATTAATACAAGGCAACTTGCAATCTCCTCACTTCAGCTTAAGCCTGTGGAACACACGGTCATAGGTGGAGGGAAATCTGAAACTTACTGTTTTCAAAGATTTTGACAGGTCCTTTCACATTAAAGGCAAAGGGGTTATCTTTGGAACTAGTACAAAAATCATTCAAAGCAGTGGAAGTCTCAGGATAGCTGTCAAACTGTTTGGAGCAAACACAAAGACAGCCAGTTTCAACTGGAAAAGTGAGGTTATCCACACAGGTTTGAACAATGCTTCCCTCTTAAGGGGAAAAAAACCCCTTGCCTGTGAAACTCTCTATTAGTCTGGGATGGTAGAAATACAAGAATATTTCCAGAGACTTCCTTCCGTGTGGTTTTGATTCAGCTAATCTTTACAGAGGCCGGCAAGGCCAAGTACATCAACTATAGAAGTGACTAAACAGTTCAAAACTCACAAGGCTGACACTCAATCAGCATCTATTTTGTACAATTAGCCAACCGTCTCAGTGTTTTCAGTCAAGACTGACGGGATCACATCTGATGATATTTAATTCTGCATCTATAAAACACTACAGTATTTCAGGCTTTTGTAAATTAATTTTGAATTTTCACTGTGGAACACTTCAGAATACGTGTATGTATATATACAATCCAGTACCTAATTAGATCACCTCATTCAACAACACTCAAATCTTCATGGCTTTGCAAATTTTTTAAACAAAGTTCATAAATATAGGAGATTAAATAAATATTGACCTATTTCAGACATTGGTTACTGCTGAAAATGAATGACTTTTCAAAACTACTGACTTGTAGATTATTATGGTAGCTGAAAGTACCAGGTACACACTGATGTTTCAAATTTGGGGTATTCAGTTACTAAAGGGATTACTTAGGTGGCTAAGGATTTACTACTCCAAGTCGTGGTAAATACCCTTCAAAAAGAAACAAGAGAAAAGGAAGCCCACACCACCATATTTTAAATACATGCACAGGCTTTGGCAAAAACATATCTGAAAGACATACAGTTATCAAATTCTTCTGCTTCAGTTTGAAAATATCAGACATGGGCCATGGGCATATAGGTTTAATCTGTCATGCAAAAAATATGTTAGTGACAGATACGCTTTTTCTGCTTCTGTAGGTAGCAGTAAAACGCCAGCATGCTCGAAAAATTCCACATTTTAATTACTTTTTTAAACTGTGATATAATCATCCTGTCCTTCCATCATTAGTCATGTGTGATCTTTCCACACAATAAAAAGTTAGCTCAAATGTTTCACAAAGCTTGCTTAGTTGAAGCTAAGAAAATTAGAGCTGGTAGGCAGAAAGAATCCTTTAATTCACTCATAAGCTCTCAGAGCCAAACAACAATCCCAGCACCTAAGGATCTGAATTAATTGTCTGAAATGACAACAAACTCCTTTCCCAACAACTAAAATTACACAAACTGTCAGACCTTTCTCTCCATTAATTTCTGCCTAATTCTCAGGTGCATAAATCTCTGACTTATTAGACTGATACACTACACTAGCAAAAAAGTATTGACAACTCTATGTAGAGAATGAAGGAAATTTTCACTTACAATACACACAATAAAGTAACCAGCAGAGACCAACAGAATCCCAATTCTTAGTGTTTGCATAGGAAGCAAATCGCCTCTCAAATGGACAAAAAATAGTCGATAAAGAAAGATTAGGGAAAACTAAAAGAGAGAGACTCCCAAAATTCTGTCAGTTTTAGTGGCTTACACAGGTCAACTGTGAACATTCTCCGTGCAAAATAAAGTAAAAGCCATGCTTTCAGAAAATTCTTGAATCTAATTTTTCGCATTAATTTCTACCCGTGGCTCCAACAAAGCTGATTTATTTGCACAATCACAGTTAATTTTCTAAGAAAGTCTTAAATGTGAATGGCACAACCATGGATGAAGCACCCAAAAGTCATGGAACCCATTTTGCAGAACTGTTTTATGCTGATACACATAATGCGCAGAAAGACATTGCCACTGGTAAAGAGGTCTCATTTTCCTCATACATCTGTGGTATAGCACTTCCTATCTGTTCAGAGTGGCAATCATCCTGTGTACATTGTTTTGCATTGCTGTTAGAAACCAATTTTAACCTGCCTGCAGCCAAGGCAAATATGTCAGAACTCATCATGCTCTGCATGGTGTGCTCTCTGTGATATTATTTCCTCCTGGAAAATTAGAGGGATCACTGCAATTGAACTAAGTGAACATAACACAATCATCATGGCTCATTTCCAGAACTTTCAACAGGAGATTCATTCATTGTCCAGTTATTTTCTCAATTTTTAAGCAGTTTTTGGAGTATCTTGAAAAAGCCTAGAGTGACACATACTGAAATGCTAACAATGCATGGAAGCTTTGCGAGCTTTCTGCAAGCAAGCAGCATTATCTATAATTTTCCTCCCAACTACATGACTGGTCAACTTTAACACTGACTGACAAGGGGACATAAATGAGAAAAATATACTCTGGGAAGCATGTAACAGAACTCAGAAAAGTCCATAATCATTAGCTATCCAGATGGTGCAATCACTGTTGCTTAGTTTGGAATCATGAATTAAGCACTACATAAAATCCTTGATAATCTGCGTAGTCAACAATTTTGTCTTTTCCAGCTGATCCAAATATTAACAAAAAAAAGGGTAGATGAAATATATTCTTTTGATCTTGTCCTTTTTTATTTCTTTTTCTCCTAGTGAACCTCTGTTTCTTCAAACTTGGACTTTAGTCTTTGTTTTCAGGTTGTCCTACACGTTGAAAGGATGACCTAGTTATATGGCTGGTAGGCTAGTTGCAATTTGTAAGAATAAGAAAATTTGCTGAATTTCCCTCTCTAGCTCTTCAAAACATAACTGCTTCTGAGCACACAGCTGTGTGAGAGCCACAGATATCACAAACAAGCAAGACGGGAGCAAAAATGAAACATTTGTGATCAGACAGGCTGCACAGAGCTTAAACCAGGACAGTGTACACAACTTAGCCAAGACTAAAGGATTTTAAGTTTTCAAATAGAACATATTTTGAGAAAACTTAGAGAAGTCAAGTGTTCAGTCCAGGAATGTAGCAGGAAACTACTAGAAAATGGAGATAGATTCACCTTTGACAAAAAGCAGCCTATTAAAAAGAAAAAAAAAAAAAGGAAAAAGGAAAGAACGTATTTTTAAGCTGTTAAAGTACTGGGTATATATCTCACTCCAAATCCTCTAAAGGATTACAGAGATAACAGTACAGGAAAGAAGTTCAGTCCCACACAGAACACTCTACAGCTGCATCTGGTTTTATGCCCATTTGAGCTCTCTTTTCTAGTATAATGTACAACTAAATCTCACACTTAGTTTAATGTTCCATCTGTTTAGGCACATTCCATAACTGTTCTGTCTGATTATGCTGACACACAGATACTGCAGCCAACAAAATCTTAAGACTCATAAAAAACTACTATTTTTCACGAATAAAATAGGTTTGCTTTAGAATGAAAAAGAATTGTTCTATCATTGGTGGGTATCCTAGATGTTTTGTCATTGTTTCCTGGGCAGATGTTGTCTTTATACTACTGACTTCAACCCCAGATATATAAAGATTTATTGAAAATTCAGTTCTAAAAACTTTCTTTTTTTTTAAAGGAAGCCTACTGGAAATCTCTCTCCTGTTGCCAGCTTCATGCATTGGCTTTGAGTGTACTTTTTACAATGCAATATATCCTACTATTAGCAAGACATCCTGCACGTCTGATCTCCCATCTTGCCTCTACCTTGAAAAGTTAAAAGAAAATCAAACTATCTGCCTCTCTCCATATTTGTATAGGGAACAATATCAAGTCATTCTGCAGTCCCATCTGCCCCTATGGTCGCAGCATCCTGAAGGCTACACAGACACTTCTCCACCTTATTCCAAAACTCTTCTGACAACTTCCTGGGATTTGCCTAGGGCAATTTCTGTCTGTCTGCTTTGCTACCCCCTAAACCCAAGGGGAAACCTTCCTCCAAAAAGCAACCTTGACTTGGCAGCAGCATTCCCTTTCTGTTACTTCCAGGGTTATAACACTGGATGCTCCTGCAATTTGCTGCTGTAGAGCCCTGAGTACAAAGTTTTGTGCTTCAGCAAGGCAGAATCGTTCCTACTGAAAGTCCACCAGAAAAGCAGCTTGTCAAATCGTGTTAAATCTTAGAGATTTTTTGATATCCTCATTTCTGGGTCACAAGTGCACTTTATTCATCAAGATGTTGGCATTTATTTCTCAGGAACATCCTGGAATTTTAAAATCAAAAGAAAAATAATGAATTTACAAGCAAATCTAATAAAAATATTTCCAGTAGTGTTTCAGAACTACATAGAAACTATTCTATAATTTAGTATTTTTGAGGATTATTTCTTTATTATTGTTTCAAAAGGGGAAAAAAAGCACAATTCCTACACATTTGCTGTTCCTAATAATTTGAAGAACATTTCTCTATCAGAGATTTATGAACCAAAACCAGTGAACACACCACAAAAAGTTCCATCTAACCCAGCACTGCAGATAACAGAGCTAAGGTATTATAGTCTATGCAGCATTAAAGATTTTTGTTATAGGAATGAGGATTTTCTGATTAAAAGGAGGATTTTTTTTTCTCATTACTGCAATAATCCCTAGTTTTTTCAATATTAATAGGTCTTACTTTCCCTTGCAAGAGAAAAATGAATTTTCTTTGGTGAATAAAAAATGAATTATCAACCTAATGCCACAACAGGGTATTTCTCTCCAAATGTCTAAGATTCTGAACATATCCAAGAGTCCTATTTTTACATGTTTTTCCACACTCTGTGGCATTAATGGCAGCGTTTTTTCCTCAATAACTTCATGATAGCACTGAAGCCCCTGCCGTTACTGTAGGAATATCACTAAGTGCTATTGCCCTTCAATTTTGACCAGTTGATTTCCCTCATTCTTCATTGCACCCTTTAAAAACATTAATCAGCTGCAGAAAAATACATTTTTACCCTGGTTTCTCTATTGTCTTCTTGAACCTCACTAAATCATAGTCAAAAATACTCTAGATTCTGCAAGTAGAAAAAAGAACTCACATTTCATATCTTGCAAGGCAGCAAACACATGTACACTAAAGGATCAGTCAGAGAGAGCATCCCTTGCCTGCTAAAGCTGCTTTTCTGCACTGAAGCTTATCTGGAATCTATGCCATGTATTCATTTTCCTGGCTTTTTCTTTCCCTTTAGGATCACAAAGCCAGCACCTCCCATTTGCAAAGCACAGTTCTGAAGTTCTCACTGCTTTCAAGACTTTCTCAGTTCCAGCCTGACTCGGAGCTTCCTGGGGCAAGGCCTGCAGTATTTAATCAGCAGTGAGCTGGCAGGCTTGGGCAGGAGAAAAGGCACAGCACTTCTAACTAACTGCATCTTTGTGAAGTCTGCCTCAGCTTTTCAGCTGCTGCTTTCAAACTGGACACTGCCTAATACAGACATTGGAAGAGTCATCCTCTCACGAATCTTTTGTTGAATTTGGCTGAGAGCAGCTATGGCAGACAAAGGAAGAGAGCAGCCTGGCATATTTGGTGATGTAAATTAATTGTCCCAGAGGTGGTGAAAGGCCCGAAATAAAGTCAAGGAGCAGCCAACTTCAACGTGACTGGACAACCTTATCTTTTCTCATTTTCTGTGCGAGGATATTATGAAAATTTAGGTTGTGTCTTTATTTCAACAGTAGTGAAAATTGAAAATTATCCTTCTGGTAGTAACCATATTCCTCATTACTGTGGAAACATGTCCTACCCCTGACAAGCCATGAGAAACCTGCTTTCTAACTTCTTAAAATTATTTGTTTCCTCAGATTTATCCCTACATTCATGATATTCCAGCTTCCTCAATAACTCTAGAGCTTCAGAAGGCTTATTTCCCTGACCCCAACCAGTTAATCTGCCTTTCTATTTTGCTACACCCTTCTTAGGTGCATGCAGTACTCTTAGCCAAAGGCTCTCTGTACATCTTTCACTATTCCCTGCAATCCAGCACTTTGAGTTATGAGTCAAACTGAAAGAGACAGCTGACCTTTTTTGATCAGTGCTCCTATTTTTCTTCATATTTCTTCCTTTTTTCATAGTCCTACTTTCCACTCTCTATTGTCAATACCTATCCTTGTTGCTTCTTCAGGTTGAAGAAAATATCAGTTTAACTAGACTTACAAAAAGGAAAGATCATCAGTTACTTTGGAAAATGAAAACATTTTCCCTTCCTGGGCACAAACAAGGAAAATCCATATGCTGAGTACAAACAAATATTAATCAAAAAAGCCTCAACAATATGGGAAAATATTTCATATTAGAATTTCACACCCACTAAAATGGCTGCTTATGGTGCACCATTGGCTTCAAAGAAATTGTTGAAATGACTTTGTCTGTTGCAAAGGAACTCTGAGGGGTGAATATATTTCATCACATTTAAAACACATGAACAACAATGGCAATATTGTACTAAATTTTGACTTGATATGGTGCTTAGATGAATTTGCCTCAGGCAACAAGTAAATTATGTTTTATTTCCTCTCAATGTCAAGTACACAGTAATGCAGGGAACAAAACTACCATACAATTTTACAAAATTGGTACTCTGTTATGGGCATACCTAACCATTGAATATCTGCTTATGTTTTCCTCCTCCTTCAGGGTTCACTACCTGTGTATTTGAGGAAAGTACACACTGTACCATGCTGCATTATCTCTGAACTCTGGGAAAGTGAGGACTCTGTTCATCACATCACTTTCTTAAGTCACCCAGTTCAGACTAAGGCTGAACAGGCAACAGCTTGTGCATGTTTTTTGTGAAATAACTGCTCCTCCCAAGGTGCAGATTGGAAGATACTTTTTAGAAGGGTAGTGTTTATTTAGATATTTGGTGTACCTGTAAAAATGTATTTTTATCCATGCATCTCTGAAGTACACGGTTCCAGTATCAGACTGGTTCTGGTGATTCCCGACTGCAGATGAGGAAATTCATGTCAAAGATAAATCCCTTTCCTCTAGATGTCTTCTGTTTCTCAACAGATTAGATTCACGTATGGGACAGGTAAACAGAGTGATTTCTTTCTGATCACAGCAGGGAGAGAATAGAACCCACTTGTCTTATTCTGTCCTAATTACAAAAATTGCTTTTTCTGCTCATTTTCAATGCATCTCTTACAAGTACAAAGTTTAAATTAAAATCATATTTAACTTTACTTTCTATTGAGCTAAAGAAACACTGAAAATGAAAAACAATTCCAAAACCAATTCTTTCCCTCTTTTTCACAAAAAACATGTACATAAATAACCTATTATTGCTGTCTCTTTTTTCATATGTCACTTGCATTCAAGCAGCCAAATTAAACGTAATTTGGTTTTATGTGAAGATGCATTTCTTAAACAAAGTGGGCCTCTTTTCCCCCTGGCTACCAATCCATATGTAAAAACACAATTATGTATTTTTACATCAAAAAGCCTCAAGCAATTTGAAAGATCAAGACCATCTGTCATGTATTACTTGCAAATTACGCACTGGCATCTTTACATGTTGATGCAAAAAACCCTCCCAAAACCCAACGACATTATTAACATTTTTAGGATTAGGAATAACACAAATTATTGTTCCCCGGCTACAAAGTTACACCTGCAGTTTTTTATTTTGATCCAACAAATCCTCGCTCATGACAATAGCAGTTGTGCATGTGAATATGGCGATATAAGTTCAAGCCCCTGATTTCACATCGGGCCACCCAACACAGTGCAGCATCCTTTTCCCCCTTCCCTTTTGTACACACGGAGTGTAGAAGCACGATCCATAGCCCAGACACAAGTCCACAGATAGCTGGAGATGCTTTCACACTTCAGAGAACCTGCATTCTTTTTGTAAGCACTGCATAACAGCTTGTATTACTGAATAAGGCTTGTAGCAAGTCAAATGTAAGATGAAGAAATTACTCAAAATATGGTTCTCTATAGGAAGGTTTTAAACATTTCACCAGTGAGTCCTACTCGGGATATTTTCCCTAGTAGAATCACAAAATCTTAAATTAAATGAAAAAAATTGATTGTTGAAGGAAATGGAAACTGTTTTTTTCACTAAGCTGACCATTTGTACCTCCAGAAGTCATGTTTCAGTTGAAAGGCATTTTCAGCTGTCAGGGGAAAAGAACATGGAGAGCTGCATTATTATGTGGTACCCTAAGATGACAAGGTGACACACAGGGGAATCATAATGTGGCCCAGCAAGACTTCTTACCAACTGCAGTATTACAGATAAAATTGTCACATGTTCCCAAAATGGCCCCTGAGCTGACACCAAGTGACAGAGCAGTGTACTGCCAAGAGAGTAAATATTGCAACCTCTTAGAGCATTCTGTAAACACAGACAGTCTGCATGCACTGCACACAGAACATACAGGATTCCTACTATAAATGAAATGGCATAAATTCAGCTTTGCAGAAATATCCATTGTATTATAGATATATATTTTTTACCTTGCCTAAACTACTGTACATTTCAGAACATACCAAAAAGCTTCTTCAGAAGTGTCCAAACATATGGTAATGTCAAAAACAGCAAAGAAAAATGAATGTTTTATGCCTACTATTCAACAACTGAAAAAAAAGCACATTTCTCTGACACAGGGCTTTTCTTAGATCTCTGAGACTGTCGTGCTTTGTATTTTCTCAACCATTAAACAAGATGATCATTGACTCCTTTTGTCCTGTGTAAAATCAAATGCATGGATGATTCTTCAGAAATAATTACCTCCCAAAGGGAGGACAGGAATGCTAGACTCCAAGAAATGCCTTCAACATTTTTAGCTTTTTAAAACAATAGGAAGGGACTGAACGTTAGGATAAATGGCCTAATAAGTGCTTTCTGTTAAGAAAGAATACCCAAAGAAAATTTGGGGTGTCACCACTGTTTATTAGAATGAACTGTTGGGAGAATGACAGACCTGCACCTTGACTCAGAGCCACAGAGTTGGATGCCACAGCTCCAGCAAGACCTGGCAAAGGCCTGAGACAGAAACCCAGTGCAAAGTGGGAGAGACCAATCCTAAGCAAGGACGTTCAAAACAAGGCTCTGTGTACAAAGGACTAAATGCTCAATGGGATACAAGTCAACAGCTTGGAAACAAACATCGAGCTGAAGAGAATTTCCAAAGAGGCAGCACAGAAAACGGGCTGGAGATTTTTATTTAAAAAGAGACACTAATCCCACAGCACAAGTTGTGATTTGGAATAAAGAAGCCAGTGAGAAAGCTGTGGGCATCAGGTCATTAAACTGATTGGCTCAAAGTTGAGGGGAGAGGAGGAGCAAGACGGTGTCTTTTCTTTTCCTTTCTTTCCCCTACCTTTCAAACTAATTCACATAATGTTTTTGGACTGCATTGGCTTTTTCATTTGTTAGGTTCCCTCACATCAGCTTTAACATATCATCAAAGAACACTCAGAAATCAACTTCCCTACTAGGATTTTTGGTTTTGTTAAATTACCTTTTGTTTATTCAAGATTCCTAATATTTATGAATCTCTGACTCAGAATTAATCACTATACCACACCATATCAATAATTCTGAATTGTGTGCTTTGAACAAGTATATATTGTCATTGAAGCCTGAAAAAGTACTTACACAGTTAAAATTAAGTACATAGCTGTACTTTTGGACTGAGGTCACAGTTTAACACTCTAAGATTGATTCTGTAAATATGCACACAGAAATCAGTACCAAAATAAAACCTTTCCTTGAGGGAAGGCAGAAAAAACCCAACTACTATAGGTAACTTTGAAAAAAAGATTAACCATTTATAAAACAATATTTAAATTTATGAGCAAGCATAGGGTTAACTAAGATGATGTTTCAAACACACCACATGAAAATATTCCTTTAGCATACTGATAGAGTAACTGGTGACTTACAATGACTGGTCTGGACTCCTCAGAAAGGCTATTGGGACTACAGCAAGAGAAAGTTAATTTATTTATTACAATAGCTGATAAGGCCCCTTATTGCACTTATAACAACTGAAACTCACATTTATTGCATAACAAAAAACATGTTCCTCCTCTATGCTGCTACTCACCCTAATATCTTATGTCTTTTGAATATTCCAGGGAAACAGTTGTGGTGTAAAAATGGTGATTTACATCTGGCCCTTGTTTCCAGTTACAACTAGACAGTGAATTCTCCAGTTTCTCTGACATGATGAAATTGCCACTCTAGAAGACCTAGAGATTTTACAACTAAATTATAGGAGTTGGAAAGGGAGGAAAAGAGAGTCCTTAATTCTAACCACAGCTTTTCCCCACAGACTGTATTAGCATGATGTAACACAGAGCCAGCCTGGTGACAGAAAAAAGGCTGATGACAACACTGTTGAAATACCTGAAAGATGATTCACTTTGGAGTAGGCAGGCAAAACTGATAATATAATAGTTGATTTTGCAAGGTGATCTAACCAACAGTTTGACAAGATAAAATACAGTATGGGTGGCAATACTTATTAACTTTGCCTTTTTGGCACTAACATGAAAATAATATAGCAGGAAGCTGAGCAACCTGCTTTTTTAAAAGCAGTGCTTGTCTCTTTATTGTCTTGCAAACAGCTTATTCTGAATCACTGCCATACTGACATTTATTTCCTGTCAGTTATCACTGGAATATTTGGCAGCAAATGTACATTTTAATCTGCTGGGCAAATGTTTAGAATTAATTTATATCCTAAAACTAGTTTGTTCAATATATCTTAGTACTTACACAAACTTTTAAAAATAACTGTAGACCTTCTTTCCTAACCACAGATGGACAAAATTATTTTGCAGCTAATTTAATTTGTCATAGGTAGTGAGGGGAATGGCAGAAGTCATTTACTTGTCTGAATTCCATATGACCTAAATAGGACTACAGCTCAGTTCCTGCTCAGGACTCAAGACTTTTTTTCTCTAGTTAGAACTCTACAAAGGACTGGAATCTGGGTTTGATACCTGCCAAACATTCCAGAAGGACTAAGTTTCAATTACTGAATAAAACTACTGGAAGTTTTAAGTGAACTCAAGTATTTTACATGGAGACAGATCAATTTCAAAACCTTTGAGTGTGCTGATATGCAGAGCTATGCAAGCAGGGCTTCCAGACCTCCCTGTTTGCCAGATTGTCACAAAGCCTTCTTATAATATGGGAGACAGTCTTTCTAATGCAACCTTAAGTAATCCCTAGCTTTGAGCCTTCACTTTTTTCTTTACAAACGTTGGATCCACCAAAGCCAAAAATCTAAAGCTTGAGTGTCACAATGACGGACTAGAGGTATGAAACTCAAACCAGGGGAAAAAAACCCAAACCCTTGAAATGCAAGTGGGGAGGGGAGATTTGTCCCAGGGTGCTGCAACAATGGAACAGAACCTTCCTTTCAGATTTCCTCATTTAAAAGTGGAATTTGAGAACAGTGCAGTTTATTCAAGAACCTAGGAGAGTCCTCGCCTGAGCCACACCTGAGATGTGACTGTCAGTGTATCCCTGCTCTCGGCAGAATGCTGCAGCTCTCACTATGAGCTCCCTTCACTCACCCATCACACTGTGCCTGCCAGGAGCTCCACAGGCTGCAGGGGTCCAGGTGAGCCCAGGGTGGTGCTGAGCCAGTTCCAATCCTGTAGACCATAGTCTTTAGAGCACAGCATAAAAATCTCTGTAAAAAAATAAAAACCAAGAATTATCTGTCATGAGACATAAAAATTAACAAGATAAAGCTGTTTTAGGAAGGCAGTGATGACAACTGAAAAAGTGCAGCACACACTGAATTCGCCCTCATTTTATTTCTCCCATTAGCTTCTCCCATTTATTCCATAAGTTCCTGTGTCAACCATTGCAGTCATCACCAACCCTGCACTATTTGCCTTATTCAAAAGCTTTTCTTGGTGGCAGCAAACCAGTTTAACTTGTTCACAGATTCCTTCGGACATGGAGTGCACACTACTGACGTCTTGACACTCATATGGACAACAGTAGGACAAGAAAGAGATGAGAGTGGAGACAGAAGTACCATTGGGGAAAACTAGATCAACACCAAAAGTTTAGAAAAAACCCAAAGTGCTACTGTATACTCAGCACTGAGTTTTCAAAGGAACCTTAGAACATTACAGGCTCTGCTCCCCATTCCCTAAGGTCTTGAGAGAATTCTAATCTTATCTAGTGGACGGAAAGCCAGCAACTCTGTTTCAGATGGTTTTAAGGCAGTAACATGTCAAGCATTTGTTGCAATGTCAAATAAAATTAATTTAAAGATGGAAACTTTAAATTATTCCCTTCTTTAAGTTCAAAATGAGGTTGTGTATTTCCTATAGATGAGTAAAGCAAGTCCTTTCTTGTTTTTTGTCTTCTGCATCAATTTACATATGTTGATTCAGATATTTTTTTTGCTGATTAGTCATTAGAAGTCTAATTAATAGCAGATGTTTATCTACTCTACCAATCCAAAGACACGCACAATACAAACAAATAATAAAAACTTGAACGACCACAAAGGACAAACCAAACACCATCAAACCCCACAAAAAATAGAATTTAATACAATGTCATGGAATTTTAAATAAACAATAAAATCTAAATGGAAAAAAACCCTTGAAAAATCAATAAGGTTGTTAGATGACAGTAGTTTTAGATAACATAATTTAAAAAAACCCATGCATGTTGAAAAGCAAAGAGATGAGAAATTACTGACATCTTAAATGCTTCACTGTTCACATGAGAAACACAAACCCAACACTAATCCAACATTTAAATGCATATTTCTCACAATAATAATGGAATTTAGCCATACAATAAAGTACTGCTCTTTCAGCAGTCACCACAGGCTATACTGACAGCACAAATGGCATCTAAAAAGCAATATAAAAAATTGGTGTAAATATACATTACTGACACAGTACTAAGCATCAAATGGAATTAGAAATACATTATTTCTCTCCCACTTAATAAAAGTATACATTCTGATTACTGTGTATTTAATTTCTTGAAAAAAGCTATAAAATTTTTCCCCACAAACCCCACATTAATGGAAATTTTTGCTTATTTTAACAAGTAACACAAAAAAATCAAATACCACACATTTGTATTAAAATTTATATAAATTCCTACAAAGTGCAAGCTGAAGTTATGATTACTGTGCTCTGTCAAAGTATTCATCCAGACACTTGATAAGAAAAATGTGTTTTGTGGCAGACTAGGATTTGTCTTAAACTTTATTTTCTTGCTTTAAGTGCATACACGACAGATAAGTGTACTCGTTCTCACTTAGCAACTTTTAACTGTCTTTAAGAATTAGTTTTTTCAACACTAGGTTACTTTTAAAGGAAATAGAAGAGATATGAAAAGTTTGAATTCTGCAGAAGTACTTTAAAACTTCAATTTCAATAATGTGATCAGATATAAAAATGAATCCAAATAATGCACAGTTCCTTTGCAGACATATCTTTGAACCTCAAAAACATTTATAATGAAACCAGGACAGAAGCTTAATGTAACCCTACCCCACCTCTAACAACAGATATAATTTCACAATAAAACTTAACATCTGGTAAATTTAAAGTAGAATATACCCATCTCAAATACAACAAACATGCCACCAGCAATGTCATCACCACCTTTTTGAAACTGCATGAGAAAAGGGACATTGAATTTTGTTGAGAAAGCAAAAAGAAAAAATGAAAAGAAAATAAAATGAAGGAAGTAATTAGACATCCTGTGAATATGCCAGTATAACATTATCACATAGATATTTTTCCAATTAATTTTTTGGGGTTACTCTATCAGAAAGACTTTTGTATAAGTCCTAATTAGCTGATTGAATGGCCTTTAATTCTCATAACAATGGTAATTCATGAGACTTACTACATACCAATTATATCTCGGTAGAAATGACGTGCAGAACTCTTTAGGTTTCCCATATTAAAATGATAGACACTACTTTGTCCTTCACTATTCCCTTGGCCATAAAAAATAGACCTCCTTGGATTTTAATGAGGTTAAAAGAGGTACAAATTACAACAGACATATAAAATACTGTTTCTGAAAATAAATCATTTGATAGATCATTTAAAGCTCATAATTCAGAGAAATTAAAAGATAAATAAGTTAACCTTCTGCCTTTCTAGCTTTTCTAGAGTACTGACATGCGTTGAACTCTAAGAAAATGTCTTCTTTTTTTGCACTTTTCCCCCTCTCCAGAAAATAAAACTCAAGACAAATTCTTCTATGTTTACACAAAGATCAAGCATAACCTTCTCTATCCAGCTGTACTGGGTAGAACATCTTACCCATTTCTTGAATCTTTAACCATAAATGTCCCAATCATACAGATCGCAAGCCAAGTGCCAAGATATTCTCTAGAAGAATGATTCTTTACACCAAGCAACACACATCCTGTGCTGACTCAATTACTCTGGCCCTACATAAGAGAATCAGATAAAGTCATAGAATCATTTAGCTTGGAAAAGCTCTTTAAGATCATCAGGTTCAACCTCCAATCACTGACCCAGCACCGACTCCACCACTGAACCGTGTCTGCAAGAAAAATATTTGTGAAGTATAACTAAAATCTACATGGAATCAGTTTCTTGTTTGTGTCATCATTCAGAAATTTCCCAGAGTAATTCTCAGCCATAACACTCCAGGGAGCAAATTACAAATATTCCCTCTTGAGGGGACCCACTTCTGTTCCTTCTCTTAAAAAATCACCCATCGTCTAGATGCACAGGCAGATTACTGAACAGCTTTAACATATATGCTGTTGATTATTGTTATACTTTATTTACACAGAAGAGGAGTTGGATTCTTTCCACTTTTTGGATATGGAGAGCACTGGGAAAGTAAAGTTCTGTTCAGGCAGTATGAGCTGCCTTCAGCCCCCCTACGTTTGGATCTGTAACAAGGTTTTACAGCTGAGGGTCATAGTTCCTCTTTTTACCATCACGATCTGCACTACCTTCTACCGTTGCACATCCTTGACAGACACAACTGGTTCATTAGGTTTTCTTTTGGGCTCATGTTAGGTCTTAAATCGCTTTCCTGCTTTAATATTACCATAAAGCATTATGGAAAAGTACAAGTCTGTAAATACGCAGTATTGGCTCAAGATTACAACAGAAACACAAAAATCTGCAGTCACATTTCAACATTCTAAGATAGTTGTGGATGGGACAATGAAAAATGAACCGTAGGAACAAATAAGAGATTAGCAGTCACCTTCCTCAAAAACACTGCAATCATGGGAGTCAGACCTCAGCTTACAAGACAGAGAGAAGACTAGATGAGAGATGAGTTCAAGTTCAACAAGGCCAAGTGCAAGGTTTGGCACATGGGTCAGGGCAACCCTGAACACTAGTACAGGCTGGGCAGAGAATAGGTTGAGAGAAGCCCTGAGGGGGACAAATATGAGGGTGATGATTGACAAGAAACTCAAAATAATCTAGCAACATGCATTTGCTGCTCAGAAAACCAACCCTATCCTGGGCTTCATCAAAACAAGTGGGGCAAGAGGATCGAGGGGAGTAATTCTCTCCCTTTATTTGACTCTTGTAAGATTAAAATCACACGTCCTGCAAAAATCAGAACTGTGACAGCACTCAGAAAGGGCCTTTCAAAATGGAGGAACCACACTTTCCTCCATGGAGCAATGAGATTACACCCGAGGCTCACAAGCAGGAGATGCAGTGGCACTGCACTCACGTTCCAGCTGCAAGGGTAGGAACTGCTAAGCAATTTCAGAGGGAAGAAAACATGCTAATGAACAGGTGCTAAGAGTCACAGGCTTAGATGCCAATTGATCCCAGCTGCTATTACAGTTACTTCCTTTCGAAATTTAGTTTCTCCCTTTCACCATCTGCTTTCAGTTTTTTCCCCAATTTTTATCCAATCAGAGCAGCATGTGTTATTCTAACTCTGAGTTTTTGTAGAACCTGATATATTGAGATCAGGTTCTGGTTGGAGTTTGAGTTCCTATAGCTGCTACAATATAAACATCAATACTAGAAACCTTCTGAGAAGTTTAATAACTTATTTAATAAATCCATTTTAACCATAGTTCAAGCATACAATGACACATTACTATTTTAAGTTAGATATGGAAACAAATATTCCTTTCCTTTTTTTTTCTTCTGAACACTGAAGAATCTGGAATATGAAAATATACCTTTGGTGGTCCAGAAACTCCTCTATTGTGAGAACTGATTTCCAATGTATAGGTTTTCACCAAGACAAGCATAACTGCAGCTGGTTATGTATATGTAACAACCTTGGAATTATAAATAATAAATATTTATTAGCTTAGTGACCATTTTTATTAGTTGAAAAATGTTAAAATTTTGTGAATGTGAAGAACAGTTTATCAGGTACCCACAGTGCTCTGGACTTCAACATATTCAAATAAGAGAAGGACCAGCAGCAACAACTGCATAAGCTGAGTGTTAGTTCAGGGTTCTGATTTCTTGATCTGTTGTACTCCAAAGCTTCTTCACTGAACATATGGTTTACCTAATTGAAGTTTTGGACCAGCACCAAAATGACAAGCTGCGTATGCATGCTAAAAATGATACAGCTATATATGCATTACAAGAAACCAAAAATAGGGGATGAGACTCATGGATGATAAAAGGAAAAGAGAGAATTAATAACTAGGAAAAGAGAAGTTATTAATTAAAATCATGAGCTTACAATCAGAGCTAGGAAAAAAACTCAACTGAATTCCCAGCAACTCAGCATGTTCTGATTCACATCCAAACAACCCCAAACACAGCTGCGTGAAGGAAATTTGTTCCATTTGCCTTCTCTTTCAGGCACCCTCCCCATGTGAAGAAGATGCACATCTAAGCAGTTACAAAAGTGACTATACAGCATTCTCTATGAGGCATGTAAAAAGCAGTGAAATGCACACATTAGCCTTATGGCTGCAACCAGCCTGTGCCTCATGCTGGAAGGACTGCATTGCAGTACCCAAAGACTTGGTGTGGCCCCAGCAAGGCAGTGGCAGGACATGCAGTGTCTGCAACCCCTTGGAGTGCACAGCTGTATCAGGGGCAGGAGGGACACCTGGAGAGCCACAAGAGAGAGAGTTTCTGGTGGAGTGGAAACACACAATCAGTTTGGAATCACATACAATGCATTATCACAGCTTCACAAACACTGGCATTTGTGCTTCAGATACGAGTGAGTGGAGCTGAAAAATAGCAGAAGGGCTGTGCTCAAGCAGGTGACATCAGTGGCATGAAGTCCAGCTGTAAGGCACCACAAGTGTGTGTGCTGGGGGGACACAGGGCCCAGTGCTGACACCTTCATTGGTGGCCTGCACAGTGGGATGAGGGCACCCTCAGCAAGCCTGCAAAAGATACAAAATCGGCAGGAGTGAGCAACACACCAGATGGTTGCGCATTGCCACTGCTACTCTGCCATTCAAAGGGACCTCAACAAGCTGGAGAAAGGGGCAAACAGGAGCTCATGATGATCAAAGAGAACTGCAAAACCTCTAGTGCCTGGCAGGGAAAAATATCTACTAAAGAAATTTACTTCATCAGAAACAGAGATTGAATCACAGAATATTCTGAGTTAAAAGGGACCCACGGGGCTCATCAAGTCCAACTCTTCAGTGGACGGCCATTCAGGGATCAAACCCACAACCTTGGCATTAATAGGACCATGCTGGAACCAGCTGAGAACTGGAAATAGTTTAACCATTATTTCATGTTTCCTGACAGATAAAAAAGTTTCATTTTCTCTTCAGGTGATCCATTTTTTTTCAACCATTAAATTTTAAGTCAATTGCAAATTAAAAACATTCTAACAAGTTTAAATCAAAATGTTTTGACTTTTTCTACCTCCTTTCTGGGTTTTGTTGGGTTTGCTTTAAAGGTTTTTCTGCTTGCATGATTTCTTTAGCTCACTTTTGTTTGATTTTTCTAAAACTTTCAATGCATTATTGAACTGTGGTAATTCATATAACTAGTGAAACTGTTTTTATCCGGAATACATAACTAGCTGTCCTAGTTCAGCAGAAGACACCGGTTATCACTGTGTGGGGGGTGATCAAGGCTGTGTATTCTACACCCTCTATTCATTCCCCAAGAATAATGGACCATTCGCAGCAATTACCCAGGAAGTCGTTAGCACCTCCACACCCAGCCTGAGGGGGTGTGGGTGCTAATGGGCCATCAACGGTTCAACAATATCCCATGACTCACAGAGTTAATCACCCATTGTGTGAGTCCCCGCCCTGGGGGAGGGACTGAGTGCTCCCTGAGGGTATATAAACAGGGCTCAGAAGAACTTGAACACCTCTTCGTGGGATCCAGAGGAGCAGCAGGACCTCGACAGGAGGAAACCACCACTCTCGAACGGACTACGACCATCACTTCCGACCAGACCACAGCCATCATCTACACCAACAAGATTTCTTCACTTCTTTCTGCTTTGGACTCGGGGGAACCTTGTGGGTCTCAGCACCAGGGCTAACAAACCCCTTTGGGCTTGTGCCCCGGGACACTGGGTTATACTGCTGGGTTTTTGGTGAGTTGAAAGCAGTGTCAGTGTATTTATGGTAATATCTTTCATTAAATTGTAACTCTGACTTATAATCTCTCTTGTGGCGGGTCCATTTCTCCTGCCGGTTTACCTCTAAACCAGCACACTAGCCCATAGAAAGGAAAAAAGACAAAATTTGGAAAATTCATATTTTCTGTCATTGCTCAAAATTCAGTATTTTGACTTAGGTTTTTCACTAGTTCATCAGTCATATTTTTTTCAGAAAAGGATAAACATTAGTATCAACTTATAGGCAGACCCTGCGGCTTTAAACTATGAAGAATCTAAATATCTGAGCAAATTTGATGCCCAGCCATTAGGAAGCCATCATAAAGGGTGAAGTCTTCACTTTCCACTTCCATGAAATTGAATTTGCTAGACCTTTCTAAGGAGGCAAAGTCTATTTAGTTGCCATGATTATTTCATATGTCTCTGTTAATTTTCACCCCTTTTAACTGTTCTATGTTTCTAAAAATCAAAATGCTGCTGTTTTGAGGAAGAACTTATTTAGGTTTTTCAAAATTGATTGTTTTATATTTAACTACAGCCTCTATTTAACTTTTTTCAAAATATGTAGAGTATTTCAGGTATTCCACTTGAGAGATGGCAAAGCTGTAACCCCTTTATTACTTCTGTAAAGAAAATACTCCAGTCTCTTGAAAGTCAAAGACAGAAATGAAAAGAAGTAATTTTCTGTGTTTTCTTTTGTGTTGAGCTTTGTCACCACAAGCAAGCTCCACGAGCTTACTTTGTTCTTAACCAGCTGAACTGTTTCAAGACACTCATTCAACTTTCATACTCCAGGCATAAACAGCTAAGAACATATAAATACAATTTAACTCTCATTATTATAAGAATCAAAGGATCAAAGAAATGCATTTTAATATATTGCATTTTTACTGGTCCAAACTTGAATTTTTAAGTTACTGCAGACTTGTAAGCAAAGAAAAACCACAGTAAAAAAACCTCAAACATAACAAACAGGCAAACAAAAGCACAACTTACAGCACAGCCAGATAAAACAAGTTCTCTTGTAAACATGCAACCTTTACCAGCAAAGCAAGAACGCATTTCTCAAAGACTGATGACACATTCGGGTTACTTTAAAAGTAAAAATTAATTACCCTGACCTACCAGATCTTGAGATAAACAACAAGTAAGTACAGACGAAATTTTGAAAACATTCAACTTTAATTTTCTTCAATTCAAATGGCTGTTTGTCTGCCTCATGGCAGAAACAAGGCAAGAAATAAAAAACAGTATTTTAAAGTAAATCAGGATCTGAACATACTAAATAATTAATGAGAGACTTTGTTATTCCCACGTCTAAGGAAGAGAACAGCTCATTTGGTTGGCCATCCAACAAGGATGTGGACAAGAGAGGACTAATAAGGTAGGAGAAGTCTGGATAGTAGAATGGAGAAGAAAGAAACACCTTTAAGGTGAAGGGGATTTAACAAAGTGAATTTAGGAAAAGAGAGGTCTAAAAAAATCTTTAAACAGAACTTGCACTATGCCTAATTCCAGTGTGTCACAAGAAAAAATACAAAAACAAGGACCAAAACACAGGTTTGATAATAGCATTAAATGTTTGACATCAGGGAAAGAATCTCTCTTTACCTCCCAGCATTCTAAAAAGATTGTGGTTTTGAAAAGCCCTGTTCTGCAATAGATAAATAAGGATTTCATTAATTCATGCACTAGATAGGCATCACTTATCTATACTCTTGGTCTTTTTCTGTTAATTTTTTTTTTTTGATACCTGGTATTATGCTTTGTGATTTTATCAGTGAAAGCCAGAGTTTACAAAAAACATATAGAAAAAAATCCTTTTAAAGTGGAATAGTTAAGCATTTTTTTCTTTTTTTTCCTGAAGACCAATTGACAATAGGTAAGTGAAGCACATTCAGCTGATGATGTTTAGGTGTACCAAACATATTAGCAACAGGAACTTAGCTGCCTTTCTCTTTAGACATCAAAGGCCATATTAAAGATAGTAAATCATTGCTAAGAAGGTATATACTGTAAATCTTTACAGCTTATCCTATGATTTAGAGGAAGAGATGTAGAAAAGGAGAGAAAGTAAGGCTTGGAAAGAACTGGTTATAATTTAGGGAAGGATAATTATCTCTGGCTATACCCATACTGTCTTCTACTGGCATACCAACATGTTCCATAGTCTGAACCAGATGGCTCACACTCTCAAAGCTTCATTGTCTTATTGGGATAAACAAACCGAGGAAACAAAGGAATATATTGTGAGGACAGAGAATTTTGTATCATGAGAAGCTGGGCTAGAGAGAGCTATCATTATAATAAATGTCATACCCTATGATTAAAATGGACATACCCTTTATGCTCACATATGTATAGGACTGATTATCTTACCTCTCTAACTGGAGCTACATGCTACATCAGAACACAGCAAGAGACCAAGAACCCTGAAGAATCCCTGTCACAGGGCTGCTGCTTTCTCCAGTGTTGGTTCCTGTCGGAGAGAGAGGTAATGCCAGAAACTGTCCCAAAGCCCCTACTGCATTTTGGTGAGACCCCCCCTGTAGTACTGTGCCCAGCTTGGAGCCCTCAGTATGGGAAAGACGGGGGTCTGTTAGAGTGGTGCAGAGGAAGACCACAAAGATGCTCAGAAGGCTGGAGCACCTCTCCTGTGAGAACAGGCTGAGGGAGTTGGGGTTGTTCAGTCTGAAAAAGAGAAGGCTCCAGGGAGACAATGCAGAGAGACCTTTCAATGCTTAAAGGGGGCTTACAATAAAGATGGAGACAGAGTTTTAGTAGGGCCTGTAGCAATAGGATAGAGAGTAATGACAGATTTAGACTAGATATAAAAAAGACATTTTTTCACAAGGAGGGTGGTGAAACACTGGAAAAGCATTCCCAAAGAGGTAGTAGATGCCCTATCCCCAAAGCCATTAAAGGTCAGGTCAGACACAGGGCTCTGAGTNCCTTTCAATGCTTAAAGGGGGCTTACAATAAAGATGGAGACAGAGTTTTAGTAGGGCCTGTAGCAATAGGATAGAGAGTAATGACAGATTTAGACTAGATATAAAAAAGACATTTTTTCACAAGGAGGGTGGTGAAACACTGGAAAAGCATTCCCAAAGAGGTAGTAGATGCCCTATCCCCAAAGCCATTAAAGGTCAGGTCAGACACAGGGCTCTGAGTAACCTGATCGAGTTGAAGATGTCCCTGTTGATCACATGGGGGTTGAACCAGGTTACCTTTAAAGTTCCCTTCCAACCCAAACCATTCTAGGCTTCTATACAGAATCACAAGCTCAGAGAAGAGTTGAGGTTGGAAGGGACCTTTAAAGGTCATCCCTTTCCAAATCTCCTCCTCAAGGTCTCCCAGAGGAGGCTGTACAGGACTAAATATTACCTCTTTGTGGGCATGAGCTTCTAGTAGGTATATTCTATGGGATTTATAAAACTGTTGATTTCTAATTAAATATTCATAGGAAAGACAAAGAGATGAAAACTAGACAAAACTAACACTGTCTCAGTTATATAAGATCTAGGAATTGCTACAGAAACCATCAAATGCAAGGAAGTTATTTCTTGAACTTAGCTTTCCCTTGAGAAATTGTATCAACATGTGCAACTTACGAACACTCTACACTGTTCAATAAAAAAACCTACTTCTAAAACTGGAGGAGAAATGAATTAATATTTCCTTGTAAGTGCTTGAAAGGGTCTCAGAGACTGGGTTGATGGTATAATAAAAAATTTTACAAGATGCTGATTTATTCAACAGTATATTCATTTTCCTTAAGACACAAAATGTCTTTTTAAGTTTATAAAAAAGTTTGCTTTCTAAAATACACCAACTTGAGGAGACAATTCCACTTTCTAGTTAAAAAATGCTACAAATCCTGAAGATATATTTCTATTCTGGATTGACAAAATGATTGAAATATTCCTCTGAAACTTTGAGTCATGACATCAGCATTTGATGACTGCATTCATTGAAAATTTTTCATGCTTCTTAATCTGAATGCTAGATGAATATTTATGGAAATTTTGGTAAATCTATATATTTTTGGTAAATTTAATAACTGGGTGATCAAACGAAGGCTTGTTGAGGAGCACAGAAGTCAGTAGTCTACAGTAGTTTCTGAAGATGACACAAGAGAAATTTTGGATGATATCAAGGAGGATGTTGCAAGTCAGATGTGAACAACACTACCTTGACATCATTTCTTTTTTTTAAATCAATTTTATCCTCTGATTTTAGAATGAAAAAACCCCAAACTACTGTTGATCTCTGCTGTTTTCACAACAGTACCTAGTAACTTAGGTAAGTATGTGGTATTGATAAACTATATTTAGTTTCTAAATTTTTGTTATCTCAGAGATACTTTTAAGTAGAATATTACTTAATATATCTACTGATTATTATTACAACAATACACAGGTATTCCACAGAACTGAAAAAGCAAGTTTAGGAGAGAAGTTACTACTCTGGCTAGAAAAGAAAAATATTTTGTATCACAGATAAAAAGTCTTGTTTCAAATAATACCCTCCAAGCTTTATCTCTGGGTGGTTTCTGTTAACAATTATCTAAGAATGAAGTGTTTTGTGGGAGATTAAGCTTCAGCAACTCAGCTACATTCTGTTGGTCTTCTATAATTTTCTTACCATTAAAATAAAGTCACTTTGACAATGCAAAGTGGAGAGTAAAGAATAACTACAGCAAAACAACATGTTGAAGTTCCCTTCCATGCCCTGCTGCCCTCAAGAAGTGCAAGTTAACTGCTGAGCACAGCAGTGAGTGACAGACTCATGCAGGGAGCAGCTGTCTGCCTTGGAATAACATGTGTTTAAAAATACTTTGGTACAGGTAATTTTGGCTTTGCAGTCCAAAAAGTCTCAGATGCTCTCAAGGACAAAGCTCATGGTACCAAGCTGTATACAAAGTGTTCTCCTGATTTCCTGTAGACAGAGGCTTCTTCCCCTTCCTTCCCCCCCAACCCTCTTTAATTAAAAACCTTAATAAAAAGACACACGTGGATGAGAAAATGCAAAGCCAGCATGTAAGTCTGTGAAAAGCTGAGTTACACAGTCTTTTCTCAAGTGATTTTTATCTAGGGTGCTCCATAATGCAAGGAGGTGCTTGAGAAATCATACACCTAAAATTCATATATGGCAGGCAATTTTAGCACTTGAAAAGGCTGGACCTGCTGACATATTCAGTCTTTGCAGAGTCACTACAACGTAAGCACATGTCAAGCCACTGAAAACTGCTGGTTATATTCCTGGCACAAAGAAACGCCCAGTCTGCCCAGAAACAGCCTTTGGCTCCCAGCCCTGACTTCAGATGAAAGACCTGAACACAGTCCTGCTCTGCCATAAGCAGCTGTTTGCTGGAGACTGCCACAGCCAGGGAGGGCTCAGAGCATCTGCAAAGCTGAGCTCATCTGCAGGGCGTCCTATTTGTGGGGAGCCAGCCCTGGGGACATGGAGAAAGCTGGTACAATATAAACTGCAGTTTCCTGCTCAACATTCCTCATCTCAGCTTTGGGCTGTACTCATTTAAATGATGTCTTAACCTCTGGCACAGAGTTGGGTATTAAATAGTATCACTCATTTTGCCAGACCAAAAAGTTCATCTTGTGAAAGATACTTTCCCTCTAAACTTTATAAATTACTTAATATCTTGGCAGCTTAACATCATCTTATTTCACCCTCCATGTAAAGTGATTCTAATCTTTCCTTAGTCTTCACTTTAATTATTGGAGAAATCAACAGCTTAATTGCGTTAACAAAAATAAGCAGATTACAATGCATTTTCTGCCAACAAAATGAAAGATAAAATTATGAAAAGTACTTTGAGTTACAAAAATTGAGGCTGTTCTATTTCCAGTTTCCCTGTGTATGAATAAAGATTAACCATATTTTGCACATTTTGATTCTTACAAAACCAGAAGGGCTCTGTGAAGAGAAGCCTTTATACATTATCTACTTGTAATTTTGCTAAATATATTTGTTATGAAGAATATCTCCATTCATTCTCACTCCTCCTGTTTCCTTAGTCAAGTGGTTCCAGGGGACTCATTGCTCTAGGCCCAGGTAACCACATTTCCATCGACTCTCACCCTGATTTCTGTCAAACTGATGTGATGCTCATCTGGGCACAACAGATACAATTCATTCAAGTGCTGGTTTGAAACCCAAGAAACCAAAGGAAAAACAGATTAACACTGTTTTTTGAAATGACTGAATCACATTGAAATGTAACAAAAGTATAACTCAAGTAATAATTTCAAAAAGCAGAAAATTCTGCTTTTATTTTAATGGAATATGGGTTTACTACATCAGGTATTGAGATTCCATAAATAATCCTCATAACTCTTTTTCACATAAAAGCACTCATTAATGCAGTCAGACAAACTAGTCATATACAGCTACTCACACATCTAAAATTTTGGTGCAAAGCTGAATTGTTTAGACTACATTTATATTCTCAGAACCTTTTAGAGTGTTTTAGCTGTAGGGCAACCAAGAGACTTTACCTCTTCTCAAATGACAGCATCACCAGTAGACTAAAGGATAGGCATCTGGTTCTGAAGCAGATCAAGCAATAAACATTTTCTTGTGATTGATGAAATGCTAAACAAACATGAAGCAAGAGTCTTCAATAATTTTTGCTGTATCTAATCAGGAAATAGTAACTGTAAATTACGGCATTGTGTTTACTTGTGTTCACAGAAACTAGAGGCCCTGGGGCATTTTCACCTATAAATTCAGAATATTGTTTTATTGTTGCTGAAACATTCCTAGAGCTTCCTTTTTAAAAGGTATTTCAATACTGAAGTTAGATTTTCAGTTGTCAAAATATCAAAGTCATAATATTTTTTCTTTTTAGGACCAAAGCACTTGATGCTCAGGTTACAAATGAAACTAGACACTAATACTTTGATATACCAGCACAATCTGCAAGTCAGATGTAACTGATAGAGATTTTCTCAGTAACTTTCACAGTTCAATCACCTGCTTTTCCCAAATGTCATTCCATGTGTACTCAAACAAGGTACCACAAACACAGCTCAGCCATGCCAAGGGCAGTGTGGAATTCTTAAAAACACCTGAGGATCATCATTTTAAAGGTAAAATATAAAGGCTGACGAGCTACAGACCAGAATTTTTTTTCCAAAAAAACACACTCTGTATCATTATGATACAATTGATGTTCGTGTCATGAATATAAACCTTTTGCAGTACAGCACAAGTGAAAATATCCCAAACTAGCAGCACATTTGATGGAGCTTCAACTCGGGAACTGTTTAATAATAGGAGTACATCTTGCTGAAAGTTATAACTCTATAGCAAATATATTTTCTGAAGGGAGGGTTGCAGGTCTTAGCATTCATCTCTCTCTTCATCATTACCTATATTAAAAGGGAAAAAAGCATTCATATTCTTATTTCAACGTGCCAAAAAAGGTTCTGCCTTTGGTGACCTGACATTTAGTAAGGCTCATGAATCTCACAAAGAGAAAAGAAAAACGGAAAATTTCTTCTAGTCAGATAACAAAAGGGAATATTAAAGGCTTGACAAGAGATGCTAAAATGGTTTTACCTAAATCTTTCCTATTCAAAGATAAGTTTGGTTTCTTTTTTTTTTAAGCCATTCTTTTATAAAATCTGCAAAAGTGCATTTCATCTGATTTTCATAATTAAATCTCTCATTGTAAGGGGCACAATCATACATTAGAAGCTCTTTCTATAGTGTGAAAAAAATTATTCTCTTTGAGGGGAGTTTTCAGTCACAAATAGAGAACGTAAATTATATGCCTTGACAATTAAAAAAAAACAGGTTCAAATTGCTAATATCTTTATTATAATGCAAATTCTGAAAAGGATATTCAATGACTCACATTTCTATGAAGAATTTCAAAAGATCAACTATTAAGCATGCACTGACAAATGCTTTGAAATCTGGGCTCCATTAAAATACTATCTGAGAAATCAGTATTAAGAAAGCTAAAAATTAACACTTTTAGAAAGTAAATATAACTCCAACTTGAGCAAACAAAATAAACAATAATAGGAAAATAACTTAGGCAACAAGTAAACAGCTTCAGTGTATGGGCTCCTTTGTATTCTGAATGGAAAACTTACAAGTTTCAAACTACAGCTATACAAATCATATATATTTAAAGTATAAGCTCTGGTTTGTATCATTTGTACAAACACCCAAGTCACTAGATCGAGCAGCAGTCTCTTTACAGTTAAGAGAGAGCTTCAGTGGGACCGATCAGACATTTGGAGGCTTTGCTGAGAGCTCTGCACTGAAATTCACTGTGTGTGCCCTGGTGGCTCAGCTGCCCGGACACCCCTGTGCATGTGCATGGAGAGGAGCAGCCTCAGAGTCACCACTGCACTGCTCCTGGGGGTCTGACTGCTCCTGCCTAAAGCAAAACCATTCCTGGGCTATGGAAGATGCACACGGTTTGGGGGGTTTCCCTTGCATACAGGATTTGAAACCATTCAGCCACTTATCAAAGTGGTAATGCTTGTGCTAATGCTGCTGTTGCTTAATTATAGAGGACAGAAACAACTACTGTATTAGAGTCTCCAATATCTAAAACCTTTTCTAATCAACTGTATTAAAATTTCCACAGGGGGCAAACTGGATGCATATTAAGGCACACCTGGACACAAATTCCTTCTCTTTACTCTCTTGTCTTCAGCTTTGTTTTCTTTTTCCCTAAATATCAGAGAACATGCTCATACAGATAGAAGCCATTCTCATACAATCAAGTTATCTGCAGCCTTTTAGGAAGCACCATTTCAAGCACTAACTAACAAAGTTTTTATTTTTATTAGGGAGATTTAGTCCTTCCTCTGGCTGTAAAGCTACTGATAAGAAGAGTCTGAATTTTTAGTCTTTCTCTTTTTTGCATTCTAAGTGAAATGGATTAAGGGCTGAACAGATAATGGCTCATACTGAAAGCACTGAACCACTGGAAAAAGTATTCTACCAAAAATATTAGATATAATATTGACCTGCAAAAAGGAGCACCAATGAAAAGTAATAGTCCGAATTGCATAAAGGGTCAGACTTTTAGATATATACTAAAATTAGGACCTGTTGCATACAAAGCTGTATTATTGTGAAGTTAATCAGAACTGTACTGGAGATTGATGGTAAGGTCCCGTATAGTGATTTCTTTTTCACAGAATCTGTTCTGATGTTTAACAGACTTGAATAAAACTTTTTCCCCCCCTTGTTCACATTAGGTGAGTGGGCTTTGCTCACATTAGGTGGGTAGGCTTTTGGCAAGGGTGCTCCTTCTCTCAGGTCAAAAGGGAAAACTGTCTTGTGATGAACTTTCCAGTAAGTCCCTATACTCACAATTCTAGGATGGGGTGTGTTCCAGGGCTTCCTCTGTCTTTCCACAAGAGGAGAGAGTCGAGCTGAGCACCCTGAACTGAACTCCAATTACTCTGAATGCAAATTACTTCATTTATCTGCGTTTAGTGGTGTTGCACCCAGCAACAGCCAAAGTTACAAAGCATAAACTATTCTTTCTCAGGCTGACAGATCATTCAGGATCTTCCCAGATACACGCTGCTCTTCACCTTCTTGTATAGAGAATGCCAGCTGTGACATAGTATGCAAATCTAATTTAATGCTTTAATGGTTTGTGTCATATTCATTAGGAAGCATGCCTTTTTTTTTAATTAACTTTGCAAAAGATGACTTCTGACCACTTTGAAGTCAAACACGTGTTTGCAATTCATAAACATGCCAAAACCAACACCCTGCTCTTTTAGCTGACATTTTGTATACGTTGTTGTCCTACAGCAGATGGCTGAAAAACCTTATAAAGTGATTTTGTACAAAGCAAGAAAATATTAAGCTCATGTCTGTAGCTATCACAAAAAATTACAGAACAACGTAGTGATGTAATTCTTACAAAGCATTTAATGAGCTTGTAATATATTATCAAAAAAATCCTTCACTGCATCAACAAACTCTCTGGTCAAGAAAACTGCAAGAATATAAAGCTCAGGTGGCTTTTGCTGAACCCTGTCCCTTTCTGATCTGGATAGTGATCGTAAAAGTCCAGCTCTTCCCATTTTCAAGTATTTAATTTCAGGAAATTCCTGTTGAATACTTCCTCCACATCCTTAAATCAGACTATGGGCCCTCTTTCTGACTCCTTTTTTCACCCTTCAGTTCTCTCAAGTTTAGATCTACTGAAAAAGTCTAGTTTTTTGGGGGTTGTTTTAGTTTGTTTTTTTTTTAAAATCTGTTATTCAGCTTTTAATTATTTCAGAATCAGAATCCTAACTTAAAACACGACCAGGAATGCAATTAAGCAGGCACTATGATTTCCTCCTTGTTTCACACCAAAGAATTGCCACTGCATTTCCCTGACTGGGTGATCTGATTCTTGGGTATGACTTTCCAGGCTTTACTTAATTTCACAGTGCAATCACTGTGGCAAATTGCTGCCTTCATTTGCTAAGTCACATCAAATAGTTGTTCTCTTTCCTGGAATTCTAATTATATTTAAGATACACAGTAATATTATATTGGTTTTACAGTTAATTGTTGAGGGGGTTGGTCTCTGTTTTGTTTTTATTTTATTATTAATTTCAGATCTGAATAAATATATCAATACTGTATGTTAGTTCAAACTGTAATAGGACTGGATTCCACAAAATGACCCACTAAGAAGCAAACACAAGACTGAAAACCATGGTTGGCACCATTCAATTCAGAACCCACTGAGGACAATATTAATGACTGGACAGGCCACACTTGGACCAGAGAATGGCATTAGGCTTTGCAATAAATATTCACAAATTATTTCTGAGCTCTGTGCATGTGTGCTTATAATGAAAGATCTTTTAAACTAACTTCTGCATGAATAACACTTAAAAAATCTGATCAAATCTTTACATTTCCCTTGCATGTGTGATTCAAGTTGGCCCGCTGTGACTCAATCAAATCTCAGCTTTTAGCTTAAACCAAAATCTAATCAAGTCATAGCTGATTTTTCTCTTCTCACTGCAGCTAGCTTGACATAAACATGTTTGTTTATTGAAAGCAATACCACTTAACTCATGTCAAACAGAGAGATCTGCAGAAATGTACCAGCGAAACTCATAATCTGCTTTGGAACAACATGCAAATATTAACTAAGGAAATGTGGGAATACATTACATGAGACAAATGAGCAGTGGCTGTTCATTTTTATGTTCCCACTGAGAGCTGTGGTGGCAGAGAAGCCTTAATGGATACCTGGATGCCCCAGCTGTACTGAACTAACTCTAACAGGTAAATGCAGTGAAGCAAGAGACAATCTACATGTTTAAGATCAGGCAAAGAAATGTTTCATAGCACTTGTCCCCACAAAATAGTTCGTTTTAGTCAGGATTTTGTCTCCTACTTTTAAATCAGTTCACTTATCTATAAGAAAGGAACACAACTGCATTCCACTAAACCTCCCAAACACAGTTTTTTCCTGAGGAAACACACTGTATCTCTACTGACAAGTGTACTTGCAGAACTACATAAATATAAACATCAACTGAAAAAGAAAAGTAATAGAAAAATAGAGAATTCTCTATGTCCTTTCTTGTTTGTTTTATTTGGGATAATACCATCCTATGAATTTTCAGTTTAGGATGGTGTTAAGAAACAGCTCCATGTTTTGCATTCCTCTTTTGTAAACACAAAGGATCACATTGGAGGACCTGTGTCAAAGGCATCAGACAAAGGTCTCAGATCCTACAATTCAGTCTTAAGTATTTTCATTACCTCTTGCAGAGGTAAGAGCAATGGCTACAGGAAAGAAGAGATGGCCAGAGGATGGCCTTAACCAAGTGACTAGATGACCTCCCTGAGGTCTCCCCTATCCTCAGCAATCTTGTGGAAAGAAGAGAGCAGGGTAAGATTTCTTCTAACATTACAGATCATTTTAACAGTGATAAATGAAAACAGCAGTCAGCTTGTGAATTCATTGAGTTGACTGAGTCTCAAATTTGCCTGTGCAAAATTGTTTTTTTTAAACTCAGATTAATGAGTAACTAACATGAAGCCAAACCTTATAATCAATTACAGCAGGCTTCCTAGCAGTTACAAACAGATTAGGCTTAATGGTCTTATTTCTGCTGTCACATGTTTAACATCTTTAAGAGAGACAAGAGTGTTCTTAGATTTGGAAGAGAACCAAGAAAAGAAACCTAGTTGGGAAGCACTTGGTTGCCATTTTTAAAAATTCAAGGTGTCTCATGCTAAATAACAAAAAAGCAATACAAATATCATATAAAACAAAAGTCACCACAAGTGCAACTAATAATGCCAAATCGGCCTGAAAAAAGACTGAAATAAAAATAACAGTGAAATGAAACACAGTAATATGATTAATAAAAAGGCCCTAAAGGACTAACGATAGTATTACATTAATGTTCTTCCCTTATATTTGTTTAGGTTTTGCGTTGAGGGCAAAAAAAGAATTTGTACAGTATTGTTTACATAAACTAAATGGAGTTAACACACTGTAGTGCTTTACAGAAACCAGTGGAATTATTTCCATGATTTTTTCTTAAATTAACTTAATTCTCAATACTTAATGAATACATTTAAATCTTTTTCTTAAAACAATCTTTAATACTTGAGTCTTCCAATCATAGCAGTAAAACCAAAAAAACCCCAACATTTTTTTTTTCAGCTTTAAAATACTATCTTAGCTGTACCACCGTTAAGACATACCAGTCATCTGTCACTTTTACTTCTTTCAGGAAAAGAAAGAGGCAACTCACTTCTTAGTGTTTGCTTATTTCTTGTCCCGTAACATCTCAACAGCAGAACAAGTTTACCAGGAACAAGCCTGTTCCTAACTGAGAACAAACACAGCTACCTTTTTCACATGTCAAGCAATACATTTTTGCTTAAGAAGCAATATTCCTATTAACCACTCTGAAAGAGTACAGTAATAAACAGTTTGACACTGTCAGAATTGATGCTCTTTCAGGGAAGTTTGTACAAGACTATTTTAATTCTGTTCCTGAAATATGTATGCATTATAGTTTATAAAAAATAAAAAAGAAAGCTTTGTCTCAAACTCAGCCTGGCCACTCCCTCCTGTTCTCAGAGCTGTTTGCTGAAGGGCAAAGCAGGATATGCCTTCCTTCACTTTTAAGAGCGCATACAAGTTAAAAAAGGTGCACAGGACAGTTTAGTACTGCAAAGACGGATGCAAACAAAACATTCTGTGTGATCTGTGCCAGCTTGTTATCACACAGCAACCAGTGTGGGCTTTGTGTTTTCCCTCACGAGGCTGTTAGGCACTGGTCAAAGCCTCAGTTACTCTAATAAATACCTCAATTTCCCCACAAAACAGAAATCTGCAAATTTTTTTGATTAAGTGCCCGCTGTCAGTTCTGAAAATCCAGTTTCCTTAATGCAATTCAACCCTGAGCAGCACAAAAAACTTACACACTTGATATGCACACAAAGAGCTACCCAGGTTAACAGTCTCTTTCAGGAAATATTTTATGGCTGCAAGCATGTATCAAAATGCCATTAAAATTCAGAGGAAGTCAGATGACTAATTCCTATCAGAACTTTGGAAAAGTCCAATTAATGAGCTTGGGAACATTGAAGCTAATAACTGAAAATGTAGTTATTTTTAATTAAAAGGCACAGTGCTAATAACGACTGCGAGCATCACAAAGTGCATACAAAGCAGACATCAATGAAGCAGAATCGGCCCACATAACTCCTGCGCAGACAGAGTGGCCATTTCCTAGAATTCTTTTCATCAGCACTTGACTGCTTGTTTGTTCCAGCAAATTACATTTTGTTAGAAAATATCAGTTTCACTCTGTGGGACTGACAAAAGATCAATAAAGTCACAAACACGGGGAATGTATAATATGTTTCTTCAGAGCCAGGAATATTGACAAGTCTGTATGACAGATTGTTTCTGTGCTGCTGCAGAATATTGTGACATGCTAAATAGCACAGCTTTTTGCACTTCCCAACTTTCTCTAACAGGAGGAAAATTAGACCACTTCAGAAAAAACACTGCAAAAACTTTCACATTGAGATTTGCAGATTAAACGGGGAATGTTCGTAAAACTCTCTTTTGAAACATACAGCATACATAGGAACCAGCAAAGTAAGCACAGAAAAATGGGGGAGGTGGAAGTTAGGGGAAAAGTTGAGTAAGTTAGTCCAAGTGCATTAAATAAATCACCTCAGCCGAGTCACATCTCCAAATCTTCGTCCTTTTTTTGTTTTGTTTGTTTGTTTAACTAGTGGCCTTTTGTGTGGTGTGCGTTTTTCTGTTTGTTTCTTTGTTTTTAAGACTGACCTGAGAGAAAAAGCACGAGCTACTCAGATGGAAATGGCTGCTGCATAACCAGAGTATGGATATCTACATGACAAGTCAGATGCCTCTGACTTGTTTTAGCCATATGCAGTCTCCTTTAAGAATCCTTTATCCAAATTTGACCTTGCATTATACATATCTCTGACCATGCAGTCCCAGCCATCTTCTGTATGTGTCACACATGACAATTGGGTGTTTTGGAACAAGTCAGGGATTGAGGTACATTCACATTAAGATTCAATAAGTAAAAGAACAGAGCTGTATTTCTCTAGCCCACAGAGGATTTATTAAAATAATATAGCAAATTACTCTGCCTGTGGTTTGAAGAAATATATTTGTAAGATTATAAATTAACTTCAATTTTATAAATGTGATATATTTTAGTGTTCATATAAATATAGTTCCAATCCATGAAAGTATAACATTCTGGGCATGTCAGGCAACAAGCTGTGGATTTAATGACATTTATTTACCAATTTGGTAAGGGATCTATTGCAAGTATTTAAATGTTCCACTGCAAACAGCATGTAAATAGCTATAAAATCATATTTCATAGTAGGAAAAAAATATTAGAAGCTATCAGAAAGGCTTGAATATGTTGCCTGAGAAACCAGAATTTGGTAAACAAATGCACATGCAATTTTAAAACAGCCAAGTCAAATTTGCATTGACTGAATCTTTTCAACATTTCACTTTTCTGACAAGGCATGCCTGACTATAAGATAAAAATAATATTAGTTAAATTTTATGAAACTAGTGCTGATTAGTAGTTTTTGGTTCAGCCTTAGTCAAAATGTGCTGTCAAAAGTAAACAGGGAAACATAGGAAGTGTTTACAGACACTGAAATCTGACTAACTGTATATTCCATTGCTGCCAGCTCTATCTTTCAGTAGTTTATTGTAAAATTGTGTTTCATTAAAACATTCTTCACATTTAACAGCCCCTGGATTTAATCCCATAGCCAGTGAGGTCACTGGTGCAGGAGGTGGGTTTTGGTGCTGCATTGCATTTGTTACATTTCACATCCATTGCAAGACAGCACTGTGAGGTGTCCAGTTTGCCATCACTGTCAAGAGCATAAAACTATTCTCTATCAACTTTTTAGTGTTTCACATAATTTCCTATAATATTGTAGTGTAATCTTCTTTGTATGCAAACAATGATCAAATGGGATAAAAGAAGAGAAGGGCATTATATAGAACAGAGTAGAGAGCAACGGAAGATCAGGAGTCACTAAGTTTCCTTCTCTGTTTCATTGATTCTTCCAAGCCATTTACATCAGAGCTCAGAGTGCAAACGCTGTCAAATCACACTGATACCTTTCTGTTGCAGTCAGGTGGGAACTGGGTCAATTGAGACAAAATAACAGATGCTCAGATGCAAGACTGACCGACTCACCTACAATAACAGCCTACCAGGTCAATCCACGGGACTAGTTAACCCACTGATACTCCACAGACTGACTCAAGGCAGAAGTGAAACATTAATAACAGAAATGCCCAGGCACGACACTCTAGATTAATATTTACAAGAGTCTCCGTTTGGGTGCTGACAGTTTGGTTTTGCTTTACAACAAAATTCCTAAATCTTCTTGATACAGAAAGGTTTTCATCAAGTTCACACAATTGCAAACCAAAGCACGGGCCTGTCAGTGACACTGTCCCAAGCACAAAGCTACCAAGCGAGCACGGGTGTTTGTGTGCAGGGATGGATGCAGAGCACAAGAAGCCTGCACTGGGCACACGTCCCAGCATCTCAGTTAAGATTTATTACTGATAAAATGATGTCCAAATCCACCTAAACATTACAAAATTTATTGAAGAACTAGTTGATTTAAAACTTTTTTTGTGACACCTGCCGCACTGCTGCAATTACACTAAAGAAGTGATGAAGCCTCTAGGGAAATTGTTTTTCAATGGATTAATTGAAGTGATATAATTAGCACTATTTAAAATAAAGTGTTAGCATGACTACTAAGACACAGTCTAACCAGTGAGCATTTTTAAAGGTTATTTATATAGCACTTTCCAACTAAGGAAAGTAAATAACTCCAGTTTATTTGCAAGAGATGGGTTCAGAAAAACTCAGGTTATATATATAACACATACTACAATTAACTGAACAAATATACATTTCCTTTTATTTCTAACTTATTTATATTCAACTTGAAAATTTAATTGTTCTAAGAGCTACTTGGTATTATTTAATCAATTACTGCACAGAGAGAGAAGACTACAATCCTATTTTAATTTTAAAAGATCTTTCATACCAGGTTAGCAAAATGTAGTATGAGTAGACTTTTTCCCAAACTGTTTTTCTTGTTAAAAATCAATGACATTAATCTTCCTCCAGAGATGTCTAACCCAACAAATGCCTGTACACTTCAAATAACTTAAGTAAGCAAGGCTGTATAGATTACATATAAGCAATTCTCTAATTACAATAAAGACATAATCTATTTTGTAACATCACAAATTATTATTGAAAAATACTTCCATATTAAGAACAAAAAAGATTATTTGGTTTTGGCCTCTTTTAAGTGTATAATTCACTATGGGCAGTGGTATCTAATTATGGCAGATAGAACTGTGCAGCCCTTCTATGTCTGTTATACATACACTGCTGGACAAACATTCAGTAGCATCCTAAGTGGTACGGCAGGTGAGGGTCATACTGACTGTGGGGAATATACAGGGGGAAAATAATAATCTGTTTACTGTGGTTGGTGACAAAACTCTTGAATTCAATTGAACAACAATTTCTCAGTGGACTTAAAGCATTGCTTTTGATGAAGGTTTCATGTAAGAGAAGTTAAAGGGAAGGAGAAGCTGGTATTTTTCACCAGTGGGTACAAACTGAAATAGTCTTCAGTAGCTACAATTGATACTAAAGGTGCTAAGGATACAGCAGTTGAGCTTCTAGTCTTCTACTGCATTTTTTGTGTCCAACAGCTCTCTCAGGAAAATAATTTTGTAAGAGACTATGTAATTTTACAAAAATAATCAAGCAACAGTAAAAGGAATATCACCACTTTCCAATACCACAGGCTCATCACTATGTTATACACTGCCCTGAATTATATATGAGAGATTTTTGTTCTTTTACAGTTCTTCACAAAAAATTGGAAAAATTACACTACAATCCTGGGACTTATACCAAAGCTAAAGGTTATATACGAGGTAAAGGAACTCTATATTTTAAAGAACTTGGCTGGTCCTTTCTAAAGGATAGCCCCACCCCTAAAAAATTCCTAATGTCTGACAGAATACTATAACTAAAGGGATTGCTATTATGATCTTCATTACATCACTTTAAAAGACTCTGATATTCTTAGATTAGTACACCAACAAATAATATTGAGCCCTTTTGTAGGGATAAAACCATATGTGTACTAATGAGGTGTATTACACAGAGTGACTTGACTATTATGACATTGCAAATGAGCCCTGAGACACTTAATGACAAAGCACATGGACTGTGGCCATAGGTGGCCTGATCACTCACAGGTGCTCCTCGAAACTAAATGCTGCAAGTAGCAATTGCATGGTCCATAGAGAAAGATAAGTACCATAATCTTGCAGCTATGTACAGTGCAACTGTAACAACTGTAGGAAAGGACATTTCAATGAAAATATAGGAAAAATAGATGGCAATAACTAGAACTGATGATAGCTTTGGGAGACTTACACATCCAGGAAGAACAATTTGCTAAATTAAGTTCAGAGCACCTTGTAAAAAAGAGAAGGAAAATTGAGGAGTTTGTACTCTTTTTTTTTTCCCTTTAAGCAACAAGAATTCATATGTAGGTGATTACTCCTAAGGGGAACAGAGCATGCTATAGACTAGGAACGATCAAATTATAGATTTCAACTGTCCAGAGGTAGAGTCAATCTCCAACTTAGGTGTCAAGATACCTTACAATCTCCTGGGGTCTCTAGATGGCACTATAGCATATTAACTCTCTGCTTGTCTGTTTTCCTTGTAGACAACAAATCTTCTTTTACATTTCCAAAGCAAGGCTAAGGCTAAAACAATTACAAATGCTGCATCACTGTAAATTGTGATGTGTTCTTCCATCAGGCTGCACAGGGTTTTGTGGTAGGGCCATGTCAGCCCTGAAGGTACAGGACAGCTGGATAAACAAGCACTGCATAAAACATCTCACTATTTAGATTAAACACCTGAGCACCACAAATGAAAAATATTTCAGGCAAGTCAGGGATTCCGGAGAGTCTGTAGGACTGTGCTGAAGCAAATCTACTGAAGAGGAATGCACTGTGGCTGTCCTGGATAATTCTGAAATTCATACCACAAAGTTCTGAACAGAAAAAGAGATTTCCATCATTTTTAAACCCAAATGCTCCTAACTCAATCTACATAACCTGCAATTGCATTTCAAAACAACATTTGGGATAACCTATAGCTGTGAATGATCAAACGCTGTCAAAACATGACAAAAAAAAAGCACCAGAGCCCACAAAACCCCCCCAGCTGGTGGCTTTCACATACAGTACTTGCTAAGTTCAACTGACACATACTCTCACGCTGCTGCTTTGCTCCCCTTTTTGTCTCCTATCTCCACAGGAGGATGCAGATGGAGGACGAAAGGTTAGCTGTTTTTGCTACAGTTACTTACAGTGAAATTGAGGCAGTGATAATAGTCTGCACTGGAAACAGAACAGGTAGAACTCTGACTGCCACCTTCCCAAGGAGCCCAACCATTTCCAAGCAGTGGGAAGACTGGGGTAAAGTGCATGGCCAAGCTCAGTTCTTGTTCGGAATGCAAAACAGGCAAATTGCTCCAAACACAGGTCTTGGAAATTAACTTGGAATTTTTCTGCAGTTTTTATAAAGTCACAGTTCTAATTTCTTAGATAGTCTTAAGAGTTCCTGTACATGTCATTTGATGCTACGGGAAGAAACATAAAAGGTACCATGGGAAAGGTTAAAAGAAAGACATTGCAATGATCAAGGTGTAATGAAACTACCCTGTCTCCTGCAACTACCACTTCTGTGCATAAACAAACGAGTGAATTTCATATACTGAAACTCTGGGCACTAAAAGTGTTAACCTTGCACTGCTGTATTTCCTGAATGAAATACAGTTCCCAAAAAACAGACACTTTATTGGCTCCATTTCAAAAGGAAGACTCAGATATGTTATATTTGATAGCTGTTCAGTCGAGAGACTCAGAAATGCATCAGTCCTATTCAAGTCACATCTCTGTCACTGCTGATGCAACTGGTACACTGAATACTCAATATCTTTCTTCAGTGTCATGTGCCTGAGGTACTTCGTTTGGATGGGTATAGAGAGCACACCTATTAGTAAGATCTCACAAGTTTACTATCTAGTTCTGTGCTTGCTTTTGTTATACTTACACCAGGAACTGGCCTTATTCCACTGCATTTCAGTCACTGTATGGAATCTTACAGCGCACTGAACAATCAGTTAAGAGAGGATAGAAGCATTTAGTTTGGAAAAGACCTTTCAAATTATCAAGTCCATTCCATTTTTTCCCTCATCCTGTGAAAATTTAAATAGATATAGTTGCAGCTATGCAAAATGGGTGAAAGAAAGTATTCTCATCTCAGATGAGGAAGAAAGAAACTTGGCCAAAATAATTACACAATTTTTCCAGGCAATCATAGATAATTTCCCTCATGTGTTAATGATGTCAGCCTTTGCTGACATCACAGTAGTTTTCCCTCAAATAGGTGAGTATTCATTCGCCTACCCCAGGATTCCCAAACCTGTGACAGACAAAAAAATAAGACAAAAGAAATAATAAAAAGATTGGGGTAAGTGCCCTCCTTACACCCTATTTTTTTCCACTGCCTACGAACAAGTCCCTCCCTCTCACAGCAGCACACAGCTTTAAGCACAACCTTAGGAAAGGGGGTCCTATAAGCTGTGCTAGCAGAGGAGCAGAGCAGGATACTTGCACTACATGATTCCTTCTCTTATACAGAAGTGACAACCTGCTGCTCTACCCCACAGCAGGTCTGATTTATTCAATCAACTTAAAAGTAGATTGACAAATCTAAGCTCTGTTCCTCCCAAATCACTCCATGGATACTGTCTGGGGAGGAGGAAGATGCTAGAGCAGCACTGCACAACTACAATTCTCAGCCAATACTACGATAAATTTTTGTGTAGCAAGGAAAGTGCATATTTACTCCCTTCACACCTCCTAGCTGAAACTCAGCTGCAGTGCCTTTCCTGTCACATTGACGTAGGGATGTCTGATAAACATTAAGTTCAAGCCTATGAAAATCAGTCAAAGCATGCCATAAACAAGCAAATGGGCCAGAGATTTAACCTCTTATCTATTAATTTTCTGCAGTACCTTCTACATCATTTTACCCTTAAGACCGGTTTTGTTTTCAAACTAAAACTTAAATGTTTACAAACTCGTTTGGTACCAAATTACGACATAGTAAGCACTCTTCACTGCTGATAATCAAGCCTGTGTTCATTCCCTCTATTAAAAGCTGCCTGTTTTGCCAATCATCCTAGCTGTAATGTATTCAGCATAAAAATAAAAGGTGGGTCAGAACAACTCATTCGATAACCCTTGTGGGATACAATCTGCAGGGCCCCATCTCATCTGAAGCTCTCAAACTACAGGGTCTTTAAACTACCTTAAGTGGATTTCTTTTTGGCATCTGTTGGGTTTATTTTTAATGAAAACCTAGATAAAACTCAAAGGCATTTCATAAAAGTGTTGTCGGATAACAGAAAAAATTCTTGCCTTATTTTAATTAGAATGTGAATCCTACTGAGTTTAATTATCCTGTCTTATTATAAATTTCACAACAAGGACAACATGCTAAAAATACTCTTTTTCTGTTTGTTTTTCAGGAAAAGCTGTCACAGTCCATTTGGATCTCTCAATTTTACATGACAATGTCCTCAAACTTTGTTTCAAGAACTCATTAAGAAATATAACAAACAAACATGATAAACAGGTGCTCAGTGCCCTTTGGCCCAGACCAGCCTACCACGTGAATTGACTTAGTCACCATTCAAGTCCTGAGTTTCCAAAGTTAAAGCCATAATATTGGCATAACCCGCCAGCTCTTCCTGGCCACCTGGCCTGCCCTGGAACTGCTCCTCCTCCAGGCACCCTGTAATAAAATTCTCCTATTTCAAAATCTAATTGTCTTAGATGCAGCTAATTTGAGAAATATAAATGCAAGAACCTTTATAACACTTTCTATTATATCCTTATTGAAATTTCATCATTCACAGCAGTGATATTTTATTTACCTGCATTTTTTGCTAATATGTTGATTACCAGAGAACCAAATTTGTAGCTTCATAAACAGCAGTACAGTAACACGTATACTACACATGAAAATAATTGCTTTATTAATCTTTGCACCGTGGAAATATGACAAAACATGAAAAGTTATATTCATGCTTTCCCAACCCAACTTCAGATTAAATAAGAAAAAAATTGTTTCAATTTTAACTGCAATTAAAAAAAAAATACTGCCATTCCTCCCACACAGCCATTAGTACATTCACTAATGGATTTAGCAGTGCCTTAGAAGTAATTAAATGGGGGGGTTGGAGGGGGTGGTGTTACAGGACCAACTGTTTTAATTTGAAAAGCTCTAGAATGGTTCTGAAATTTTCCTGTTAAAGATATTTGGCAGAAAAATACTTGCAAGTATAACAAAACCTGAATAAGAAATGTGTGTAGTAATACAGCACTAACCAAATTACTATCTCAAATAAGAACTATTAAGGAATAATGGAGATTGAAAGCAATAAAAATTTCTTTCATAAAGAAGTTTCTAACAAGAAACTATATGAGTATTCTAATTAAAACTTAATAATGTGCTTCCTATTCCTCTTAGTTGAGCTTGTGAAAGAAATTATAAAAAGTTAAATATTTGGGGAGAGGGTCAAATTACTTATTTCCATTATAGAGTGTATCAATCTAAATTAGACCAGTAAACCTCTCAAGAGAATCAGATACAAATTTAATCAATCATAACTAAATATTTGTTTTTCTTTTAAATGCTTTATTGACATCACACATGACTTTCCTCCACCTTAATGAGTTTCTTGTAAGGTAGATTATAAAAAATAGATATGGGGGAATTAAGGGGAAATATAAAACATGACTATTGTTTTATTCCTTTAAAAAATGAAGATTAATGCAAAGCAAAAAATACAAAAGCCCCTCCCTCCCCCCCCAAAAAAACCCCACACCAAAACCCCCTTAAAAAATAAAGCAAAAGTAATGTTTTCATTTCATTAAGGGCAGAAATTCCAAAGGAATCTCCAGCTGAATTATACTTAAGGGCTAATTTGCATTCCAAACACTGACCCAGTGTACCAAGATGCTGACTTTAGATTTCTGCATTCGATGCACCCCAGTGACAGTGCTGGGTACAGCTCCAGCCTCCTCCCAAGCACAGGACTGGGAGGATGTGATCCCAGAGGCAGTGGCCCATTCTTAGCAGGAACCTGATAGCAACCCGAGTACAAAACACATTTCTGACTGTACCCTTCCCAAGGGAAATCTCAAAGCAAAAACTTGTGTCCATATATGTTTTAAACAGAGCACACTAAACCCCACATTACGGCATATAACACACAGTGCTGCAGGGCTTTATCCTCAACAAAACCTCCCACTAATCTGGGATGTTTACAGGACAGAGAACTAAATACCACAAATTAGTCCAGTGTAAATTCTGCTACTGTGGGTGCTGGTCCAGTTATCTTGCTTATAAATTCCTATATTTCACATATCATAAACAATTTTCTTGTTATCAGTCACATATTTTCATCGCCTCGTGTCTTTGTGTATCCAAACAACCAAGCCATCCCTTTCTCTTCCAGTGTCCTCTTGTGCTGTGGGGCAGCAATACAGTCATTTCACAAGTGCTGCTGCAGGAACACACTTCCAAAGCATACACTGATGGCAACTCCCCAACTCAGTTACTGCAGAATTGATCCTGCCTTTCTCTCTTTATAATGCAGTGGCTCACACTTACTGCATCCAGAACAAAATGCCTGTATCCACTGTTATTTGCTCCTTATTCTCCCACGTGCCAGCCTAAACCAGAGATATTGTGGAAGCCCTCCGAAACTGCTCTGTTCGTGTGACTTACTATTGGTGCAGGGAGCCCAGACTGGAGCACACGTCCCAGGTAAAGCTGTGTACTTGAGTGAGCTGTGCTGCTGAACCGCAGGGCACCAGTTGTGCAGTTACATCTATGTTACACATTCAATATGTTTAATAAACACCATGAGACATAATAATTACCAGAATTAAAGCAACAGATATTCCAAATAACTGTGATTTTAAAATAATAAAAATTATGAGGATGCTTTGGGAAATTGCATGATAAATTTCAAATCTAACATATGGACTTGATGGTGAAATCCCCTAATGAGCTTCTAACAGTGTTCAAACTAAGATGACCATGTTAATCCTGTCTTCTGGCCTTAAGAACTATGCATTTATGAACCAGTGATGACAGAGGCTACTTAGAATTAGTTCCAAGAAAAAAGATTTCCCTGATCCATAATAGTATATTTTATAGCTTTTATTAGCAAAAAATCCTTCTTGCAAAGGATTTTTGCTTCACAAATCTTAATTAAAAATAAGAAATTAATTTCAAGACATTTACAAGTATTTCAGCAACATGAACTACAAATGCTTCTCCTAAAAGTAATAAAGACAGATGAGCTACTGAAGACAACAAGGGTAAACAGAATTGAGACTAGTGATCTTAAGTGAAAAGACAAAAAGGCTCTACTTCATCTAGGGAAGTGAAGAAACAGTATAAAAATACATATATGAAATAAAACCTGCGGAACAGAGGGGGAACTATGTAAGGTAAAGTACATCAATGAAAGCCAGAATGTGCAGAGCAGATAAAAGTAAACTAAAGTTGAAATGAGGAAGAAACATTCTAATAATAATAATAGAAATAAGTTTTGAAATACGTGACAGTTGGTAGGAAAAAAAACCCAAAAAACATTTAGCTATTTTACAGTGCACAGAAAGGACTCTCTGATATGAAGCAAGAGCATTCCTTTTGCTAAGGGACAGAACCCACATCAGAACTATGCCGGCTGTGACTACCTGACCATTGTTCAGCTGTGCTTTCCAACAGGGCAGAGCATTGTCCTCTGGATAGTTACACAAATATTGATTTGTGAGAGAAGTAAAAGGCACTTGCTCAGGTAAGCACCTCGTAATTCAGCACAGAACACAAAACTGCACTCTGAAAATGGCTCCACTGTTTACTCAGAAACATGAATTCTGTGCTGGTTTAAAGTGGTTTAGATTTAGTCAAATGCATAAAACAAATTGAGTCAGAAAGAAATTAGCCAAAAATAAGAATTTACTTATGGTGCCTCAGTTTCAGGGTTTCATTGGTTGGGGTGAGGGGGTGTTTCTAACACGGGGGTGTTTCTAACACAGACGTGTTAACTAAGCAATCCACATTACAACCACCTCCATCAGTTAGATCTCAGATCTGCAATCCAAAGGTGTTGATTCAGACTTAAGGAGTTACAGAATGAACAAATCAGAATTCAGTATTTCCTACCTAGCACTGTAATAATGTGGTCAGGAGTAATTCTGGGAGAGATCCAGAGGAGACCCTAAGGAGCTGAGTAGAAACAGAATGGAGCCCACACACCCTGCAGCATCCTGTGTCTGTGCAGCATGGCTGGAACCACAGTGCTGACCCACTGGACCTTCCTTCCCAACTGCACCATCTCCCCTGAAGAACAGGGGAGTTATTTAAGTCACTGTTCTGTGTATATATGTGGGATTAAAATGTTCTGACATCACCTTCATTTAGTCTCCATGATGTCAACTAGGTCTTGAGACACGCACAGCTTAGAAGTATTTTTCTTGGAAAGCACCTAGGTTTTTTGGACTCTGCCTGTTATGATTTATGATGCCTGGAATCCTTCTTCCTATATAAATTTTCACTCTTACTTTTACAGCTGCTCTCATAGGGAACTCAAAGGAGTTAACAGGACAGTTTCCAGAGTGACGTTTCAACTCCAAGGTTTTGAACAGGTAAAGTAAATAGGTTTTAGAGACCTAATGACTATTAAAACAGATGTAAATTACTTCATTAATTCTTTGAAAAAAAATCCTCTTAGTGCTAGTTATCCTATCATTCACCTACAAAAAGCTCTTCAACAAACAAAATGAAGCTGAGATTCTGACCTGAGGTGCAACATCGCTCGCATTTAAGAAATCATTACTTTTAATTTTGAGAGGCCTAAAAGCTAGTAGGAAATATCAGTGTATATGACTTACAGCATTATAAATTTCTGTGATTGGCATGCTATGATATATAAAACACTTTGAAAAATTTCAAAACAGCTATTTATACAATATATTGTCCATACTCTTCCTTCTTATTCAAGTTTTGTGCTAGCATGATTTAGTGTTCAGCTGAGTCACAACACAAACCTGATGGAACATAATGACAGCTCAGATCACATCTGGCAAATATCATTTGCATTCAAACCAGAAAAGAAGAGATGCATTCATTTGAATTTACAAAGTTGGCAACAAAAGGATTCAGTACTGTCAGTTTTTTGAAAGGCTTTCTGACTGCATTTATAAGTCACACAAGTAGAATAAGACGCTGTATTCTCATGAATTATGAACTAAGCTTTATTTTGTTTGCTTGCTGGTGGGTTAGTTGAATTCACCTTTCTCTCCAGGGATTTCAGAAATATTTTTCATCTATTAACTAAGAACTACTTATTATCTAAAATAAAACTATTAGCAAAGTATTTTCATGAAACTAACATCCAGCTGATAAACAATGTTTTTCCCCAGAAGTTTTCAAAAATTACATTTGTCTTTAAAAAGCACACCCCACGAATACACAGCAGGGCAAATCGCTTTTTCCTACTCAGTTTTCAATCTAGAGCAGTTCTAACACACAGCAATTTTTGTAAGTTCTCATCACAGTAACTGAAATCAGAATCTGGACTGGTTTTTCAAATACAATGTTGTTTGTTCAGCTGGTCACACATTTGGAAGTAATTTCTAGTGCTTTAAAATCATGTCAAATCTGTCCATCTTTCACTACTGCCTCTCACAAAATGAAATTAAAATCTCTGTAGCTCAGAAAACGTACAATCCTGAAACTTCCTGATTGTTTTCAGAGACAAATTATCCATACCAGTTCTGTAACAGTTGAATATATTTTTTTCTACAATCACCTTTAACTAACTATTTGTAGCAGCTACCCTGAGTTTGAATTAGAAGAGGACAATCGCCACAATCTTATTCAGCCTTTATGTGATAACGAAGTTACTTTCTGGCATTAACCTCCAGAGTAAAACCTGTCTGAAGCAGGCAGTCAAGGAATTCTCATGCATCTATTTAACATATGTATTAAAAAAAACCCCTGTGGAATGAATTACAGCTAGACTGAAAATGTGCTGATGAAAAACCCTGTGAGTTTTATGCTTCTTCAAGTGCACAAGGAATACATCAGTGGAAACTAAGACTCAAAAGCAAATGCTGCTAAGGAGGAAGTTAACTGGAACGTCTGGCACACGCATACCAGAGGCTCACATCCTCCCCTTGACAATTGCCCTCCCTGCTTACACAAAGGATTTTCTTCTCCAAGGGATAATAGCTGCTCATGTGACCTTTTCTGCTGGTAAGACAGCCCCCAAAGAGGAGTCCAGCTTCCACAAGGGCCTCGTGACTTATTTCTCAGACCTGGCAGTGTTTGTGTAATTACCTAAGCTATGATGTGCCAAAATAAACCTCTTTGTTCACCTGTGGGCCCAGCATGATGCATTTAAGCCATTATGACTTTACTGGAAGCCTTTGGGAAACAGCAGGAGATTCTGTAACTGCCTTAAAGGTTTAAATAGACATTAATGAACTGAAATGTCATCTAATAACCAAAAGTCAGAATCTGTGAAGTATAGCAAAAGTACACTGAAGGACTATGAAACTAAAACATTAAGATACTTATCATACCTAGCACCCAAAGTTTCCAGAAAGAGATGTACCTGGAACCTCTCCCCATGCACACAGAGACTCCCCCCTGCCCAGGCACCTGCAGTGTCCCAGTGTAGACAGGAGCCTGCAGCAGCATCACACCAAGGTGCTGGCATACATCACCACCTGTTAGTGCTGCATGGTGATGGATTTTATGTCCACTAGAGGCTCTTACCTCCCTTCCTAAATATCAAGTCAGGTTTGTTTAGCTCAGTTTGATGGTCCTTGAGGACTACTGGAGTCACTGCCTAGTCCTTCTTGCAAGCTCCTCAGCCAGGAGTTCACATGGTTGGTACCAACTCTTCATCTGAGCATCCTGAATCATGCCATTCCAGTAAGATACATCACAATGCAGCATAGTTTTCTTGTATGATGTTTTACATTGATTCATGCAGGTAAAGCTTAACATGTTCAGCAGTGTTTTTGCAACATGACAGTGAATCTGTGTCCTCTTGTGGCTGCATATTCCAAAATGAATATTTCTTTTCCTGCCTATTTCACCAGCTTGTACGGCATAATCAATAAATATCTTACAGCAGAGGAAACAATGCTACATCTTTTCCTTTTTTTTTCTTTTTCTCCTTTTGGGCTGTTTCAGTCACCCCTTTCAGTATTTTCACAGTATCACTGTAACAGCACAATAGCACAATGTCTAACTTTATAGAAATTTTTGCTCCACCTCTTGTAAGAGAGCTCGAAAATTCCTATGGAAGCAATGATTCATTATAATCTGGGTTTTCCTACTCCTGTTCTGAAAGATACCTCTGGCAATTAATTTTACCAATTAACTTGGCATAAAATAAGAATGAAGCAACATCACAGACAATCACTCAAACACATAAGAGAAAGTGAAAAAAGAAGCCTATTGTTATTCACAATTGGTGGTCAGTTAAAAAAGAATATCTGAAAGCTCAGACTGAAAACAGTACAAAAGCTAAAAAACTCAGTGATTCAAAAGAAAGGCTTTGAAGTCAATGAACTGCAGTGTCAGTATCTTATTCAGCAAGATACAGGAATACATGCCTAACTTCAAACAGCTAAGTAGGCCAGCTCAACTGATTTGCATTATGTCACCTTTATATAAAAAATGTAAATGAGAATCAGATACACCTACTTCAAAGAGTCCACTACTAAAATTGCAGTCTGAAACAGTTGAGTTCATAACTGAATTACACACACTTTACCATCCATGTGAAACACTAGTGAGGTACCAACTTATTCTAAAGTTTCAGTAGTGGTTATTTTGTGGTATTTCTTATGACCACTTCATTTGCAAATTTCTAGACCTCTCAGAATATCATAGATTTCCATCTTAGTGATGAGTAAGCCTGAGTTATAAGTGAAATGATATAGTGTTACATTTCCACAAAGCTCTTGAAATGGAAAAAAAAATAAGGAAGTGCAACAGATATATATATATATATACACACACATACACATTATCACATGCTGCTGCTCTGGTAAGGTGCTTGTTTTTACAAAGCAGAATCTTCACATCATTCAAAAGTTTAGAAAAATGACAATAAAATATACTGAACACAGTTCTGAGGGGAAAAAACTCAATTTGTGGATCTGTGCAAATAATGCCAGCTCTGAACATGTATCTATGTCAAACTGAAATGAAGGGGAGGATATTACTTCAGTTTACTACAGTGTATGAATATTTGATAGAGACTGCTCTACTGCCTTAATGAAATTCTTAAGGGACATAAAAATAGATACAAAGTTAGCTCAGGGTCCTATCTCCGCAACATAGGCAACTTAAACCTGATGTAGTATTTGTTTGTCAGTGCATAATGCACAATGAATTGCTTAGTACAAAGAGTTTTATAAGTCAATGAAATTAGCTTGTAGACCATTTTAAAAGGTTTTGGCAGTAAGAAGAGTTTGCTAATGCCAATAACTTTTGGAGAATGCAGCATTATCAGAGTGCTGATGGCATTATGTTTCCTCCTTTGTCACTGGTGAGGTTCTAATGAGATTGTTTAATAAAGACATAAAATAACCTGATCTAGTAGTCTGTACATCATAGGTTTTAGTAATTTTTCAGAAGAGTTGCAATGACAGACTGGATAATGGGAAGGTTAGAATCAATTAAGAAACAAAACCACAAATTTGTGCAATACGTAGATTGCGCATGAAAGGCAGACAGGTTTGAGGGAAAGTTTGTTAACTGGGAAGCTGCAATGCCCTGCATGAACTCCCTTACTTACTCTGTGTCCTGTTCTGCTAGATAAAGTTTTTCTTCAAGTTTTATCATTCAAAAAAATCAAAATAGTTTTGCACTTGAGTTTGAAAGAAGTAATCTAAAAGTAAAGCTGCCTTTCTCTGTCTTGTTATGCATTTTCAGTATATAAATGAATGTCCTAATTTCTTTCCTGTATTAGCATTCCCTATACATGTTTGTAAAAGGCAAACTAAACAGTACAGATTTTTTTAAACCATCTTTTCCAACTAGTCCTTTCTCATACTGCACATCAAGTTTTCCTCTTAGTCCTCCACTCACTATCTTCATCTTCAGTCACAGTTTTCACTTATGTACCTCACTGGTGCAATGTAGGAACACACCTGTCAATCCTAGAGGCACTGAAATTACACCTTTCCAAAGTGCTATTATATATTACTTTTTGTTTGTTTAAAACACAGTTTAGCTAACATATTTTCACTGAATGAAAATATTAAGAAGGCAAAAAGAGAATCAGGCATTCAGTACCCTCTCCACTCAGAGCAAAGAACACAAAAATACATGCAAGGCCAAAGAAATATCATTCCCAGAAGCTTTTGGTGAGGTTAGCATTTCAAACGAACTAACTGTGCCTGCCAAAAATGTAATTCTGTATTTAGCAAAGTACAGGCAGAAAAAATACCTTAGGGCATGTCATTATTCCATCAGGTGCTCACATCTTAAATGTTTTCATTTCCTCAGAAGCCCTCCCGAAAGCAGTATTGTATTCTGGAACTGCTACCAACTTCAGTTTTGAGGTCAGGTGTGGAAAAAAGTCATCAAATAACTGTTTTGATAATTCAAATGCTGGCTTTCTGTTGTGCATTTACAAAACTTCCATATAGCTATTTTAATACCTGTAGAAATTGGTATTTTCCACCACCTGTGTCATAAAGATACATTAGTCCAGATTAATCACTACATTAAATTGCAAGGGCATGCTCAATGAGTTCAGAATTTCTGGATGTGAGAACAAAAGAAAATTTATCTAGATTGCATCAAACCCACTATACAAATCTGTGAACACTGCTCCTACTCCTAGAGTTCAAGGTATAAAGCAGCCCAGGTGAAACTGAATCCAGAGTACACCCTCTCTTTCCCATCTCTAAGTGTTTCAACATTTACAATATTATACTTACCTTTAAAATCTGTATAATATTAAAATAAATTAAATTTAATGGGAAAATTATTGACATTACTTATGAGGAAAGTAGGTGTTATTTGATGGTTAAGGACATGGAGAAGGAATTTACTTCTTGTCACTGGAAACTCTGAACAGTGTATCAAACCTTGAAGTTCTATAACAGCTTTTGTTATTTTAATTGGCAATCTCTTGTTCAGAAAAATTATTTTGTTATCTCAATTCATGCATGGGATTAATATCTCAATGATCCTTATTAGAGCACATCATGATGTTATTTGATTGCAATACTTCCATTTTGAAACATTTCTCTACAAGGCATGTATATAATTTCAATATTTAGTGCTCTGTAGATAGAAAATACTAAGTCTCTACTCGTATGTCATCGCTTATTGTGTGCTAAGTATAATTGCCCAGCTCAACAGCAACTGCCTGTAATTGTTCACCAATCCCTCTTCCTCTCATTATTCTAGGCACTTTTCTTCAGTCATCCAATGCACATTTTTGTTCCCAATCTCAGTATTTTTCACCTGTCTGTACTATTCAGTACTCATTTTTCTTTTTTTGTACTGATGTTTAGATTTCTATCAAATGCCATTTTTCTCTAACATTGCTTTGTATAGCAACAACATTTGTGCAGTCTGACTTGCATTCACAGGCTTAATATCTGTAGTCATGTAAGGTATTATTGATCCTAGCTGTTTATTGCTGCACTGCCCAATCTTCAAATTAGAACACATTTTTTCACATTCTACAGAGCTCTGTGCTTTCAGACAGTGAGTTCCTTTGCCAAATGCAGCCAGAGAAGCTCAAACACAGCCACTGCCCTTTCAGCAGTAGCCCTAATGAAGGGGTAGGCTGGGCCCCAAGACCTCTTAGCATTCACATTTGGTTGTGGTAACAAGTATGTTGGCTTAAGGCATATGTAAGACTAAAGTTAGTCCACAAACAATGGTGTAATTGACAGGATAGGCTGGCCCAAATTTTATTTCCTACTGCCTTGCCTAACTCTGCAGAACATAAACTGTTGGATTGTCACACATTTAATGTTCCCTGCAACTCAGGGCCTCAGCACCTCAGTACCATATTCTCCAGTTCCAATCTGACAGTCAGCAATACAACTGTACTAAGCTGTAGACCTGTCATTGTATATCACCTCATTACAGTAACGTTTGTTTTTAAACACCCCATGGACTGTGCAAAACACAACCACAGAGCATGTTTGAAAACAGTGAATTTCCTTCATTGCCAGCAAGAAGGCCCTACTGCAATGCAGTCCCCCTGCAACAAAAGCATTGACAGTGAACTGAAGGAAAATCTTCCTCTTTAACAGTCTGCACTGCCCGAGTACTGTAAATGCAGCCCTGGGACTTCAGCTGGACTGCTGGGAACAAGCCTGGGCTTCATTAAGAGCTGGTGCAGCACTGTATTAGTAATTCAGGGCTGGTAATAGTACTGCCACTTACTGAATGCAAAGCTGAAGAAAAAAGGGACCATTCAGACTTCTGGTGAAATGAAATGGCACCATTCAAAGTTATTTCACTTGCCATTAGCTGAGAAGATACTGCTCAAATTAGCGATTACTTAACAGAGCATTTGTTCTGCTGGCTTTTATGACCTCAGCTCCCCTCCACACACTTAAATGTTCAAACCAAAACTTTGAGCACTTCTAAAATACAAACCCAAAGTCTCTAACAATCAAAATGAACAGGAACTAGAGACACAGAGAACACAGGGTAATGCACAAGATCATCCTGGTTGGATTGCACTGCAGTAGCATGAAATCAATTTCAGTCATTGAAGCCTAAAGGTTATTCTCAGGATCATTTAATGAGGCTTGTCAAAACACTCATTTTTGATGCATCAGAATGAAAATGTTTATCAAATACTGATGACTCATATCATCATAAACTTCGCCTATATTTTAAACAGAACAATTTTAGGGGGCAACTGATTTAACTCAGATATCAGTTTGTGCTTCAAAAATCTGAAACTTAACAAATAAGTGAAGGCTAAAGGATGCACAGCACAGAGATTAACAGAATACAGAAGGTCTCTGAAAAACACAAGCGAGCCACAGATGTCATAAGCTGTAGTTAGTGTTCTTTTTGGCATGAAATAAACATAAATTAGTGGCTCTAATGTAGAACCTATGTGTTGACTGCACAACTTACAACTCCAGTTTTTCTCTGCACATGTGATTTCAACAAGTAAGCTAAAGGTAAAACTTGGAACATTAACCGTGGCAATTGTTCTCCAAGGCATAAGCTAAAGCTTTAGCTACCTGCCCTATAAAGAAATGTTACTGTTATTACATATAGTTTATTGTTGAGTCTATCTATATTTTGGAACAAAACAAAGTTCAGGAGCGTCATGAGGGCTGTTTATGAAAGAAGCTTGAAAGTTCTAGTGATACTTGGAACATGGTTTACTTCCACCCAAATAATTTGCTAATATCACTGAAATGACACAGAACACAAACAATGCCAAGAGCTGGCTGAGACTTACTTTGATCCCTTTGGTCTTTAATATCAGTGACACCACAATAAAACAACACTAGGGTTCCACAGAGCCCACCTTCTCCCTTTCTCTCCCTAGAAAGCCCTATCAATCTCTGGCTCAGCAACAAGCTTACCTGGCTTAGTCTCTTCTGTCTGAAAGAGAAATTCTTTCACTACTTAGCAAGACTAATCAAGGTTTAGAAGCCAAGTACATTACTGGAAGTCATAACAGTTTATTTCACACACAACTCTCCTACACAAACTCCATCACTGCTGTGCTGAATTACTGTTTCAAGAGTTATAATTGCTAAAAGATCAAGCAATTGGACATATCAGTCCTTCATAAACAACAAAAACAGCAAACCTTTGATCGAGCTCAGAAGCTGCAGTTTAACCCCCAAAGACTATTTAATAAACAGTCTCTGAATACTGTTATTTAATCACAGTCCTTTCCCTAATAATTTCAGTGATATTTTGTCCAGCAAACAAGATCAATTATCACAATTATAAGACCAATAAGCTGTTTTAGTGAATAAAATACCCAGAATGGCATTTGCTCCATTTAAAGACATCAAACCTGGATGTGCTACAAACGCATACACATTAGGTTTCAATTCTCATGGCTTTTCCCTTGTTTCAATTTCAAAATATTGTTTCAGGAAAAAAAAAGTTTCATAAATATAAGAAAATAAATCTCACCCTGATCTACTTCTGGAATTCTGTGTCTAATATGTGATGCAGATAAGAACAGGCAAGAGCTTTAAAACCTGATTCTCTTGTATGATGAAACACCTTTGCTTATCCCATGTTAAAATATTTCAGTGCAATTTACGATAACAGCATACACAAAAGATGAATCATTCTTTTCCTCTCTCTCCCTTGTGTCAGTGTGCAAGTCAAACACCCACAAAAATAGATCATCTGTTTTCATCTGATGTTTTTCTCCTTTTAGACATCCTGTCCACTCATAAGTATCAGAAAGGTAAGATCTAGCCAAGGATTTAAAGTACACTTGTGGGACTCTGCACAAATTGCATTGATGATTTCTGGAATAATATTCCATAGACTCTCCTGTGCTATTACTGTGCCCAGAGCATTTTGAATTATTTTTTTTGTGGAGATTCAGTGACAAAAATGGGTGATTTCAAGCTGACTGTTCTCACAACTTCTAGTGGATAGCAGAAGGCTCTTAGGAGAGCCTTAGGGATGAATAACAACACAGAGGAGATGGGTCAGTCATCAGAGTCTGCAATCCTGCCACACACAGCAGGTTCGTGAACTGTACCCAAAATACAGTTCCTGAATATGCCACCTCTAGGGAGCAGGAGTAAAACCTTTCAACGAGGGACAGAGCTGCCCTGGTAAAGCAGAGATTTTGGATAATAAATTTTAAAATTTTGCACACTTTGCTGACTGCCTTCAGTAGAAACATGAAATGAAGCGGATAAAACTTGCTTTGGCACTCTACACTTGTACTGGAACTGAACAAATAGTTGATGGAAAATACACCAAATATTAGTGTATATACACTGTTTGAGAGATGAAAGCTGTCGTGATTCTTCCTGTTGTGTGCTGATTTTCACATTTACATTCAAGCCCTTCAAAGTAAAAGGGGTAATAGAAACATTATTGCCCAAGTAACATGACAAAAGAGAACTAAAATACATAAATCATATCATGTTATCTGTTGCTGGGTTTCTCTGTTCTTCAACTCAGAAAGACAAGGCAAAATCCCTGACATGAGTCCCAGACAACTTCAGTGAACTTAAACAAGAACAGCAGTGACTGACATCAACTGAACTTTTATTCCACTCCTCAGTGAGATATTAGCCAGGGTAAGAGCAAACAAATCTGCCCATTTTCAATTTATTCAGTCTTAATTAAGAAGAATTATATAGAGACAAGTGCATACGATAGCACTGTATTATCCTTTCATATGAATTTTGGTATTAATTCAGTTTTGAATGCTGGAATAACCTGTCTGATCCATGCGGGGACTCCTCATTTGTCAAGTCCAGTGCTTCTCTGACAGAACCCAGCAGAAGATATTGAACAAAAAGTCATGAAAATAAGAGAACAGATGGAGATTTATGAACATAATACACTGAAAAGGATATCTTCTAGATATGCCATTCATTAGGGTTATACAAATGAAATTCCATTGAACTTAAAAGAATAATTTTGATAACTTTTAATTACTAACAGAACAAGGGGCCCTCACTCTTTGTTGCATATTAGTAGAACAAAATCATCTTCTTACACACTGAACAACAACTCAACCCAGTTATAAAGTCATTAGTGGCAAAGCCATGTTGATGGAATTAAAAGGAGGATGCACTACAGCTACATTTATAACTGTGTGCATGGACATTTTTGGAAAACACCACACCACTGAAACTGAGAACCAATTTCAGATTCCGGTGGCAAGTAATGATCCTCTTTGGCAACAAATGATACAACAGAAAGACGCTGTCATAGTATTTATCTATTGAATAAATATGCAAATGATTACACATGGATAAATAGAAAAGAACAATAAAAGTTAATTACTTATACTCAAATAGATTAATATATCCCTAGCAAGACCAGTGTAGCTTGTTTCATTAGAGGATATGAATCATCCCAACTTTGTATCACTGGATTCCTTAAGCTCAGTTACTCTCAACCAAGTTTCAAGAAATGAAGACAATACACCCAGAGACAGTTATGAGTTTGATACAAAATAGTGGTTTGTTTTTTTTTTCTAACACATACTGATATCCATGAATTTAAACAAGGACTGGAACTTGAGCTAGGATCCAGATTTGAAACTGTGTACAGACTTAAATCTTACTTGTTTTGTATACCACATGCATTTGAGTAACAGCAGGTAAGAAGAGCTCCAGCTGAACTGTTTACACATAGAAAAAGCTTCCTCCACCACTTTATCACTCAGCCCTTGCCCACCTGCCTTCATTTCTCTTCTAGCTGGGACAACAGTTTTTCTGTGTCTTTATTTTAAGAGACTTCTCAACAGACTAACAAGAATACTGGTAGAGATGCTTTTTTCCCCAGTCAGTCAGGTGAATTGCACCCCTGATACAGTGGTTGGCAGCGACCAGTGCCAAGTGAGAATAGACAGAACAATTTGACCAAATTAAAACTTTCAACTTTTTAAAGATGTTAGCACAGGACTACTAGAGTTATGAGCTCCAAAGTACTAAATGTTTTCTTTCTCAAGTACTTTGATTAAATAAAAAAGAATAACAAGTTTATTGCAACACTTGTTTGCTCTGGATTGAAGTCTGATTTTCTAAAAAAAATCATTCAGTTTATCTCCCTTCAGCATATTCACAACACAATTTCGCAAAGGAACAGAAATGAACTAATTCCTTTCAAAATCTAGGGCCAGTGGTATGGGAGGAAAGTAGGGGTTGGGGAACAGGGAGATTTCTATAATTTTAAGCAGCTCCAAATTTTCAATTTATTATTTGTAAAATGAATCCTGAGCTGCAGTTTATTTTCATAAAAGCACACAGATTTATAGGATTGGACTGCACATACGTCTGTATTTCACTGAGCAAATCCTTCCAGCAGAGATGCACAAGAGACAGTTCCTCGTGTAAAAGCTCAAACATCTAACATTAACAAAAGGAAGCTGAAATAAAGCCTCACTGTATCCTTCAACCTATACAGATACACTTTCAGATAATGAAGCATTCTTTAATGATCTTTGGGAGGAAAATAGGTAATATTGGGGCCTGCTACTATCATACTGCAAGTATGTGCAGCACCTTTAAAAGTGGGTTGTACTTAAATGGTACTCATTAAATATCCAGCAATATAACACTAAGCACTCAGCAAATTTCAGTCTCTGGATAGTCTGACATACCTTTAATACAATGTAATTTGTGCAACACTTCAGTAGAAGTGTTTTGTCCTCGTTTTGGGTTGGGGTTTTTTTGTGTGTCTGGGATAGGGGAAATTGCCTCAGCCTATTTCCCCCCCCCACCCAGCTAAGAGATTTTCCTCTATACAACACAAAGACATTTATTCTTAATTTAAGACAGTGCTTGTGAATTTGTTTCAGGAACCTTAGACACACAGAGACAGAATCTTTGTAAATAGTGTGTAGTTATATTTAGGGAAGAGACCTCAGTTCAGAAAGAAAAGTATTCAACATGCACTAGTACAACAATTCTAAGCACAGGGCTTAGACTATTTCACACAGCTATAATTTGGCAGCAAACACTCCAGAGCAAGCACCCTCAGTCTTCCAGCAAAACACTTAAGTGTCACTGATTTGACCATTTCTTGAAAGGGTATATGTGTGTCCGGGTGTTTATAATCTGATTGCAGCTTCACAGGGCAGAAAAAGGGCTATAAACTTTCTCTGGTTCCCATCCTTTTGCTGCTCTCAATCCAGGATAAATTGCGACTGGCATTTGTAGGCAATGTTTTCTCTATGTTTTTCCTCCTCTAAACTGTATCTACCAAAGAGAGATTACCTTGGCTGCCTTATTATCCGCTTCTGTGGAAAACCTCACCGTGCCAACAAAACAGTACAAATTGAATGGATATTGTTCTCAGATGCAGAAGTCAATATTACAAGGGACAGATATCCTATCAAAGGAAAAAACCACAGGAACATAAGTGTCAAAACCAAAGATAAGCTGATGCTATTTATCCCACTCTCTACAGCAAGATGACACATCACAAGAAAAAGTTCAAGAAGAAAAACTGGTTGGCAATAGGAACTCAAGAATAGACCAATTCAAACTGAAGAAGAGCTACTAGATGAAAAGTCAGTACCTCAGAACTGCTATGTCCATTTGTGTAAAAGAAGAAATTAATTAAAAGTGACTTTTTCAGCTTTTTCTTGGTTTCCTTAAAAGTTCCAGAGTTAAAGAGAGACAGGGCTACTTTTTTCCCCCTAATGAAGCTGACCCTCAAAACTTGATTATTTTTAATTGCTTCACCTATTTGCTTCTAAAACTGTTAACTTCGAGGGTTTTTCAGAACTGAACAGACTTGATGCTCAGAGAGGTGAACTAGTTCCCTCCTTGCCTCCACATGACCTAGAGAGGTCACTTGAATGATTCAACAGACTACATATGAGACACATCAGCATTAAATCAGTCTCCTACATGCTGGAATCAAGGAACTGTTTCCCACTGTTACTTCGGACTTCACCCGAAATTACCATCCTGCTCATTGATAATATGCAGGAAAAGACAGAGGCCTGCCAAGGGTACTTAATGAAGATCCCATACTGAAATAAATCCATAAAAGATGCACTAGCATCCAACGCCATGATGGTTTACATTATCAAGTAACAACATGTTGGTGTTAGGTAATACTTTCATCTCAGTAGAACAGGTATACAGAGACTTTTAATAACATGCCTTAAAAGGACAACCAGTATAGCTAAAAATGAGTGGGAAACTGTGTACAAAGCCCACATCTATCTATATAAAGGACATATTCAATCACACTTTCTTGGGAGAGCGCTGAAAGTCATTTCTGCCAGCTTGTCTTCTGTCATTCCTGATTGCTGATGCAATGTGTGTCAATGTTCAATAATGACTGTTGAAGTCTTCATGCTTGATGGCTTAGGATGTCATAATGAAAGTACAAGCTTTATTAATCCTCTCATCAATAGAAGCCACAGGGTGTCTGTCACACTTCATTTGTATGTGCCAAGAGTAAATAAACTGCAGCAAATGAAAAGTGTGTTTATAAATATGGACAGATGTCAAGTGGTTTACATAGTTACCCATGCTGGTATTTCCTATTACGGGTTCCAGGATTTATAAAAAGCTGACAGAGCCATACTTGAAGATACCTATATTTACATATATATTTTATATTAATTACCTTTAAAATGAAATAAAAATACTATAAAAATAACTCATGGTCAAGTGGGAAGAATTTCATACATTATTCTGTCCCAACACTTTTATTCAGCCAGCAATTGGCTACTCGGGCAAACTACATTTGAGAATCTGATTTTTCAATGACAGGCACAGTATGTAGACCCACCTATGAGGTAAGCCACATGCCCCTTCTTGATTTCAGGCATTCAAGTGAGAGGTGGAAAATATTCTTTTGAGAGGTGCATGATGCAAGCTCATACAGTCACTTTACTTGGGAAGTGATGGCTACCACTACTTTAACAGTACTGAAGAAAGCTCACAGAGACAGAGAGAGCGCAAATTATACTGAAAGAAAAATTATGATTAGTTCACTTGAAACGTGAAAAGTTGAGGACAAGGGGAGAGGATATTTGCTCATTACCCATTTGTTTTGTTCATCCCTCAGTTTCTTGATTTGTAACCTTATGGCTTTACAAAGACTTGTAGAAATCGCCACAATCTTCATAATAACAAGTGATTTGGTGAAAAAAACCCCAGAAATCAAAATAGACTGCAATTGAATATCATTAAGATAGGGATAATAATAAATGCAGTTCCTGTGGCTGTCTCATCTCTCAGGACACTCCTGAGGCATATAAACTAGAACTCTTCATTTCTTCTATGCATGAAAGGAAGATGGAAAAGGCAGCACATACACAAACAAGAAAGAAAGCTCACTTTTAACAACACAACCTAGAACATTGTTTCCTCTACTGATACTAAAATGGAACATGCCAGCAATCAAAAAACGGGTACTGTAGTATTCAAAAATCAAAAAGAAGAGCTTTAATGCACATTAGATGTCTCTGCATTATTGACTTATTTTCATTGGTTCAGGTTGAAAAATAGGCAGAGAAGTATAGCAAAGGAAAACGTGATAGTGAAAAACTGGAGGAATGAAAAGGAAGAGAAAAATATGGAAGATGAAAAGGCAGCTTTACAGAATGGATCAATATAGCCTCATGTTATATCAAAGTCTGAGTGCTCAGTCCACAATTTGCTGGAGAAATCAGGCTAGAGTGAAAGAGCACCTTGGCAGACTAAGGAGAGCTGTAATTCTATGTCTGACTGACTGACAGAAACTGTTGCACCTGCTACTGTGACAGGTCGTAAACTATAGTATAAAGCAGCCCTACACTATCTTTGTGCTAGAGCTCTGACAAAGATTCCAGTTAGTCAGGATATGCTAAATGCTCCTTGTGGAGAAAGACAGCCTGCAAAGAGAAACATACTTGTCAAATCAAATCAGGGAACAGTGAATAAGGCTGTATTTTTCCTCTGCAGTGATCATGTTCTTAGCCAAAAGAATGAGAAGCAACCACTGATAGCAAAATAACTACTGATATACCTCCAGGCACACTAAAACCACATGTGAAGCAACTGAAAAAATATTAATTTAGATTAATAAAAATATGCCAAGATACTGAAATGAATTCCCCTTCTATTAAACTTGTGAATGTAGTATCAAAGCACGGCTCAAATCCTAGTCTTATTTTTTGGCATTGTGTGTTTGATTGATACACTCCAGGGACACCCGGCCTTACTGTCTGGTATCTCCAGTGAAGGTCAAAGTGGTGCCAGGTGCAAGCCTTAGAATTTTTTTTAAGCTTGTTATGGAGCTTGCAAGGTCTCCTAACAGATGCTTCTCAGGTGTGCTTTGTCTCACACAAATGAGAACCTTGTTTCACCTGCCTCCTGCAGATTTGTTTCACCTGGTTCAGCTGGAACAATTTTCCTAATTGAGTGGGTGTCCATGACCTATTTATTGCCACTTATCTTTATATATATATAAAATGTACAAAATGCATGCTTCCCTTTGCCTCTAAATTAGATTTTGAATGTAATATCTTATATGAAGTGGATAGTTTAGGGAATCACAAACAAATGGAAGTACAGGCATGCTCTTTGTACTGCAGTACACAATTATGACCAGCTGCTCCAAGCAACAGTTGTAAACTACCCTCATGGTACTGCATATTTCAGAATCAGTTATGTCACAATTATCCTCAGCAGAAACTAATTAACTCCTGCTGTTCTCTATTAAAGAGTCGACGACTATTTCTAAATTTATATCCATTTTATATTCTGACACCTAAAGCTTAAGGAAATAAAATTCCATTTCTACTGGAATGAACTCAGAAATAGCAGTTAACCCAGGAAATATTCAAAATAAATGAACTTCTTGTATAACTATTCAAATAAATCAGACTTTGATAATACACCAAGTGATAGCTCCTTCTATAAACATATTGAAGTAAAACATTGGAAGTATTCTACAAAGTTTTGTTTACTTAGAGAGATTTTTCTGGGCATAAAATACAAAGTAATTAGATTGTATAAGTCAAATACAACGATTGTAGCTTGCTGAGAACCAAGAAAGCCACAACTACTAAAATATTTTTAATCGTATAGTAACAATACAGAAAAAAATTGGGGAAACCAACAAAACTCTATACAGTGAAGCTTTCATTTTAAGGATCCCTAGTATTCCTTTCCTGTAGTCACATTCATCCTGTTTATGGAAGATATTAAACCCTGTATTTCTGATGTCTTTAAGGAGTGAAAAAAACCCCACATCAAAGCACTAAAGCCCACTAAAGATTGCATTCCAGTTGAGAAGGAAAAAAACCCACAAAAACAAACACAAAAAAACCACACACACCCACCAAAAGAGCAATTTAGTTTAGGAGACTTTTGTTGCTGTTACTGTGTTTGTTTTTTTCCAACTATCAAAGATCAGTCTTTTCCTAAAACACAACAGTGCTGTATTTTATGCCAGGCTCAGAATCTCAGACTGCATAATCCCTGTTCCTTTGTATTTAGCAGATAAATGAAAAAAAAAGAAAAAAAAAGTAAAAAGGCTCCTTTAGAACACTTACTTAACAGTTGTTTTGTGGTTTTTTTATATAGAAGACATGCAAATGCCCAACAACTTCTACAGTGGTTATACTTCAATTCTGTATTTGGAGTATGTGGTTTATCTCTACGAAACTAATGGATACTTTTAATCTGGATTTATTGACTGCTCTGGTTGTCTTAACGTTATCAAAATCTTAGAGGAAGTTTAATTGTGTGATATTTTCTGTACCTGAAAAGACTTACCCCTTCTGGAAGCGGGAAGGCAGAGCTGCTCCATGAAAGGGGACAGAGCCAGGACGTGCAGGCAACTCCTGGAGCCTGAGCAGGGTGGGCACCAAAGGGAGATGCCAAAGGTGCCCCCACAGCCCTGGGCTCTGCGAGGAGAGGGAGCAGGTCAGGTAGCCAGGCAAAGAGCACAGGAGTTGGGGTTGCAATGTGGGTCTGAAATGCACCCCAAACACCCCAGGTCAGAAAGGAATCTGGAGATAAGCACATGCACCCTGGAGCTCCAGAAGAGAGTGAGGGTCCGAGCAGGGACACAAAGGGAACTCGTGCAGAGGGCAGGGCCCAGCTGAGGCTCATAAGGCAATTAAGGCCAATTAGTGAGCTCCCAACACTGACTTATTGATTCAAGGGCTAAACAGTTTCACCTGTAGTTGAGCATTTCTAGTCCCCTTTATATGTTTGCTTTTTACAAGAATGGAGAACATATCTTCTCACAAAATAACTTCTGTTTTAATAGAAATTATGTTCATAAATCAAAAGAAAAACTTGCCTTACAATTATAAGGAAAAAGATTATACCAAATCTTTACTGAATAATAGTGTAAAATCACTACTTACACAAGCATCCCCAATAAAGCATTATGACTACAACTTAAAGCCAGTTTACTTGTGATATTTTAATTAAAATGTACTTTAAAAATTGGGCAAATATTTCCAAATTCCGCTAAAAACACATTAAAGCCAGAAATCACTTGTTTATTTGTTACTGCAGATGTCTAGAGTAGTTTTTTTGGGAGTCATACACCTACAGTTTTCTAAATGTCCAGAAGGGGATTTCAAACTCAAACTGAGAGTGTTAGGCATTTTTTTCTTGCAGAATATTTCCATATTTTTGTGAAACAAGTTTGAGAAAGGTTTAGTACACTGACCTAGGCAGTAAGGATGAGATGGGATCCACTACTACTTTTTGTCTCTCCTGGCTGGACCTTGACACGTTACTGTCACTGTTTTCTAATCTATGAGATGGTAGAAATGGAACTTAATCTACTGTAAAAGCCATCAAAATTTGCTCATAAACTTTCACACTGGATTTGTATATAGTGATTATAAACTTAATATAGGTAATAATGTTCTAGACTTACTGAAAGCAGTAACAAGGCTTCTACTGTCTTAAAATAAAGCCGGAGTTTCACTTAAATTCAGATAATTACATGGTTTTGCATAGATTCATTTCTGCGTTAGTCATGGAGAAGAATGGTTTCTAAGATTACAATCTATATTATTTTTCTGCTCCTTGAGTCCAGGTAAGGCTATTTGTTAATTAATGTAACTGAGGGAATAGGGACATAGACCTCTCCCTGCTTCCTTTTCTGAAAGAGAATAGTGTCTGTTTTCTCTGGTAAATAAATACACCATTTCTCTGAATACCAAGAAAAGAAGTTAAGTCAGCACTGACTTTGTGATGAAGTCAGCTTTTCATTGACCTGTGATTTAACAGGAGCTGATGTTGTGCAAGTCTTTCAGAAATTCAGTTCTTCCCTAGATCTTGGTAACCAATGTAAATTTAAAGGCCATTTTCATATCCTGTTTATCCAGCACATTACACAGAATATTTGAGGTTCTTCACCTTCCAGCCTTATTGTTGTAGTTAATAAAAGTTCAAATTAAATGTGTCTATAATTTTAAAGGGAAGCTACATTTCAGGACATAGTTTTTTCAGATAACATAATACAAAGAAAATAGTTTTGACAATAAATTTGAAACCCATTTTCAATTCTCTGTCCTGTCCCTGATCAATTGCATAACCACAGAAGGATGAGCATATTTTGTGCATCTTAATCACATGTCTGCAATGGAAATACTATTTCCTTATCTCTTAGAATAAAGGGCTTGTAGATAATTAACAGTCATGAAGCTTTTAAATGCCATACCTAGGATGTGAGGTCAGTCTAGATTTCTTGCTTTCAGTGAGACTAGCAGATCTGTCTATACAATTCCATTGAACTGTAAGCAAACTAGCCATAAAAATGCATTACTAGAGTCTTAATTAGCTGAAGTATCTCTAATTCAACTATACTTGTACAAACATTCTTTTTTGTAGTACAAACATTTCTGTATTTTTTATGAAAACAGTTCAGGGATCTCTCTATCACACATTGCACCTTATGCTAGATACGTTCATTGATTTCTGTAGGACCTTCAATGTGTAGAGTACTAGGACTAATAAAAAGACATCATAAAAGTCACAGGTCCCTTATTATTATATATATAAATAACACTAGCCAAAATTAATTTAAAATTGAGCAATTTACATCAAACTGCAGCCTGCTCATGAGTAAGATCCACACAGTACGCTCCTTGGGAAGCTCTAATCTAAAAAACTGACTTGTTTGTGTGCCTGTCTTCTGGCTATGGCTTCAGTCCTGGTGTAAAATAACAGAGTACTCTGACCCAGTTATGCTTCTGTGTTCCAAAGTTATATAAATATTAACAGTAGTAGATTGAAAATTGTCCCCTGTCCTGAAATATTTCCCGTAATTTATGTCAAGTAGCTAGAACTAAGGAATACCTTCATTTTGGTATGCTATGGTAAAAACCCAAACCAAACCACCCTCCACCTTATAAGTAATTAACTCATTAATCTTTAATTCTGGACTATCAAAATCACACCATCTAATGTGGATTCTTAAATAGGGTCCAGTGATGATGGGTGAGACCTTGGATCCTCTTTTGTTCTGCATTTTGTTACAGTGCTATAAAGGGGCTCTACTATTTGTAGAAGAAGTACAATGAACAGATCATTAATGAGATTTGCTCATCTTTTGGTGGTAAAAGGAGTTCTGGGCAGACTGCTGTGGAATTAAAAATACTCTATGGCAATCTAAGTACATTTCTGTGCATCATATTGAAATGAAAATCCCTCTCACTAGAGTGAAAGCCTATGGCCTATGGACTCCTTCCATTGGTTTCAAAATCTTTGGGCAGGCTCTATGCACCTAGTAAGTGTGGATCAGAAACGTTATTTTGCACTCCAAATACAGATAGGATATGGAGGCTGTTCCAAAATTTTATTCCTGTACAGTGAGGTACGGATGATACAGCTTTCCCACCAGTCACCAACGAGTAGATTTAAGCCAACACACTACCTAAGTAAAACACACCATCAGATATAGAGCACTGCATATTCATCTCTGTCTGTACAACCATGGAACAAAGGCAGTGTAGGCACTGCGTGCATAAGACAAGACCTTAACCTCTCAGACAGGAAACAAAAGTGTAATTGTGTCAGTAGCACATACAAGCATCAAAACAAAAGCTACAGTCCCACTGCACTTTCTAAAGGCTGGTTGTGAAATTTAGTGAAATTCTGAAAGGGACATGTTTGCATAAGATATTTCCTTCCCTGAAAGAAAACAAGGGAATTGTACAGAGCTCTCTGTATCAGTAATCCCATGGCATTTTACACATTCGTATCACAGAAGGGACGTCTCTATAATTTTAAGTAGAGATCTAGTCAAGTAAATGCTTCGTTTTGTATAGAGGATTCTAAAATCATTAACACATATTTTAGTCCAATAAGAATATTTTCATAAACTTCAAGGGGAACAGAAAAGAATCTCCAAAGCAGATAGGGGAAAAGGAGGTCACAGTAAAAATAGAGCTGTTGTTTGGAAATAGATAGAAAAGGACAAGGATATTAATATACTTCTCTTTTACATTTACTATTTTTAGTTTATTTCCACTTACAAATCAGGTTATGTTGTAATTCTATCTTTAGATGAATCAATATTTGCTAAAATAAATCTCCACATATTCTTGTACTACCTCGTGAACTTTTCCCTACAAAGTATATCTTTATGAATTAAAGTAAGCAAGTTACTTAAATACTATTTATAGGCAACCACTACTGAAATCGTACACATATACTGGGAGAAGGCTCCTCCTATTTTTGTGTCTTCTGCATTTACCCAGCTCTGTGTTATTAATTCTGTTCTAATAAATGAAACATTGAAAAATGAAGCCTGCTAAGTTGTATTTCATATGATGAAAAAATCTATAAAGCACACCTTTAAAGAAGCTGATTACACAGCTAGATACAATGTCATTTCCAAAGGTGACCACAGAAAAGGTCTGCCCAGAAATAATGTACTATGTGATGGGACTGGTGCATCTAAAGACCGAGGCAGAAATAAACCTAAGAGTTAGTGCTGCAAGACAAACCTGTGTATTCTCTACAGCTCTGAAATTAGCCCCTGTCTGACAGGAATCTGCTTAAGGTTTTCAGAGATAGGCAGAATGGAAACTCAGCTAATCACTGGAATTATCACAGTCATCTCTTCCCAGGATAACGTTGTATCAGATCTGTATTCACTACAGAAAAGCAGAGCAGTTCCACCAGCCATTTTTCTCATGAAGAGTGATGTAAGCTGAGTAAAGGATTTGAGGGAATATGGGTCCCAGCTGGAGGTAATAGCTGGCCACTACTGCCCAGTGAGAAATTTAGAGTGAGGAAAGGTGGAGCTCAGCTACCTCACTTGCCTGCACAGTGGTTGTTCCCTTTAGTTAAATTTCTCAGACATTCCCTCACAGAGGATAATTCCCTTGGCATTGCACAAGGAGTGCAGCCATTCCTCCCACTCTGAGAGCTGTGACCCAAAGCAGACAAACCCCCGATGATTGCTGTTCTAATGCTCTCCAGTGTCATGCCTGTATCCCTGGGTGCACTGTGGTTTCTCATGTGCTCAGGGTAGCATTGTATCTGTCATTAGCAGATCCACTTTTCTTCCAGTCCCTTGTCTTGGCTGGTCAGGGCATGTTCTGCCGCTTTTTTCAGGATATTGGTAGAAGCTAAGGCTCAAAAATGTACAGGCATCCTACTCTGAAAGACATGTTTTTTTTCTGTAGACAGGCGAGCTACTGTGACACAAGCAATATAAGTTGCAACTTACTTTACTAAATGTATGATTTCTGAACATTTCTAATCTTATGCCCTCCTGAAAGCAGAGAAAGGTAATAATCTCTAAGAAATTTAATAGAATACTAAATCATTTTCTTCCTTTTCCTTAGACTTTGTTTCTTCTTTCTTTCCGTAAAAAAGAGTTTGGAGACTTTACCTTAGCCTTCGTATTTTTTGCTATGTTCTTTTCCACCCTGGCAATCAAAACATTTTTTTCCCCTTTTACCTCCCTACACACACACACATCCAGTATTTTGTAAAGGTTGAACTGTCCACAGGACAACAATGGTGAGAATATCTGTATCTATTTTTAAAATATAAACAAGCAAAATAGTTAATTTTTGCGCCTTGTTAGGGTGTTTTGTGGGCTATTGAATAGTAGAACACTTGTAACTGTATATAAGATAAACCTACATAATGTTTCATGTATTTATTGTTTCAAATATTTTTGTTTCTCCAGCATAAGTAAATTTTAAATAAATCTGTGAAAGAATTTAATGTTAAGCAAAATTTTGAACTAAGAATTAATTCAATAACAGAAGTTCATTTGCTGGTTTTTTTCCTCTTTTTTAATTAATTAATATAAACTGTTCTGTTTGCATTGTTTTTCTCTCTTGTTGGTTAGGCCACCTGCTGTAGCTGGCAAAATCAGATGCATATGAAAATTTTTGTAGTATTATTTATTCATTCAAGTGTGGTAGAGACAGAGTTCTAGCTCTATCACACTAGAGGCTTCATAAACATATTTCCTCATGACTTTACAATACATGAAAAAAACCCAAAACACACCAAACAGAATACCCTAAGCTATAAAAACCCCCTAACTATATGCATGTGACTATAGGGGGATACATATTTTGTCCTGGAGTTGACTATATTAGAAAATTATCATTTCAAATATATTTCCTAGCTAGATTTTACAAAATAAAAATCTTGTGGGTTTTATTCCCTTCTTTTAGGCTATCTTAAATCAGAAATTATTCTACATCCCTGTTCCTAAGGGACCTCCTGGGAGTTTTGCCTTTCTAAATTCAGCATAACTGGTTGCTAGCAAAAGCCATTCAAAGATCAAAGCAGGGACACAGTCAGCACTACACCAAGGAGCAGATTAACTCCCTGAACCATTTGCAGCACTGCAAACTGGCATGTATCACACCAGCCAGTGCTCTTTCAGGAGCTTCGAATTTCTTTCTTATCCTTGAAGGTAATTTGCACAATAAACAGTACATAAATGCAGCTTGTAATCTTTCCCCAGTTTAGAAAACGCTGTGGCTTTACTGGAGAACAAATTCTTGTATAATGATGAAAATCATTATATTTTTTAATCAGTATTAACCTGCTAAATATATCTATATATCTGATATAAGAAATCTAACATTTACTTACAGTGCGGAGCATCATAACAGTTAAATAAAACAAGGCAGAGTGAAATTTAAACAAACACTGAAGTGTGAGTCTCTACACTTGCCAGAAAATTAATTTCTATCAAATGGGCCTGCATTGATTAATACTTTCCCTAATATTTCCATAACTCTTCTTACGGACACAAGATTATATTTAGCAGAATTTTCTCCTCAAACATTCTTCTAGTAAAAAGCCAAAACACATTTCTAACACTTTGAGACCCTTTAGTCTTAGGAGAAAACAAACAAAAAAGCAGTAAACAGGAGTTAGATATGTTGAAACAAGACCAAATATGCACATAACAAAACTTGGATTTATTCTTCATTTTCAAGTCTCCAAGGCTATCCTAGATCTTCGTTGTTCTGAACCTTAGGCAGCCTTAATAAGAGTAACAAAGTACCAAAGAATTTTATCCAAAAAGAACTTATTCAAGAAATGTTCTTTGTTTTGCTAAACTGCATGTTCAGGTGTGGTAGCAAATGATTCTCATTGAACTGTTCTGATGTTCAAAGGCACACCGAAAGCTCTGCAAAACCTTCATTTGTGAGTGGTCTTAGTTCTATCAACACAACCCTGTTTCTGTGAGCTAGAGGAGTTTTAGACTGTACTAACTACTGGGAAGACTTTTGGTGTGTTTTTATTTTTTTTTAATCTGTAGATATGGTAACATATATAGTATTGTAACTATTTGAAAGATAAAAAGAAGCTTCTAAAAAGCATTTATCTTTTCAGCAGTGAGTGACAGTGAACCAAGCAGGCAAGTCAAAAGGAAATCAATAAAGACAACCTAAGGTCAGCAGTGAGAAAGCCACTCCTTGTAGACAGCTAAAGCAACCCATCAGCAGCAGATTAAGGAAGGAGTAACATTGGGAGCAAACACTGGATTTTGCTTGTGTACTTTTTTTTTTCAAAAATTCATATATGCAACTCACCTGATTCACTCAGGAACAGGTGCCCTTCTCTGAGTCAAATATAACCCTAAATCACCAAAGTATTATGGAAATATTTTTTGACATAATGTAAATAAAAGTTACTGTAAACTAAAGATAAATTCAGTCATATGCAATGAAAAATTAAATTTTGATAATGCCACTCTCTTCTACTGCTCATTTTATGTCCTGAATGTCAAGGATGTAAGCTGATATTAAAACTGCAGTTTAAACAGAAAAGGTATTTATCAGAAATAGCCTGCATGGAAAAGTTTAGCAAATTCTACCTTCTCTGTGAGAATAAGGAAGGCAAAACTGCTGGAAGCAGAGCTGTTGGTGGGAATTCTGGCATACCCTTTGATTCAGCCTGGCATATGCTCAGCTTGCCTAAACTGCAAGAAGGACAAGGACTAAGAATTCATGGAGAGTATAACACCAGAGCCCCATTAAGTTATGTCAGATTGAAAGAGAATGTATGATTTTACAGTCATAGCCACTGTCTGGCCTTCTAGCAACACAGAACTAAATGACCTTGGCTGCTTCATACTCTTTGCTGCAAATAAATTGACATCCAAAGGCAAATGTAATATTCCAAAATAAGCCCAACAACAAAGAAAAACATCTGAATCCAGAGTAATGGACATCTCAAAATTCCATGCAGAACTATTTCTAATAGGAAAAGAAAGTTGATCCAAGAGAAAATTGCTGCTTCACTAATGTGCTTAGCTTAAACAGTAGCAATATAGCTCATAATACCAGCTCACTAAAGATTTGTTAAAAACAGAATTCTTCAATATCAATTTTTAAAAACTGACCCATTGCTGAAGCTCAGGAACAACTGCAGAGTAAGTAGCAAGATTGCCCTGTGTTTTACTGCCTACAAACCAATAAAGTAATATAATTAATATACTGCTCCGTATCACTGGCAAGTGAAAAGACTTGAAATGTTTTCTTTGTTACTCAAAACAAATTCCCACTTTTTGTACACTGGTTTTCACAGGTTTCATTGGTACAGCCAGTACTTCACACTGATATGAGAATACACTTGCATTTCTTATTTGTAAAAATACATGAGACTGGAAAACCTGAACATTTCCTATCACACACAACGTGAAGCAGATACAGAGATGTACACGTACCAATGTATTACAAATCTGTAAAAGACATGACTATTAAAACTTCTGTGTTTAATTCAGCAGGGTTAGAATTAGCAAATTTCTTGGATAAGGTTTTTGGCAACCTTATTTTGGCAAGAAACCAAGTAGGTCTTTGCTTCCCTTTGCCAGGCCTTGTTTCATTCTGTTTCAGGAATGGTCACATGCCTGTAATAGTTACTCCCTCAAGCAGATGCATTTTGATGCGCTTACAGCACTGAGTGTGCCAGAATTAGAAACCCAGATGACCTTATTGATTAAATCTGGGAACATGGATGGGTGTAATTGATTTAAACACATCCAGTGTCTTATCCAAGGTCTCTATAAGCTGTCAAAAGGCTACAGCTACTGAGTCACCAATGATTAACTTATCTATGAGAAATGTGACTCTACTGAAGATGTCAAAAAAGACAAAGCAAGCTGAGTTCAAGAGTTTCATGCAAACTTCACTCTAAATATACTTTATCTTGTGATTCTAAAATCACTGTGTAAGCTTTCATTCTTTTGGTGAGTTATTCCAGTTAGTCAATTTCTGAGCATATAGTCTTGAAAAGCCGTTTATGAAGACATTTTTCCTAGAAAGAAAGGGTACTGCAAAGAGGGGGCAGCTTCAGTGCCACACGTGGACTAATGGCAAACAGGTCAGTAGAAGCAGCACAGTTCTGCTCGGCAGGGCTAATCTGCTTAAGCCGACCAAAGTGTCTCTTACCAACTCAGCAAAACTATATGTATAACTACATAGATGTTAATAAAATGAAATATAAGCAACTTGTAAAAGATTTAAACAGATAAATCACCTCAAATTCATGCTAAAATTCTCAAATCCACTGAATTCTGAAAATTTTAAACTGTTGTTATTCTCCTTTGGTTTGAAGTTAAAAAACTCTGAATCATATTTATTATAGCTGGTTTTGGGAAGGTATTTCTTTTTTGAAATAGTATGTGTTCCTCCACATAACAAACATATCTCATAAATCTCAGATGATGATATATTTGTCACAGCCTCCTAACAGCAACTCCATAAACTTAACTGTCAGATGTTTCAAAGTGTTGGCCAATACTGTTTAATGCATTTGAGGCTGGCAGGCAAATTTACTGGGTAGATTATGGCTTTCTACTGATACTATGATTGCTCTGTAAGATTTGTTCACCTCTGCTTTGGCAAAGAAAGTGTCTCGTGGTGAAATTTAGAGCAGGTCACAAGGAAAGCTGCATTCCTGAGTGCAGAAAATGTGCTACAGAAGGACCGTGGACAACCAGTGCTCGGTCTCTTTGGTACTTAAAGCATCAACATTTTTAAAAGAAGTGAAATGGCAATGAAAGAGGAGCATGACATGAATACAAGCCTTCAAGATGATAATTCCTCCCCCTAACAACAATATTTAGTGCTTCACATCACATGCAGAGATTAAAAATGCAGTGGCCAGTCACATTCATTTTGAGGTCAGAAGGATTTTCATTATTCAGTATTTTCTTGCATTAAGGTCTAAACTTCATTCTAGCTGGCAAATACAGGAAACAAGGTTTTCTGAGCCATGTTCCTCAAGAAAAGGGGATACTGTGAGGTAACTGTTGTGGGTAAGACTGAAAAGGTTATTCCTAACAAAAGCTCATCTAAAAACCAAATTATGGATCCTATTTTCATCTCTGCCATAGTTAATAATTTCTACTAGAATAGAAAATGACCTTGGAATACTGCAGCTGCTGACACAGACACCCCCTGAAAAATAAAACGGCATTTAGAAAGGTAAGTAGTTATATCAAAATTGGCCCTTATATTGCAAGCTAAGCTATTACCTAGACAAAGCATTTGAATGACAACTTTGGTGCATTCTAGAATTACATTTATCTTGAACACACTTACTTACCTGAAAATTATTCCCTGTGCCAGCACTGTGCAATCAAGGGGGAACTTAAATACACTACTAGAAAAAATTGAAACATTTCTTTTACGTATTTGTTCTGTCTCATGCGGTTTCATTTTACAGTCAATAAATTCAACCTATTTCTTTTGCAGTAAGACATAATTTTTTTTATTTGCAATAATTTTCTTATTTAGTCATATAAATTGTAGTAAAAAACAAATCCAGAGGAACATACTTTAGACTAATGGCAATGGTATATCATGCAATTAATTTGTATTTAGACATATCCATAATACAATTCACACTTATGCTTTGCAAGTTTTACACTTTATAGAAACTTTACTGTATTTAAACACATTCATTTCATTCAAACAAGAATGACCTTTTGCAAGAAGTCATGATTTCTTTCTCTTTATTTCTATATGTTAATCACACATCGCCACCAAGTTTCCCTGAAACTTTCAGCTATGCAAATTTTTCTTTATCCCTTATCCTAAACTTGTTGCACTACTTAAAACTGCATGAGCAAGATATTTCTCGATCTAGACTTGTAGGCAAGCAAGACAGGAAAACATCAGTTAATAGACAGCTTTCTGAGCAGCAAATGTCTGATGCCATTTCTTTTTTGTGACCCAAAGATGACTGAAGCCAAAGCCCAGACAAGGTTGGCAGTGAAATGAGAAAGGTAACCAGCAGCAGCAACAGAATATCCCTGCCACACGTCTTTGGCCTCTTGGCAAAGCCTGGTGTGTAAATCAGTGTGACTACAGTGACTTCAAGGAAGCCGTGCCCCGAGGCGCCTAATCTGACCTCAGTGCTGATCCTGCACTGAGCAGGACATGGGACAGGGCTCCTCAGAAACAGTGTGGCACTATGTGACACTATGGCTTGCACTACACTGTGATTCAGCTGCTGGCAGGGGAGAACACAAACAGTTTTGCTGATATACTTTAAACTCCTAGTGGGCTGTCAAAGTAGAACAGAAAAGAAAGAGCTAAAAGGGGATTTTGTGTTTTGTCCCTCTTACTGCTGAGAAAAAGCAATAAAGCAGCAGAAGCATTGACTGAAGAGCCTAACCATCTTTGTACCACACCTGTAAGATGTGAAGACAGTGTGGCAAAAATTTTACCGGGTCCAACTCAGCAGGCATTTGAAATTTGTCTCCATATTCAGAAATTTTATACATATTAGGTGTGATCAAAAAGCACTTTGGTATGTTTGTTTAGTAATGGCTAGGTCTGTTTTGCGTTTCCCAGGGCAAGAATGGGAGATGTTTGTGTCATCATAATGGAGCAGCCTAATTTGCATGGAAGCATCGATGTTCCCATGGTGCTTGATAATTTCTTTAAGGAAAATGATACTGGAAACATTCTTTCCTCCTCTACTAATAGGATATCCTCACAAGCGGCAGAAGAGAATGTGGTAATCCTGTAATAACTTTCATTGGGCTAATGGCAATTTTTTCAGCATTTACAATATTTAAAAGTATTTTTCCTCAGAAGTACAGCTTTAAAGACGGTTCTAGCAAACTACCATATTGCTCATCAACATCACAAAACAAGTCAGTAGATGAAGGATAATTTAAACTACTTTTGCTTTAATCTTGGCTTCTAATTACCATTACATCAACATCTATAAAGACAGAAATGGAAGAACCTGAACAATAAATGCATATTTTTCCAGCTCTTGTCTAAAAGCCAACTGTATCTAATGGTTAGTATTTCATAAAGCCTAGTGTCATAAAATCACATCTACTAAATTTTCCATCAAGTGCTGCATATTGAAGATGACTATTGGTATTTATAATGCAAAAAAGCCTTCAGTACCTTTTAAAATAAATGTCCATTTATAATTTATAGACAAAAATAATGATACCCAAAGCAGAGAGTCATTTTTATTTTAAAA